>JAGPOW010003642.1:11833165-11847805 GCA_030014935.1 Caiman crocodilus
ATATATATATATATATATATATATATATATATATATAGTAAATATACTACTATTTACTATATATATGCCTCCTTCTGGGGGCATATATTTGGGTGGTTTTGAAGATATAACTGAACAGAGACATCTCTGGATAACTCTACAATGCCACTTCATATGAAAGGAACCTAAAAAGTCTTCTAAAAAACCAGTAAGGTTACAAGAGGAAGGAGCGGTAGCTGTGCCCCCATGGGTTACTGAATGATTGCACAGTCTTTCATTATGAAACCAGATGTACATTTTTTTTCTGCAGTACCCTCACAATTCAGTGCACAGGAATGATAGATCAGTGATCAAGGCAGCTGGTCAGCATGAGCCCCATTTACTTCATGCTAGTCATACTTTTTTTCCCTCTTGCTCTTTCCCTATATACTTTTCTACCATGCCTATCAGCATTGTAGCTAAATCCCTCACATGCATTACTGAACGTATCTTCTCCGTGCTCCTGTGAAGTCAGAAAGTATTAATATTCTTATTTTGCATGTATAGTACAGAGGCACAAAGAAATTAAGTGATTCTGGTGAGCTGTCACAGGAAGTCTAAGGTAGAGATGAAAAAGCTCAATGTAAAAGATGAAGCAGGGCCACCTGCCTCATTCCAGTTTCTCCTTTCCATGTCATACTGAAGGAGGTAGAACCTCTCCAGATCCCTGCTTCTGCCTCACAAAGCTAAACTAGGTATAGAAAACAAAAGTGCCAGAAAGACCCTCCACCCCAACACACACACCACCAACCACATACAAATGTATACAACCAGTTGGCTCTTCGCTAACTTTTGCCAGGACTATTGATACCATCCCTGGCTTACTTCTCTCTTACATCAAGCCATCCCTTAGCTGAGATTATCTGCTCACACGGCTTCAGAAGACTTTTTCATCCATGTCTCACAAATCTGTTGTCTCTCCTGGCTTGTCTTGCTCCATCCAATCGTGCAGCTTGTCTCGTTCTCTGTGACATCACCATCTGACTATCTCACCATCAATTTAAACTTAACTTAGCCAGAACTTGATTGCTCAATGAGGTGCTTTAAAACATTAGACCTAAAGCTCAGTCAACTATTGTATTTAATAAACATTACCATTATGTTCCATGGATATTTTGGGATAGTGACAGAAAGAAAATGTTTTTGGCTAAAAGGCATCTTTTAGTCACTAAAATATAATTTTACCAAATTATTTCAATCATTTAAAAATAAAAAAAAATTTCAATCATTTAAAAATATTTTTTCAGTAGTTGCATTTCAAGTATTTTAAGAAGAATGAGAAAAACTGGATTCAGATAAGCATGATTTTTTTCTTTTAGATAATTTGTTTGAATTTTCCAAATAAGTCCTTCAACTACCATTAACAGTAGACTTTCATGGTCATCTTCCTGGACTGCTCTGTGATGTTTACCACTGAGGACCATAACATACTGCCTTCCTACCTCAGAGAAGAAGTAACATCAAAGGTAATGAGGTCAAATGGCTTGAGTCCTTTCTAGAGGCACATACCAGAAGTTGCATCTTCACAACTAGGTCTCACACTTGAATGGGACCAAGCCTCAGTCTGGTTCCATTCAATGTCTCCAGTCATCCACTAGGTGAACTGGTCAAATGACATGGACTCAAGAGCCAACCATTTGCAGATGACAAGCATGTGCCCCCTCTTTGTAATATCGGCCCATGCTCCATCACCAAGATGGTCCATCGCTTGGATGAAATTAGCTATGGATGAAGAAGAGATGGTTTCTGGTACAAGCCCAAACTGAATAAGACAGGAGGTACTGGTGGGGAAGGACAAGCATGTTGAAGAGTTTTCAAGACTAGTTAGTTCAATCTGTAGTTTAGTAGTACTCCTGGGTTACGCGGCAACTAAGCTCTCCCATGAGTAAGCTTTCTTCCCTCTTGCTGGCTTGAAGACTCCATTCCCTTGGGGTCAATGATGACTTGGCCTAATTTATTCACTGTTTGCCACCACTTGATAGGATTTCAACAATGCAACATACATGGCTGCAAAGACTTCACTGTAGAGGAAACTAGTACTGGGACAGAATGTCACCGAACATGTAGTCTGTCCCAGTTTCCCCACAGACTATCAAATCAAGTTCAAGATCCTAGGCCTTTGAGGTATTCAGTGGCCTGGTCCCTGGGTATCTTCAGAGATCAGCTAGACTGCAGGAATTAACACCACAGCTGACATGTGGTCTTGAGATACCTCCCAAGAAAAGTCTTCAATCCGTACCCTTATTTCAGGCAGTTTAGCTGTGCCAGGGAAACACAATAGTTTAGCTCACTGGGCCACAACTTTGCACATCTAGAATAGTGGGATGTTCTACAGTAAAGGTAAATCACAACTGCTGATAAAAAAAGGTTTCCTGGGGGCTGGGAGATCTGGTCCCAGAGTGTGGAATGAACCTGCACAGGAATTCAAGACAGTTACTGACCTAGGCACTTCCCATACCACTCCAGGCGTGGGACCCATGTCTTTGATTTTTTCTTTCTGTAATGCAAATGCAATATGAGTATTGGTATATGTGCATGTGTGTATATATAAATGCATATACATAATAATAGATAATATATATTGATGGTGAGATATTCAGAAGGCGATGTCACAGAAAATTAGACAAGCTGCAAGATATATTATCTATATCCACACATGTACATGCATATATATATATATAGACACATGCACACATACAGATACTCAGATTACATTTGCATTAAAGAAAGAAAAAATCAAAGAGATGATAAACGTACAATACAGAATAATTGCTTTCAATTAGCCACTATACATAACTTTCCCCATAGGAAGAGAACAAGAGAATGAGCATTTGAACAATGTTGGTGATACGGCTTAATGTACCACTGGAAAGCTCTCAGAAGTGACAGATCTGCTATAGGAACTGGTAGAAAATAGAATGAAGTAGAACATTAAAGGATAATTCCATCTAGAGATCATTTTTGTCAGTCTCTTGAGTACTCATTCAATACAGACTTAATTACTTTGTTAACAACATCTCTTCTATATTTCCTATACCATAATCTCTACATCTAAGAGGGGTCATGGTAAAATTGGCTTGGATTGTCTATGCTAAATAAACCTTAATATAGCATAAGGAGATGATGTCAGAGAAGAGGTTATGGCTATCCTATTTCCTGCATAGAAATGAGCCCTAGGTGGATTATTCTAACCTTTGCCGGCTGGGGATATCCAGTGCTCTGTATTATGGGGCATGTGGAGATGGGTATATCAACCCTGTTTCATTAGCAGTTAAAGGTGGCAAGGAGGCAGCATCGTAGGTAAGAGATCTTGCTTAGATGCTCATGTTTTATTGGCTAATGTGATTGGCCACAGCAACTTTTATTCATGAAACATTTGTATCATACCAAACAAGGTTCATCTTGATAACTGACCCATTTTCTCCAGTTTTACTTATTATGCTACAAATCCTACGCCAGCTGTGAGCTCTGTTATGCTTGGGGGGACAGCCTTCTCAGTTGGTCATATCCAGCTGTTTCCTGTCTCCTTTTCATCACTAGAGTAAAATAAGGGCTGTGACATTTTAGCCCTAAGTGCCTGGGAGAAAGGATGGCCCATGGAGTATGTCCAGAAGATTAACAGGTCTGCGAATGTTCATCCACATTGAATTCCAGGAAGTCCTGTGGGTATTATCTATGGCAAAATTTGTCCCTAAGTGTTTTACCTCTTCTTCATTACAAGATACCATGAAATTTCACCTTTAAATATTTTTTCTGTTATCTACATTACCTAAAACTCCACAATAAAATCTCAAACAATTTACCCTACTTGATGTACAGAGCAGTAAACAGATACAGATACAAAGAGAGAGGGAGAAAAAAATGCCCTGGAGAAAAGTATGAATGAGCTTGAAAAGGACAAATAAAACAGCAGAGACATTTATATTGGTCTCCCCTACTGCTCTGAACAAAACAATTATGAGATAAGAGAAGCAAGAATGGGAGGAAATTCTTTCATTTTTCATATTGGAAGCTGGAGAGATCCAATAGCCTGTTTATGAAGAACAATAAAGAAGATACATGAACTCTGTAAAGAGGTTGTTACAAATATATTGGCCCATTTTGAAAGGCCAGGAGGTTTTTTGGTTTTGTTTTTTGGGGGTTTTTTGTTTTTTGTTTTGGATGTTGTTGTTGTTGTTGTTTTTTGTCTTTGGTATAGAGCTGTCAGCTAAGTTTTTAGGATTTTTTTTTTCTCCCAGAAGGCAATAACTAACATGAGTAGTTTGTTATGACAGGCAGAGAGTCACTACTTTTATTTAGGATTTAGAAATGGTATCAAAGAGGGGGCAGAGGGGAGCCAGACTTAAGCAAAGCTAAACAAGCAAATATAATATTGACCACTCTTTAAATGAGAGAAAACAGAAAAGACAGATTGCCCCTGATTGCTGTTTTGAAGTTTAAAAAAGTATGGCACTGTTGCTTGATGTATTTGTGCTAAACATGGCAGCCAACATTAATGAGACCCATGAAGTGTACTGTCTTTTCTTGGTTTTGGTCTGAAATGCATAGTGTTTTGAAATGGAGCAAGGAGGCATATTTTGCTAGCTAGTTCAAGAAAGCTACCTAAGGTGCATTCTTATATCCAGGTGACGAATACTAGCAGACCTGTTAATCTTCTGGACATGCTCTATGGTCCACGCTTTCTTCCAGGCATCTGGGCTAAATTATCATATCCCTTTTTCCATTCTAGTGAAGAAAAGGAGACAGGAAACTGCTGGATATAAAGTGTACACATTAAAAAAAAAAACTTTAAAAGAAAACCAGAAGTAATGCACAATACGTTTATAGAATTTTTCCCTTCTTGAGTAACAAGGGAGCAGTATTGCAACCTGTGATGCTTGGGATTAAGAATAAGGAACCTGGCAGCAGATCTGTGTGAGCAGCCAAGAGAGGCTTCATGACTAGGACTGGGAATAGGATGTTGAAGTGAGGGGGCAGATGGGAACTGGGACATAGTATGCCAATATAGCGGAGTACATCAAAACCTTGAACAGAATCCACTCCAGCACACGCAGGTAATGTATATGCTTTATTGTCCCCTCTTGTCTGCCCAACTTAAAGTACAACACCATACTTTCGCTATTAACTGCTTTTCCATCTCAGACGGAAGAGGTCTGTGTTGCAGTTCTGAAGACTGGACTTCTGCTGAGGTAGGGTTCAATATAAAGATGTAGGGTTCAATTCAATTGCACGTGATGGAATTGCTTTTTTTTTTTCAGGTTTATAAAAACCTTGGGAATTACATTTAAAAGACATTAAGTTGCAAAATCAAGCGTCCGGAAGTTAAGCGATGATGAAATTAAGATTGCTGTGCAATTTCAAGACTGTGCAACATTAGCTTAAAACTCTTCCCTCTGAAGTCATTAGTGAAATTATCATTGATGGCAGCAGGGTTGGCCAACAGAAGTGCTGTTAAAAATTCTACCCTAAATTATCCTTGTGAAACTTTAAAGTGAAAAAAATGAGCCATTAGATCTTAGTTCCTTTGCTGATAGTATTGTAATCAGGAATAAAGTCTCTAAGGAGAAATGATATGTGAAAATTTACATGGAGGTCCAAATACATACTCATTCAAATGAGCAAAAAATAGATTTAGAAGTCCGAAGTTGCTACTGACTCAATCGGACAGTACAAATCAATACATTGATGGGACAGTACAAATCAATGCTTTTTAACCATTTGGTGTTTGCTCACGGAAACTGGGATGAAAGAAATATTCAAGTCCAGTTCTGGGATAATCTCTTTGTGCTTTGCTCTATTTCACTTTGCTGCATAAATCTGTCTTATGAGTGGTCTGGGACAAACTTTTCTGTACTTCCCCAGAAGAATGTACAATCAAATGAAAGCTGACCGTTCCTAGGCAGGAGAGGGCTGAACGCTGACCTTGTTGCTTGCAGTGGCTGGCTGGAACTGAAAGAGTTTGGACAGCCTGACTACATGTAGCAACCTCTTTTTGCCTGCCGCTCCTCTCTTGATTGAGAAGCACTTCATGAGGAAAGACCTTTGCTTTTTAATGATGCAAGAGATGGACAATTTTGTATTTGAGAGCCGTGAACTCAATTAACCCTGGTGTGGGTAAGGCCACCATAAGAACAAAGATAAGGAAATCCTTTTATTTCATATGATGATTATTTGAAGGCTGCTTATTTTCTGAGCTGGTGGAAGGGCATCAAAATTGATATAGAAAGAGCGGCTAGGATGATAACATAGATGTGGGAAAAGCATTAATAATGCCTAAGATAAATGGAAGGTTTCATAGATTTGCTTCTTCTATGGTTGACCAGAGGCAACAACTGACCACAAACAACAGTTTACACCCATCTATCTACCTACCTAGCTACCTACCTAACTTCAGTTCAGTTAAACGGTACTTGCGTGAGTGCACATGAATATATACATGCTGTCTGAACATCTGTTTGCATCAGCTCAGAGATGCTACTTCTTTATTATTTATGATCAAAGTTTAGTTGCAACATTTTTAAAAGTGTAGTTTTGCATACACTACAAGAGAAGACTACAATGCCACTAAGTGACAGTGGAAGAATTAATGCTTCCTCTAGGCCCTTTTTTCCTTAGGAATGATTGACAAAGTAATTTTCTTTTTGTACTCTAATAAAAGTGTATACATTATACACACCAATAAATCCTCACTGGGCCAATTACACATCATATGACTTATCTTGTCACAGCACCTAATATCCAAACAATAAATTAAAAGGTATTATTTCTTTCTGTGCAGATTTGCATACAAGAATGTTTTCCAGTTCCTAGTCTAAATTTCTTATGAGCACTAGAACATACACAAAAGCAAGCAAGCTGGCTAGGATTTGCAGTTAATGCGTGCTGACTGATGGAACAAACTTATGTGCGACTTACAAGAAAATACTACACAAGCAGCTTCTGTTGTACCTATTGGAATTGCACTGAGAGATGCAATGCTGAACAAAGACTGAGTAGTTCTTTTCATGTACAATGCCCTGTATACTTAACATCTGTTTTTTTTTAATGACATATTAGCTACGTCTGTGAAACACAGTATTATAGGTACAGCTGGGCTGCCAGCATAACCTAGACTTTGTAAACAGGGCTAGAGCAGGAAATCCCATCTCTGCTGTATCATGCGGTCCTATAGTGTTTATCAGCATGTGCTACTGACCCTCTACTGTACTTGGATGGAAAATATGCATATAGTTGGCTAAGTTCATCAGATCAAAGGCTCACCATGCTGAGCAATAAGGAGACATGACACGTGCCCATATTTCTGTGCATGAGCTACCTCTTTTGTGGATACTTGGAGAGAATTATTATTTCCTTCCGTACCTGCGGGGAAGAACGAGTGGCTCTGCTTTCCTGATGGGGCTAAATACACCAATGCAATTGTATTGTGCCAGATATAAGTCAGGTAGAAGAGCTGGGGGAAACAGGAGGTAGATTATGGCTCTGAGAAGCAATCTGCTTCTTGCTCTACTTCTGGGGCAATGCAGCAGCGTTCTGCCCCAGGCTCAGAGCTCGTGGTAATGACACTATTTAGCCCTTTATGAATATATGAATACATTTGCTTACTTGGATCTACCCTGTCTGGCCGAAGTAATAGTTCTGAAAATCAATAGAACGCTGGCCATGTTTTTAGCATATACAGTATAGCATTAAGAAAGTGCACATTTCAGTATTGGACAGCGTCCAGTCTTTGCTGAAGGCTCTGCAATTTTATAGTACTTAGGAGTACAGTTAGGGGAGAAAAAAAACCTTTACATCAATAATACACTTAAGAATTTGGGCCTTGTTAGACCTTATGCTGTAAGTTGAACAAATGTTAATTACCTTTGTGTTGTTTGGCAGTCCCATGGTAAGGTGAAAAAGCTATGCTGACTGTCCTTCACCTGTATAGCTGTGACTTGCCACTGGAGGCCTGGTGTGCAGGGGCAGGACTAGGGCTGATCCTGCTGAGAGTGGCCCACCCCTGGGTCAGCTTCAGCGAGACCGGAACGACTCTGGGAAGCAGCTTCCTTGGGGCAATCTGATCTCACTGCAACTGATACGGTGGCTCTGCACTGAGAGCAAGGCTGTCAGGAGTAAAGCCTGGTGGCCCCGCTCTCAATATGAAGCCTCTGTATCAGTTTCCAGGAGACCAGAGCACAGGTGATGCATAGGGGATGCACGCGGGTACTGAGAGCGAGTGCTCTCAACTTAAGATGGGCAGGGGGGGGCAGGTGGAGTGCTGGTGCCCCCCCCCCCCCCAAGAAGTGCCACTGACATTTCTGGGCTTGTTGTCCAGCTATTGAGGACCCCCCATCAGCCGCTGGCCAAGGGGGGACCCCACCCCCACTGCCGACACTGCCATGGCTGCCTGCAGACGGTTCCCACTCAGCCCACCCTCATGTCAAGGCAGCCACCTGTGGCAGTCCCTGCTCACCACCACCACACCCCCACTGCCACCGCCTGCAAGAGTCACTGTGCCCCCCTAGCCTCGGGAGGCACACGTCGCCTATGGATCAGAGCTCACTTGTTCTGAGCTCCAAGGGGCCTAATCTTTTTTTCTCCAGGGCTGAGGTTGTGTCTGTCCCCTGCACTGCTGTTGGTAGGAGCAGAACTGGCCTGGGTGGAGGCATCGTGACCACTGGGTGCTCTGGGGAAAGAAGGTTTGGGCTCCTCAAGCTCAGGTGGTGCCTGGCCAGTTGGCAGCCCAGCTGGCAGGGCATGGGGCAGTGAGCCTCACTTGAACCCTGGAGAAGAAAGGATCGGGCCCCTCTGAACTCAGAGCATTCTGGGATATAGGAACATTTCAACTTGGGCGGGATAGCTGTGGGAAGTGACCACATGATAATTAACAGGAACAAAATTAGGCAAATTAGGGATAATCCTGCCTTGGAGTGGCATAACCCTAAACTGAATGAGTGCATTAAGCCACTCAAAAAGTGTTAATGTGCAGCCGGGCTAGGGGCTAAGAGCTCCAGAAACCACATAAACTTACCGTGTAATAAGCTCCTTTGACTAGTACAAATGAGGCCCTTTATTTCTGATCCTTAAATTGCTGTGGTCTAGGAGTTTTAATTAAAACTGTTTTTAATCTACTACACTTTAAAACTGTTATTACCTGGTGAGGTACGTGCTGAAGATTTGCTTTCTATTTTTTAAAAATTACTTCTTTCATTCAAATGTTAATTCTAAAATGAATAGCAAGGGGACGAGGCCATAGCAGAAGGGCTATGACTCCAACAAATCTGTGAATTCTGCTAAATATCTTGTCACAAGGACATGAAAAAGGAAAAGGTCTGCAAAATTATAACGATAGGTGTATTACCTTCTAGAATGATAGGAAAGAAATAGAACATGGACCCTTTGCTGCCTCACATTCAGGTGTTTCATTGAGCTCACTCGCATAAGCAGACAACAACAGGATCACTTAAGCGAGGAAGCATGAAAGGAAAGGCTAGAGATTTCGATGGTGTGTGTGCCCACATTGACTGGAGCTTCATTTTTCAGAACCAGCAGAGGGAGTACTAGTTAGCTAATATCACAGCTGCCTAAAACTGAGCTAAGGTAATCAGTGATGCTGGTGTACAAATAGGAAAGTAAACCAAAAAAAAAATCACATGGTTTATGCGCCATTAGAAGACGAGTAAAAAGTGGAAAGAATAGCACTGGTCAGGAGAAGCATTTCATTTTCAGGCATCTACAAGCACAGTGCATCACTAAGGTTCAATTCAGTGAGGCGCTGAGAACCCTCCATTCCCATTTGTTACAGAAACTGCTAGAATCTCTAGCTATTGGTCCCTGCCAAATGTCTGGGATATGAGCCTATGACAGATACTCATGGCATCTGATTAAGGCCAGTGAATATTTCATTAACATTGCTGTGATTCAGACACCATCAGTTCAATGAGAAAGGAGGGCTCTTGGCCGCTTGCTACTACGCTGCGATGAGCTATACCTTTCTTTGTATTTAGTCAGGATAATGTGAGTTTATCAGGTGAATGTTGTAGAATTTATGATGTCTTTTGCTGTTCATTTTCATGCTTTTAAGGATGGGTATTTTTCCTCCATTTTGTTTTTGTTTTGTATAATTACATAACATATTGCTGGCTGACTTACTAGACTGGAAACTAGCATTCTGGTTCCCTTTACAGAGTATAAAAATACACTTCCTATATGGAGTATATCACCCGGCCCCCCACAATCAGCATGGCGAAAAATGCCCCTCATCTTACTTTCATATACAGGAAAGCCTCCTCATTAAATATGTTGTGTATCATCAAAATTGCTGCCAGAAGTAGTATGCGCTCAGCAATGGAAACCGACTATGAAGCTGATTGAATACAGCCCACGCAGAGCATGCCTGTAAAAACCATGGCCCATATTGGGCAAACATACTCATGGGAACCTCTTTTAAAAAATTATGAAAGTATCAAAACTTAAAACCTGCTTCCATCAGCTTACATTGTGCTACAAACCCCCCCATCAAGGACAGGTCAACAAAACAATAAAGCATGGAAACTTCAAACAGACTTCTATCAGGTTACATTACATAACAGAACTACATCAGCTACGAGGAAACGCACAAGAAATTGCTAGAACTTAAAACATGCTTCCATCCGCTGCCAGCACTTTGACAAATAAGACCAACAAAAACACAGAACATTTATAGATTGTCCAACAATCCTCTCCTCCTTCAAATTCCCATTAACCCAGGGACATGGACACTTTCTCTTCTTAATACTGTATTATTCTTGTCACCTTCCAGGCTTGTCTATTACCGTATTTACTCAAATATAATGTGACCCTGAATATAAGATGACCCCCACAGTAATTAGATTCTATAAATGGGGAATTTTTAAATGTGTTACAATTTCCAGATATAGAATCTAGCTATTGGAGGTTTGCCTTGGTTTTGTCCCCTTCCCACTGCTATGGCAGGGAAAATAAATCTGGTATGGGGAGTTACATGACCACTTTAACCTCTACTGCTCCCTCTTCTTCTCCCTGAAGCACCTTCCCCCAGGCTTTACTGTCAGACTCTGCTCTCCCTAAGCACTTAAAAGTGAGGAACAACTTTGGAAACACTGGGCACATCTACATGTGCCATTAATGTGCAGCAATAAGCTCCAGAGCTTATTGCTCCTGGCTGCTCCCAGTTTACCCGTGTGCTGAGACCCTGCTCTGACTGGGTTCAGTGTGCTGCAGAAGAGCTAACTGGGGCATGGAGGTGCATCAGCAGGATAGCCAGCAGGCAGCCCCCACCCTAAAGCACCCTGATGCCTCAGCCAGACAGCTCAGCATCTGCATGTGTACTGCTGTGCACAAAAAAAATTCTGGAGCAGGTTTGTACTTGTATTTACAAGTACTTCCCTGTTGCAGAGTTAATTAGTTTCTTGTGTCCTAACAGGGGTGCATGTGTAAACACTGGCTGTATCTAAATGTGTGGTGGACTGTGCAGTTACTGTGCTGTCATTTAGTGCTTGCATAAGTAACCAACATTACTGCACAGTACTATTACCGTGTAGTTTTTCCCCAGTGCTACTGTGCAGTAGCTTGTTACTACTGTGAAGGAGCATTGCATTACAGTTAGAGCCTGGCAACGCTACTGCACAATAGCAATGAGCTATGGCACAGTAGCTTGTTGCTACTTTGCTGTAGCATCTCATGTAGATGTGCCTACTGAGATGTTTCCTGTGGAGCTAATTAGTCAGCTCTGTAGTAAATGTCTCATATAGATGCACCCACTGACTTTAAAATAAACATGCCGGTAGTAATTTATTTCATTCAGCATTGATGCATTTTACCTTTCTTTTTAAATGGTTGTAAGTTTTAGCCCAGATCCTCCATAAATATACTTTAAAGCAGCACTTTTGTATCTACTTATATAGTACAAAATATGCATGATAACAATCCAAAGCCAAAAGGCTTCTGGCTTACCATTGGGCTGGACCCCAGAAGAGTCAATAGTGTTGCAAGCCATGATGATCCTATAGGTCAGCAATGCTTGGTATGTGTGAGTACTCCAGATACCCCACACAAAGGATCCATGTGCTAATTAGGGCCCTCTGGTCATGACTGGAACTGGGTGTTCTTCTAACAAGTCTTAGGACCCCCCACAAATTTATATGAAGATGAGGTACAGGGCAACCTGGCCTGGCTCTACCTCATAGAGGATGAGGTCACACTAATCAGACGCAAGAGGCTGGGGGTGGGGTGACAGAGGGATGGTGGGTGAACTGTTTGGACCCATGTTTGATAATATTTGTAAGGCATTTAAGGCTGGTGAAGAAACAAGAATCATTGGAAAACAGAAAGAAAGGCACAGCTCAGGTATGGGAGTGAAGAGGCAGTCAAAATGTAGTCAACATAGTGGTTCACCATGACTTAAAAAGGAGTCAGCACTGAGGGGGACTGAGCACATTGCCTACTATCATGTAGATTAGAGGAACTAATTTATTTTTGGAAGTATGGGCCCTTATGGTTGAAGACAAGTGAAACTCAGGGCTATCTGAATCCCAAGCTTCCAGGCTTGGGCCTGCATGTAGGATACCTGCCAAAGGGTTCGGAAGCACCTAAAGCCTCAGGTGGGATAGAGGGTATATGCTGGTTTTTGGGCCACTTACAGTTCTTGATTGACTTATGGATTTGGAGTTGACTAGGCTGGTTTGGATTGGAAGATGAAAAAGTCTCTTAAAAACAAACAAACATGCCCATGTGTTTTACAGTCATTCTCAGTGATGGCTGCATTTAATCAGCTATATAACTGGTTTCCATTACTTAGCACATGCTGCTTTTGACAGTGTTTAATGATTGACAATTATTTAATGAGGTTTTCTTACATACAGATGTATGAGGGGGAACATTTTCTGCCACACTGATGGGGGAAAAAATCATCATCTTATATTTGAGTAAATATGGTAAAGTCTATTACTCCTTATATATCTTGTCTTATGCTCTATTGGCCTATTAAGGGACTTCCTATACCATCACATTTTGATGTGCTAACCAAACTAACCAAAATCCAAGTGCTGCTTCTTTTAACTTTTCTTAATCCCCTGCTTCCAGATTGTCCATGCTTCTTCCTCTGTAAATCGCTCTACTGGGGACACAGTTTCCTTTTTCCACACCCAAGCCTTGATTTTTTATGGTCCACCAACTCTGTTGCAGCTATTGTACCAATTCACAAATTCTCATACATTGATGGCACTCTCCAGGCCCAGGGCTCTATGAGAGTGACCTTTTATGTATATTATGTCTATGCCATAATGTCCCTGCATAGAACTAGACAAACCCAGTCTATTTAGTATCCCCTTTTATCTCTTCCATGCAGCATAGGCTGGCATACTTTCCATAAACAAACTGAAACACATCTGAGAAGCCCCATCCTCCATTTACTTTCTCCTTGTATAGGAAGTCAAGGTCAGATCAGGTATGAGACAGGATGTCTTCATGCCCTGATTCAACCTCCTTACTCCTATCTGTACTATCAAGCCATTAGCACAGAGGAGCAGGACAGATCACATGGTCAAGGATGTGGCAATCCCCTGAGGAAAGGGCAAAATGCATGTTGTAGATGGATGCTGTTAATATCTTAGCAAGAGACTACATGATCCTAGAACAGACAATAAGACATACAAATGAATACAGAAAGGCATAAGGGGAAAAATTAAACATATAAAAAGCGTCTGGTGGTCGGAAAGATGGAAGGAGTGGGAAAACTGAGGTTAGAGGTTAGAGGTCACGGACCAAATCAGGCTACTGGGAGTGGAGGTGGATGCATGGCTGACAGGTGAAGCAGCATAGGAAAAAGTGAAAGGGAAGGTGAAACAAAAACAGGAGAGCTGGTATGACCATAAGGTGCTAATGGCAGGATGGGTAAATGTAACTAAGGCAGTGGCATTCCCAATAGTGTTGTATATAGGCGTACTGTTCTCTCAGTTGTGGACCACCTAGTGTAGGATTCAATGGGAACCAATGGTGTTCTTTTGGAAAACCAAAATAGAAAGGCTTAGGAGACCTAAAAATCTATTTGCTAACATCTTTGCCATTATCTTGTTGTCCAGGTTCAAGAAGTCTCCAGTTCTTCAATTTTTCCCACTCTCCCCTCTTGTACAATAGAGTTTTTACTCCTGTGTCCATACCTGTACCAGCTGCTCCCTCTCCAGACATCCCTGGAGCACCACTAACAGGTCTGGGCTTAGTGTATCCCAAAAAGTCCTGTACAATTCTGCCAGGAGCCCATTCTCCAGGGACTTTCCTTTCTTGAAGGTTTGGGTTGCCTCCCATAGTTTTTCCAGCGTCTGTGTCTTCCCCAGCTGATGCCTCACTTTCCTTCAAGCTCACCTCTAACACCACTGAGAAAGCATCAAGGGCTCCCTGATGCAGCACTGCTGGATATAAATTTTGTTAAAACTCCTTCACCATGCTCAGTATCTCTTCTGCGTTAGCCGCATTCCCTTCTTGTCCTGCACTGCTGTTATACTTTCCCTCCCTTTCCTCTGGGCAAAATAGGAGGACCATTCCTTTCCTTCCACCACCCAGCCAGCTTTCATGAAGACAATGTTTCTCTTTCTTTCTCTCTAAATCACTCCCTTGATAGGTTTCTCT
>JAGPOW010003642.1:11851516-11882248 GCA_030014935.1 Caiman crocodilus
GACCAGGTGACCAAATCCATGGATGCGGGCATCCCTGTCGATGTAGTCTTTTTAGACTTCAGGAAGGCGTTTGACACGGTCTCTCACCCCATCCTCATTGAAAAGATGGAGAGCTGTGGCATTGACCCCTGCACGGTTGAGTGGGTCAGAAACTGGCTGACGGGGCGCTCCCAGAGAATGGTGATTGACGGATCGTACTCGACCTGGAGAGATGTGAGCAGCGGGGTCCCCCAGGGCTTGGTCCTTGGGCCTGCACTGTTCAACATCTTCGTCGCTGTCTTGGACAAGGGGGTGGAAAGCAAGCTGTCCAAGTTTGCTGATGATACCGAACTGTGGGCTGAGGTGGGGACACCAGAAGAGAGGGAGAGGCTGCAGCGGGATCTGGGCCGATTGCAAGAGTGGGCGAATAAGAACAGGATGGGATTCAATGTGGACAAGTGCAGGGTGATGCATCTGGGGAGAGGCAACCCCCAGCACACGTACTGGCTGGGAAGCTCCCTTCTTGCTAGTACAGAGGTGGAACGGGATCTTGGTATCATTGTTGACGCCAAGATGAACATGAGCCACCAGTGTCAGACGGTGGTTGGGAAGGCCAACCGAACCCTAGCATGCATCCAGCGATGCATTTCGAGCAGGGCCAAGGCGGTGATCCTCCCCCTTTATGCGGCGTTGGTCAGGCCACAGATGGAGTACTGTGTCCGGTTCTGGGCGCCGCACTTCAAGAGGGATGTGGACGGCCTCGAGAGGGTCCAGAGGAGGGCCACTAGACTGATATGGGGGCAGCAGGACAGGCCTTATGAGGAGCTTCTGAGGGACCTGAACCTGTTCAGCCTCAGTAAATGGAGGCTGAGGGGGGACCTGGTGGCAGCCTATAAACTGCTGAGGGGACATCAGCAGGAAATAGGACAGGCTCTTTTTTCCCGGGCACCACAAGGGGTAGCTAGGACCAATGGTTACAAGTTGCTGGAAAGCAGGTTCAGGTTGGACATTAGGAGGCACTACTTCACAGTTAGGGTGCTGTGACCCTGGCACTCATTCCTGCCATTGGCAGGGGGTCAGACTAGATGGCCTGCTCTAGGCCCCTTCTGACCCTAGATACTATGATACTATGATAAACATGTAGGTGCCCGCAATAATTTGTATATATACAAATTTCTATGGGTATGCTTATTTAAAAGTCAGTGTTTTTCAGTCCTTTGTATTTCCACTTGTCCTTTACAGCTTTTGTCCCTTCTCCCCCTCCCCCTTACTGCCGCGTGCTTAGGGAGGGAACAGGGCCTGAGCAGGGTCTGACAGTAAGGGCAGGGGGAAGAAGTTGGGGTTCGGCAGAGCACAAAGAGCACCTGACCCCTTCCCCCCCAGCCACTATTTTCCCTGCAGCAGTTGGAGGGAAGTGATTTTAAGACAAGCTTCTGATAATTTTCCATGTATAGAATCTAATTATTGGGGAGGGTCACCTTAAATTCAGAGTTGTCTTAGATTTAAGTGAATATGGTAATTGACAAAGCGGGTATATGGAACATATTTCCCATTGGTTTTTATTTATTCCTTCAATTCCCATTCCTTCAATCTTGTGTAAGTTTTCTGAGTCCCACTAGTTCAGGTCAGAAGAAACAGCCAAATAACCAGTCTAGTCCAATATCCCAACCCCAACAATGCACATTACTAGATAATTCAGAAGAAGGTACATGAACTGTCATAATGAACAACTACACAAGATCTAGCTCTTAAGAGGAGTTTCTTCCTCACCCCAAGTAGTGAGTATCTTGCTTACCCCCTGAAGCGTTAGGTGTTATATTCCTAATGCCTCTCTATTGGAGCCGTTTAGCTATGGGCAGCCGTATCAATCAATAATAGCAAGGCAATAACTTAATGCAGGAAAAAGAAAAAAAGAACAAGAACAAAGCATAGGGGAACAAGCTATGTTACCGTTTGGTAACCAGAAAGCTGGAGAAAACAGATTGCAGATGTGACAGAAACACCAGTATCTGATAAAACTGCTCTTATTAATTTAATTTGTCACATATAGAGCAAATATTTGACTAGAACGAGGCATGAATTAGTGAAAAATATGCACCGTACCATTTAAAATGCTATACTTGAATAAAATAATGTATATCTTTTCATATGCAGTCCTTGAAGTCATACTACATACATCTTTAATTTCTTCAATTAAGAAAAAAAGAACAAATGGAGTTAGATTTTAATTATTCATAGTTCATTTGAGAAAAATCTTTGTAAATGAGGGGAAGGACTGCTGTACTATCCATCACAGGGGAAAAAAAAAGAATAGATAGAAAATTCAGTCTAATAACTATTGAATATTGTGTAAGCTCCTGCCTTCATTACCTACTGTAACATGTGAAGAAAAATATGTGTAAGAAGAACAGCTCAGGAAGCTGCTATGATGCAAAATCATAGAAAAGTAAGTGTAGTGAGGATCTTGGGAGGCCATCTAGTCCAACCCTGGGTTCAAGGCAGGATCATCCCATCAAGGCAACACTCCAGGCAATGCTTTGGTTTCAGCCATGTCATATGAAGTTTTCACTTCTTCCAGCGCTCTTGTTTTGCATAAATGATACTAACTCAGGATATTCCTTCCATACACTCATCCAATCTTTTCAATTTTCCTAAGTTCTTCACTTCACCAACATCATGTAACAGTGAGTTGTACAGTTTTACTATGCACTGAAGAGGAAAAATAGCTTTGAATTTGCTGCTTCCACTTTCATGAAACATCTCTTTGTTCTTGTATTGTAAGACAGGGAGAACAGAGGCTTTTAACCTACTTTTCCTGCACAAAGATGCATACTGATTATGGCATCTGTAGGTCATTTCATCTTTAAAGTAAATAGTCCCAGTCTTTTCAATCTCATTTCATATGAATTTTTTTCCTTGCTTCTATTCATCCTGAACACTATTCTCCACACTTTTAATTCTTCAACATTTTCTTGAGAGGGAAACATCCAATATGGACATCATATTTCAGGTACTTAATTTACATATGCCATTGTAATGTTTTCTCTACTTTTCTTCTCTGCTAGCCCTTATGCATAATGGCATCTTTTTAGCTTGTTTGACCATAGATGCAGACTTAGCAGTAGTATTCATTGCAATGCCCACCAGGACATACAGTCCCTTTCCTGAGATCTTAGCTCATTTAAAATATTGAACATTGTATGAAAAAATCAAGATTTTTTTTCAGGACAAGGTGTATGACTTTGCATGTATTCACACTAGATTTCATTTTCCATAATGTTCTTGTTCACTGGCCTTGCTTAAGTTCCTCTGACATTCATCACAGTATTTTCTGTACTAGAACAATCCAAATAGCATTGTGTCTTCTGAAAATTTGCCGAGGCCAAATAAACAATTTTGCAAGGCTTGGTTGTTAAACTTTTGTCATGATGAAATGTAACAGTTCATAGTTTGCATAGTATCTCTTCGCCAGTTTGATTCATATCAGTAAGTGGCCTCTTACTTTGCTCACAAATGATTGCTTTATTTCCTTGGTAAACTCTTATTTGGGACCTTATAATCAGAGGTGACTATGAAGCCCTTGGCAGGAGGATTACAGAGCTTGGAGAACAAGTGGTGTTGTTCTTATTGATCTTTCTCATGGCACGCAAGGGTCCAGGCAGAGGCCGCCATAACAACTTGAAGTCTCTGACTTCTTCGGCAATGGGTGCTGCTCCCTAGGTGCAGCACTTTGCATTTCGCATTCTATTGTTTTCTGCCCATTTGTCCAGCCTGGGTCTGCTTGTAGTTGTTCCCTGCCCTCCGGTGTGTTCACTTCTCCCCACAGTTTTGTATCATCCACAGACTTGGACAGAGTACACTTCACTCCCTCATCCAACTCACTGATGAAGATATTGAAGCATATCAGTCCAAGAACCGAGCCCTGTGGGACCCCGTTGCCCACGTCCTTCCAGGTCGATGCAGACCTGTCCACCATCACCATCTGGGTATGACCCTCTAGCATCTTTAGACATCATCTGGCCAAGTAAAGAGGGCTTTAAATTAAGTATCACGGGGGATGCTGATCAAAATACTCCAGTAACAGAGCACACAAAGTCCAGAGGGAAAAAGACTCAAAGAAGCAACTCAACTCTGGGAAAGGACCAGAGAGCTACAGAATTACAACAAGTGGCATGCAAATGAAGCGATGAGGTCAAAATGTAAACTAAATCTGATGCATTTATAAAAAATGTGATAAGTATGGGGAATAAACAAGATGAGTTGGAAGCTGCAGCCTGCAGAAAGAACTCTGATGTGACTGGGATCACCAGGATCTGGTGGGACAGTTCTTATGGCTGGGATGTGAACACTGAGGGTTACACTCTGCTTCAGAAGGACTGGAGAAAAGCAATGGTGTTGCCTTATATGCCAAAAGCACATATACTTGTTCCCTGGTTCAGAAGGAATAAGATGGCAAAGCAGAATGCATTTGGGTGAAGGTGAAAGGTGAAAGTGCAGCATAGATATAATGGTGGGATTTATTACAGGCCACCTAATCAGAAAGAGGAGGTGGATGAAGCACTCTTCAAGCAGATAAGAAATCTCTCCAAAAGCTATGGGATGGTACTGATGGGAGACTTCAGTTTTCCAGACATCTGCTGGAAGAACAATGCAGCCAGACATAGAATGCTAAGCCAGTTCCTAACTTGTATGGAGGACAACTTCTCGTCTAGAAAATGAAGGATACAATTAAGGGATCATTTTACTCATTTACTTTACTCATCTTGTCCTAACCAACAGGGAAGAATTAATGGAGGATGTGAATTAAAGGTGATGGTTAATTTGGGAGGAAATGATCATAATATGCTAGAATTTCAGATCTCGAGAAAGGGAAAGTATAAAGTCAGCAAATTTAGGATGTTAGATTTCAAAAAGGTGGATTTCATGCAACTCATGGAGCTAATAGGCATGGTGTCATGGATAGATTGAAGGATAAAGGCATCCAAGAAGGCTGGGAGCTTCTAAGGGGCACAGTATTGGAAGCTTAAAAAGAAATTGTCCCGACATGATGGAAGCACAAGAAGAATTGCAAGAGCCCAATGTGGCTGCACAAGGAGTTTGTCAAATGCCTCAAATACAAAAGGAAAGCATACAGACAATGGAAGACTGGGCAGGTCACCAAGGATGCATACCAAGAAATAGCTAGTGCCGGCAGGAACAAAATCAGAAAGGTAAAGATAAAAAATGAGCTGTACCTGGCAAACGAGGTTAAGGACAAGAAGAGGAGGTTCTATAAATATATTGGCCAGAAAAAAGGACCAAGGAAACTGTGGGTCCTCTGTTGACAAGCCAGGGGGAACTCCTAACCAAAGATGCAAAGAAGGCAGAGCTACTCAATAGCTATTTTGCTTCACTCTTCACAGAAATATTAAGCTACCAGATGCTGAATAGGGATTAGCTGGATAAGGAAGGGGGCAAGCTGATGGAGGAGATAACAAATGAGACATTTTGTTGGGTCTTAATGAATTCAAGTCAGCAGAGCAAGATGAACTTCATCCCAAGGAACCGGCAGAGGAGGCCTCAGAGCCCTTGGCAATGATTTTCATGATGCTGTAGGAGACAGGGCAGATACTAGAGCTGTGCAAAGCTTTGGTTCCTGATTCAATTCGGCGGGGATTTGGCCTGATTCGCTGGCTGAATCTTCAAATCCAAATCAAATCTGAGGACCCTTAAATCTTTCCGAATTGAATCAGAACCCTCTGAATCAATTCAGAGAGATTCAGAAAGATTCGGAGATTCAGATATAGACACAGTTTTAGATGTTTTTTCTACATACCTCTTGGTAGCAGGCTGTTCGTGAATGCTGCAATGCCAGGGTGCGTGCAGCATCCCACAGGAGTGTGGGGGGCTCCCCAGTGCACTCGGCAGCAGACCTGGAAGTGGACCAGGAGCAACTGGTACCTCCTGGGTTGGGGCGGGGGGTGGTACCTAGGATCCTCCCGCAGCCTATCGCTGAGCCGCCAGGTATGGAGGGGGGGGGGGCTTCTGAATCAAATAGGGACCACTTTGTACACCCGTACTAGATACCAGCAGACTGGAAAAAGACCAGTGTATCGTGTCTCTTTAAAAAAGGTGGGTAGAAGAATTTGGGGAACTACACATCGTTTAGCCTCACTCAATACCTAGGAAGTTATGTCCTAAGGAAGGCCATTTACAAACATCTGCAGGAGGAAAGACTGATCATGAGCATCCCACATAGATTTATGACAAACAGACTGTCAGACAAATCTGATCTGTCTCCTTCTTTGACAAAGTAACTACTTGGGAAGATGAAGGGGATGCTGTGGATGTCATGTTTCTGAACTTCAGCAAGGACAAGGTCCTGCGTGACCGTCTCATAAACAAATTGGACAAATGTGGACTTGATAAACCTACTCCAAGGCTAACTGCCTCAATACCTGTAAGCAAAGAGTAATTATTAATGGGACCATGTCAGACTGGCATGAAGTTCTGAGTGGAGTCCCCCAGGGGTCAGTCCAGGGCTAGTCCAGGGCTTGCTATTCAATGTATTTATTAATGATTCGGATGCTGGCATAGAAAGCTTCTTAAGCAAGTCTGTGGATGACATGAAACTGGGAATGACTGTGAGCATGGAGGATGTGAGTGCAATTCAGAAGGATCGTGACAGATTGGAAAGTTGGGCTACAACTAATGGGCTGAAGTTCAATGTGGACAAATGCAAGGAGCTACACCTTGGGAAGAATAATACAAAATGGGGGAGAGCTGTCTGGATGGCAGCTTTATGAAAAGGAATTAGGAGTCTTGGTAGACCACAGACTCAGTATGAGTCTGAAGTGTGATGCAGCTGCACAAAAGATCAATGAAGATTCGGGCTGCATTTACTTATGAAGTATTAGGTGCAAGACACAGGAGGTGATAGTGCCTCTCTATTTGGCACTGGCCAGGCTGCATCTGGAGTGAAGCTTTGGGCTCCACTTTAAAAAAAAAAAAGACATGCAGAAATTACGGTCCAGAGGTAGACAACAAAGATAATCAAGGGCTTGGAAGGCAAGTCATATGAGGAGTGGTTGAAGGAGCTAGGCATGTTCAGCTTGCAGAAAAGGCACTTAAGAGGGGACATGATAGCACTCTTTAAATACTTGAAGGGCTGCCATAAAGAAGGGAAAGCACCGTTTCTCTCTTGCTGCAGAGAGAAGGATGCAGATCAGTGACTTGAAGTTGCAGCAAAGTAAATTTAAATTGGCTATCCAGAAAAACCTCTTCACCGTGAGACTAGTAAGGCAGTGGAATAAACTGCCTAGGGAAGTTGTGTGCTCTCCATCTTTGGAAGTGTTCAAGAAGAGGCTGAACAGTCAATGGTTGGGAATAATCTAGGTATAGCTATATCTATTTTCTGCTATGGGTATTTCCCATACTTTGGGGCTTGCTGGTTTCTCCTGCCCCACCCCTCTTGCCCTGATTCCTATTTTTCTGCTGCATGTTAGGGTGTTTTTAAGCCTCCCCAGAGGCGTTGGGTGTTGTCTACAGCTAAGCCTGGGGACTTCAGCTGGGTGTGGAGGCTCCTGGCTAGAGGGTCTTGCCCCTCCACTCAGGGGCAGACTGATTGCCATATTTGCAGTCAGGAAGGAATTTTACCCAGTGATGTGGACGGTGGGGGTTTTTGCCTCCTTCTGTGTGTGGGGGGCATAGCCCTCTGCCTGGGACCTCTTGATCTAATGACAACATTTTACGGAAGCAGGACATTGGTTGCTGTGGTTCCCCTACTTTACCTGTGGCAGGTTAGGTTGTTAGGTCTCTTGTATCAGGGTTGAGGGTAGTCTGATGTAGAGTGTAGATTATGGTTGGTATGGGATGGTTTGGGTAGGGATGATCCTGCCTCTAGCAGGGGATAGGACTAGATGACCTCTGGAGGTCCCTATCAGCTCTACTTCTCTATGATTCATAGATTCATAGAAGTAGGATCGGAAGGGACCTTGTGGATCATCAAGTCCGACCCCCTGCCTGGGCAGGAGAGAAAACCGGGCTCAAATGACCCCAGCCAGGTAGACATCAAGCCTCCTCTTAAAGACCCCCAGGACAGGAGCCAGCACCACTTCCCTTGGAAGTTGGTTCCAGATCCTATGACCTGGTTAAAAAAAAAAATCTTTTGAGAATTTAAATAAATCATATCAGCATGTTTTCCTTTACCCACCTCTATTTTGCTCTTTTCCTGAAGGCCAAAGAGTGAAAATCTGTGTTTCTCGTGAATGATGGTTTTGTTTGCCCATTTTATGCTGATATATTTAGCAGAGCTATCCAGTTTTATCTGGCATTTTTGTTTTTCAATGACTTTTTAGTCTGTTTTGCTATATTTTAATTGATGTGTGCGGGGCTAGAGCCAAAGAGGTCTGGCCCTTTTGATTAAATTGAAACGAATTAAAAATATCTTACAGGGGTAGACACGAAACAAAGCACAGGGAATAGAACCGTATTTCCTATCGCTTGTCCCCTTCCTCTTTCTTTCTATCCATATGGTCCTGCATGTATGGTAAGTACCCTCCCAACTTAAAATGTGTTTTGGAGCTCTGTCAATTTTCTATTTATGCAGAATTGTACAGGATCCCAACTCTGTGAAGGTTCCATGACCAAATTAAGCTGGTTAATTAAGACAATTAGCATGTCTTTCTCCAGCTGAGCTAGCCACTAGAAGAAAGATACAGCTGCGTTTTAAAAATACCATGTGATGTTTATTTTCTCAGCATTTTATCTTCCTAATGATTTATTTTTGGCACAAATTATATTGTTTTCAATCTAATAGCCAACCATGCAATTTCTTCCATGTTTGAGTAGTCCTTACCCCTCTGACTAGCTCCGTTGACTTCAGTGGAACAACTTGCATGAGAAAGAACAAGGCCAACAAATGTTGGCAGTATTGGCTCCTCAATATTTTGAGGGAAATTATATTTGTCACAGTATTTTTGCTGTGAAATGATGGCACTCAAACAAAAATAACTAGAATAAAAGATTATTTAAACATTGGTAACATGCTTTTCTGCAACGTGTAGGTTTGGGAGTAGACTCTTTTCCTTCAGATCTTGACACACTGGCTGTCTCTCTTGTGTACACACACACACACACGCACACACACGCTACCAAGAGGGTGATTTTAATAAGTGTACTAAGCAAAACCTAATACTATAACTACATATATACAGGATTCACAGAACAACGTATGGTGAAAGCTGTCACCTAGTCTTGTATGGTGTGAAATGCAGGGTTAAACTTAATATACATAATTAAAGAGAACTTTTTTTAGAAAACAGTGAGATAGAGAGTTTTGAACATCACGCTAAATTAAGGACAGGATAAGGTAATGTCAGCTCTCAAAACAGCTGAAATTAAGCCTATTTTTTCAAATGTGGGTGCCTAAAATTAGCTACAGTAGCTACTGTCATGTCTCCTTACCCATTCCTGCCTCCTGAGAAACCTAGTCTGGCGGCTGATGACCAAGTGGGAAGATATCTGCAATCCACCCTCTTAGTCACCTCACCGCTCAGGAGAAACTCATTTTCACCCCCTGCCTCTCACCCCATCCAGGGAAGATGTTCAGCCCGGAAGGGATACCTGTTCCAAGGTCGAGCACCAAGCTCACCAAAAACCAGGAGCTCACTACTTGAGCAATACTTTCACGGCCAGCTCAGGCAAGACGACTCGACTGGTAGATTGTTGTTTCAACAAGGGAAAGACCATTTTAAATTTGTCAGGAAAGATCCCAATTATTTTCAAAAAGAGAAAATAAACTGAAGAGAGAAGACAGCCATGTGTTAGGGCCCCAGCCTGTATTGCTCTCTTAGTTTTCTATAGTTTGACCTTGCACACGTTATTTAGATTATATCAACACTGCAGTTGCTAGCATAGATAGCAGTGTTGCTGTGGCAGCCTGGAGCTCAGTATTGGTTAACCGCCCAAGCATTCAGCCATCTTCTCAGGTGGGTTTTCCAGCTTGCACTGATTTCCACACACTGTGCCCCATCATCAAACTAGCCAGCATAAAGCTATCTCAGGCATGTCAACCCAGCAGTGTTGCTGAAGCTGTGCCTGTGGCATAGGTATACCCCCGGTTTCTTTGTAATGCAGTTCCCCATCATTAAACGGGAGATGATACACTCCTGATCCTATCATGCAGTTTGTGGAAAATCACGAGGTTCTGATGTGCTCGGATACTATAGGACTGGGAACCACGTAATTATGTAAAATAGTTCTTCAAATTTAGCATTACATCCTGCACTGAAGTGCAGTAAGGTCATGATAAATCTTTTCATGTAGTCCAACCTCTTGCAGAGATGTGGGATTTGCTGCTCCGAAGCCACCCTGGACAGATGCCTGAGTAGCCTTTCTTGAAAACCTCCAGTGAAGGGAGATGGCCCTGCTCCCGGAAACAGCTCGTTCCACTGTTTTACTGTTTTTGCGTTAGAAAAATAGAAGTTTTCCCTGAGATTTGATATGAATCTTTTTGCTGTAGGCAAACCCTTGCTTGTTCTCTTGCCCTGCAGGGCAAGACAAAACAATATTTCTCCCTTTTCTTTATGGCAGCTTTGTAAATATCTGAAAACTGGTCACTCCTTAATCTGAGTTTTTCCCCCTTAAACTCCTTTTCTTTAATATGTGACATGATAGAGCTATTCAAAATGCACAACTTCATTATTTTGTGCACTCCAGAAGCTTCCAGGCTCCAGCTGAGATTGAGTCTGATTGTGATAACAGCTGTAAAAGCCCATGTTTTTAAGAGGCACACCCTGTCCTGGTGAGCTTCCCAGCTATGCAGAGAACCGAGCAACATACTGTATTAGCACCCCAGGTTTACTATACGCATGGTCCACGGAGGAAATAAGGCTCAGCAATAATTGTGACTCCCTAAGTCACCCAAGGAATTTGCAGAGGTGGGAATTAAATGAAGCTTCTTGATCCCTAACCAACTGATTTCCTATTCTAGTTTAGCTTTATTCAGGAAGTAGAACTTGACTATTTACCGTGTCTCAAACACATTCAAAACTACTCACAACTGTTTTTAGTGGACTGCTATTATTAACTTCAAATCATGGTTCCTTTTTCATAACATTTGCCAGGGTTGCTGTATCTGACAATGTATCAAACTGAAACAGCATCAGAGGAACCTATTTGCATGCTTCCATTACTGTACGAAGCATGGAGTAAGTTGAAATATCTCCAATTTTTGATGCTTTCAGCATCCTCAGAGAGATTCTGTTCTGCTTTTTTACATTAGACAAAGGAGACCTGTGTTTATGTTTCAGACCCCGACTAAAGAAATGAATGCTGAAATTTGTTCATGTTCCCCAGGCAGCTTTGAAAATCCAACCCCAAGGTTTGGGTCAGAAAAACCTAGTGAAAAGCATCAGAGCAAAAAACTATTTAGATCTCAGGCTGTTAGATTGCTTTTGGCAGTGTAAGGGTGTAATGAATAACTCACTCACACACATACACAGGAAGCGTGTAACAGATATAACAAGCATCTCAGGGCCAGCTAGTGAAAAATGTCATATTTCATGGCTTTCACATAATAGCCATCTGTTTTCAAACTGAAACATAATGTCCAAATGTCAGTCTACTGCAGGTATCCTCAAACCTCTTTCCTTCTTCTGTTGTTGTGCTGCTCCCTATATTGTATTTTTCATTTCCACTTGCTGTGATATCATGGCATTTATTTTGTTCTGGACAAGAGGGCAGGGAGCTCAATTCAGTGTCAGCTGTCTTATTGGTCCACGGATTTGCCACTAAGACACCGTGGATGATTAATGTAGCCAGTGTCCTGCCTTGCACCGAAAAGGAACACATCGCCTCCATTAGGAACTCATTCTCCACCTGGCTTGGGGCCAGCACCACAAATCTGTTCTCCTGTTGATGTCTTCTGGCCCCGTGACCCACAGGCTTAGTAGACTGTTTTGCTTCCCCCTCACCTTGTGTCACTAATGTCTGCAGGGATCTTTAATATATTCTTCTCCTGATCAAATTAAACAAGATCCTTATTGGTTTGTCTGGCACGGTCTATAGCTTTTTCATCTCAGGTTTTCTTGCTGCCCCTAGTAGCTTATATATATAACTACATTGCATCCCCCCATTTTTTCTAATGGAAAAGCAAAATGCGTATTCTTTCTTTTACCTGATGTATGCTTTCAACATACTATATGAATAAGAGCCAGACAGAGTTTCTAAATGATAAAGCAGGAGTTCTTTTATATTACTGTGAATAACAACTGGAAATCTGGTTCTTTATAATAAGTTATTTATTCTCCATTTTGAGGTTTTTATCCACACCCCAGGAGGTGGCCATGTATATTTCAACAGGTGCTGCACCAAGATTGCTAGGATACTCTCACACCGCATTAGATTGTATCCTGTGGAAAGAAATGAATTTGAGAGCGAGACTTATAGGCTGATGAAAAACGAAAATCTTTTCCCTTGTTGAATGCAAAATTTTCTATTAGGTTCATAGCTGTTATCAGCATCAGCGTCATGTAAATACATATTTATGATCTAATATGCTGTGTTCACAACGCGTCAGGAAGAGCGGGTATCTACACAACATACCCTGGCTGGGAAATTTACAAAAGCTTTCCAAACATTATGAACACATAAGACTGGATCTGAAAGGGGTTGCAAGGGTGGGCAGAAGTAGGCAGCACCATTTGGTGACCATGCTGCATGATGACTGATTTGCTTTCAGGGGAAATCAGGCAGAGAGGTTTCTGATTCACGACAGAAGTCACGAGGGGTGAAGGAATGGAGATGAAATAGTTTATGGCCTTAAGTGGGGAGAAGGCACATGATGTTAGAAGAAAACCTCTTAGAAAGTAATATAGCAACGGTAGCTAGACGTGGGGAGGAGCTGTTTCAGGAGACATCCAACAAACATAGGCTTTTAAAATATTGAGTACAAGTCTTCTTATTAGAAATGAAGAAGAATATGTGGTTTTTAGACTGGCTTCTGGGAAGGAGGTGTGTGTGGAAGTTTTTTTTTTTAGCTCAGATGCTATGGTCCACATTACGGTAGCATCTGAGCATCTCATGGTCTTTAATATATTCATTTTTGAGAGAGATGGAAATAGTATGGTATTATTTCATTTTTTTAGATGAAAACTCAAGGCATCAAGAGAGTAAGTGACTTGCCCAAAGCTATACAGGAAGTCTGTGCCCTAACCAGTAGTCACCCGGACTGGCACGTAGGCCCACTGGGGTGACAAGCATCTTCAGAAAGAAAAATGGCTGACATAATCAGGGATTTTCATGCTTGTGATAAGTATTGTTGTATAAGAGACAGTAGTAAGAGCTTACAATTGGATGAGGACTAAAGTGCATTCTGGAGTCTAAATGTAAGTGAACTGAGGGGAAAATTGGAGCCTCTCTGACCCTAGCACGCTTGTTCAAGAATAGCTGCAATTTAGTTGATTGCACTCCAGTGGCTCTCTACAGACAGACCGCCTATTGATGAATGCAGAACTTCAGACAGGTTGTGATGGGACACTGATAGAGCGCTCCGTCACTACGTCATGTTGTCCAGATTCAGGCACTGATGTGGAGACTACACCAGAGGGCCAGTGTAGCAACCGTTGCTCCTAACCCTTCTCGTTCTCAGTGCCCATCTTCAGGTGATCCTCGTTGTCTTTGTAGCATCACAGGTCTTTCTCCTACAACCAGGATGGAAACTAGAACAAGGGAAAAATGCTATTTAGATGCACTAGGCAATAGCTCCATACATGTATTAGTATGACAAGTCAAGGGTCTGTTTTACTAGGCAGCCATTGGGATTAAAATTCTTGGAGCTAGGGGACTCTTAATATTTTCTCCAAAACTATGACCTTGCCCATCAAAAATTCCTCCAAACACATTGCATGCACACAGTGTCATACAAAGAGAAGAGACTGAAAGTTATATGTTAAATTAGGCAGGCAAAATTAAATTGTGTGCCTGACTAAAAGGTCTTATATGGTAGGAGTGGCAGCTGGAACTCCTTCAGAAACAGGCTGGAGACATGTCTGTGTAATGCATTATTAGCCAAGTACAGTAGGTTTCCCCCCCTTTAATGACAGCAACAAATCCAGGAGATATGTGGAAAATTTACATAAATAGCAGGAAAAAAGCCTTTGTTCTGCAAGTCAGGAATAAAAAATTCTTCCCTTTTTCTTTCCTTCATATAGCTAGGCTTTAAAAGTGAGAGCCAATAAAATATGGGATTAATGTCTTAATGAAATTGCAGACATGCATATTTATGTACTGGCTTTAGTACAACCGTTTAGAGAAAACATTCAATAAAGTAATAAAAATTAACTTGTGGCTGCACTGTATTTTCCCTTTCTTTCCCATCTCTTTCTTCACTTTTCTTTTGCTTTTTCTTCTGTGTCTTGCTGCACTGGATGCACTCCCGGCTACGATTTAAGCCTCATTCTCATTAATGTCATGAATAAAGCTGAGCATGTGCCTAAATACTGTTCAAGATTGAAGCTTCCATATTGTAAAACCAATGTGCATGAACACATCCATTTAGATGCTGAACATCTGCTCAGCTTGGCCATATTTTACCTTTCATTATTTGCTACCAGTGTATATTTGTGGGAAGGAGATTTTGTTCACTGGACCGCTTGGGGAATGGTAATTCTTTGTGCAACTATCCATATTCACATGCAAAGACAGAAAAGGATTTGTTATTCACCAGTGGTTATTGGTTGTTGTCTTGTTTAAAAACAAAGCGAGTCCAGTTATCCAATCAGGAAGCCAAAGCAATATCAGCTAACATATGTGACCAAACAGCCTACAAATGGAAAGAATGACATGTAGACAATGACCTTCATCATTTCTCCCATCCACCTCAGTGAATTTTGCTCACACAGATTACTTGGTGCATCCTTCTGAAGAATGAACACCTGTTCAGGAATCAGTGGTTATTTACTAATGACTCACGAACAAGTGCTAAATTTCTGGAACAATTTACTCACGCTGAATAATTTAGCCAGGTAGAAAAGTTATCTTCCATTCATTATTAGGCTGATTTAACTCCATCAATTTCTTTCTTTGACTCCAACTTTGTTGCGTTTAATCTTTCTCTGTTTGTCCTTTGTTTCTTTGAATTCTGGATCTTATCTTTCTTATTAAAACTCCCAGGCTCCTTTTATTGCCCTGTCCCTCTCATCTTTAATCTTTTCCTACCACGTCTTTCTTGTTCCTTCCACAATGAGGTGCAGGTGGTACCTTTGTACCTAACTGGTTCAGAGGCCTCAGCTTTCATAGGGGACAGCGTATTTTGTCAGATGCTATAAATGAAGATATCTTTAACTAGAATCACTGATTCTAGCATGCACCCGTGTGTGTTGTTCTAGGAATAAAGAGGCAACGTGCATCAAGCTCTCAGTTGAAGAGGACAGTGAATGGGAGTTTTTCAACCACTCTGCTTCCTTTTCTTTCATCACACATCATGTTCTGGATCATAGTTATATGATCTTATAACTTGTAGGAAACATGGTTGTTTTGAAACTCAGAGGACTTTCTGGGAAGCACAGGTAAGAGTCTTTCAACAATACATGTCTAGTTGTCAGCTACTCTATATGCCCTTGTTGGCAAAGTTGGATAGTTTACACTCCCTATTCACAGAGATTCAAGTATCTTAAGACTAGAAAGGATTAGTCTGACTTTCCCCATAGCGCAGACCATAACATTTCACATAGTAATGCTTTCATCATGATGACAACTTGTGGTTTGCTAGGGAGCCTAAGTAACCGGTAGAAGTAACTTGTAGAATTTACCAGACCCTCTTTGGGCTCTGGAAAGAAAAGAATGATAGTAGTGCGGCCATTACTTCTTTTCTTACCATCCTGATGTGCAGAAAGGCTAGCAGGTATGGCAGAAGACCAGCTTGGCTTAGCAGGGAACACTTCAGTGAGGTGAAACACAGAAAGGAAGCTTACAAGAAGTGGAAGCTTGGACAAATGACCATGGGGGAGTATAAGACTACTGCTGTGTTATGGAAGGATAAAGTCAGGAAAGCCAAAGTGTGGGTGGAATTGCAGCTAGGAAGGGATGTAAAGGGTAACAAAAAGGGTTTCTACAAGTATGTCAGAAACAAGAGGAAGATCAGGGAAATTATGTATCCCTTACTGAACTGGGAAGGCAACCTAGTGATAGATGATTCAGAAAAGGCTGAAATACTCAATGCCTTTTTTATGTCAGTCTTCACAAGCAAGTTCAGCTCCTAGACTATGGCACCTGGCAGCACAGTTTGGGGAGGAGTTGAGTAGCCAACAGTGGCGAAAGAACAGGTTAGGGACTAATTAGAAAATCTGCATGTGTAGAAGTCCATGGGGCTGGATGCGTTGCACCCTAGGATGTTGAGGCAGTTGGCTGATGTGATTACAGAGCTAATGGGCATTATCCCTGAAAACTCACGGTGATAGGGAGACATCTTGGATGACTGGAAAAGAGCAAATACAGTTTCCATTTGTCAGAAAGGGAAGAAGGAGGATCCAGGGAACTACAGATGAGTCAGCCTCACCTCAGTCCCTGAAAAAATCATGGAAGGTCCTCAAGGAATAATTTTTTAAGCACTTGGAGGAGAAGGAGGTGATTAGGAACAGTCAGCATGGATTCACCAAGAGCAAATCATGTCTGACCAACCTGACTGCCTTCTGTGAGAAGATGACTGGCTTTGTGGATACAGGGAGAGCAATGACTTGACTTTAGCAAGGCTTTTGATATAATTTCTCATAGGATTCTTGCAAGGAAGCTAAGGAAGTATTGGCTGGATGAATGGATGAATAAGAATTCATGAAGAAGATCCATCCATGAACAAGATGGATAGAAAATTGTCTGGATTTTTGGCCTCAATGGATAGTAATCAATGGCTCAATGTCTAGTTGGTAGCTGGTACCGAGTAGAAAGTTCCCCCCGGGGCCAGTCCTGGGCCAGTTTTATGCAATATCTTCATCAATAATCTGGAATATGGGATGGACTGCACCTTCAGCAAATTTGTGGATGACACCAAGCTCACCAACTTGGAGGTGTAGTAGATCTGTTGGAAGGTAAGGCTTGCATTCAGATAGACCTAGACAAATTGGAGGATTGGACCTCTCCTGAGGTTCAGTAAGGACAAGTGCAAAGTCCTGCATGTAGGACAGAACAATCCCATACACAAGTGCTGGGGAACAACTGGCTAAGCAGCAGCTCTGCAGAAAAGGACCTGGGTGTTACAGTGGACAATAAACTGAATATGAGGCAACAGTGCGCTCTTGTTGCTGAGTATGCTAATGGCATCCTGAGCTGCATTGGTAGGTGCGTTGCCAGCAAATTGAGGGAAGTAATTATTCCCCTCTATTCAGCACTGGTGCAACCACATCTGGAGTCCTGAGTACAGTTTTGGGCCCCACTACAGAAAGGATGTGGACAAATTGAGAGAGTCCAGCGGAGGGCAATGAAAATGGTGAGGGGGCTGAGGACATGACTTCTGAGGAGAGACGGAGGGAACAGGGCTCATTTAGTCTAGAGAGGAGAGGACTGAGAGGGGATTTAATAGCAACCTTCAACTACCTGAAGGGTGGTTGCAAAGGAGATGGACCTGTTTTCAGTGATGGCAGATGACAGAACAAGTTACAACGGTTTCAAGTTGCGGCAAGGGAAGTTGAGGTTAGAAATTAGGAAAACTTTCTCATAAGGAGGGAAATAAAGCACTGCAACAGATTACTCAGAGAAGTGGTGGACTCTCCATCTTCAGAGATTTATAAGAGTCCGCTATACAAAGCTTTGGCAGGAATGATCTAATTGGGGATGGTCCTGCTTTGAGCAGGGGGTTGGACAAATTACCTCCTGAGGTCCAGAGGACAGTGTTCATCTTGTTAACGGTTAGAAGAAAAAAGGAGGAATGCAGAGCAGGGGGCTGTTCTCTGATCCTCACTCTGAGTTCATACAATGGTGGGGAAGGAGGAGTCAGAGGTGGAGAATGCATACAGAAACACTGCTGTCACTTAGAAAGACTGGGGACATGTTTTGTTGTCTTGTGTCAGGAAAGCCAGCTTACTTCTTCCATATGGCATAGTAAACATTTTTATTTCTGCAGCTGGACAAAAACCATGCTGTGTACTGACTTGATGCAACATATTTGTTGGCCAGTAGATATGCTGTAAGTCATGGAAGAGCTTACTGAGAACAAAGGGACTATTTCTGATTTTGCTAAAGCTGGGTTTCCCAACACTACCCCATTGACACTATGTTATATGGACCGTTCTGGGTTGCTACAAGGTTCCCAGCCTGGCTTGCTACTGCGCTTCAACCTCCTCACCCTTGCTTCTGGGCTCTCTGGGTCCTGCCCCATCACGGTTATCTTGCTTGCCATGACTTGATGTTGTAGGTTCATAGGGAGGCTGTCCTAGGATGCAGATAAGGGATTTGGGGTGGGTCTCTGTATGAACTCAGGTCATTGTGGGACTCAGCTCACGTTTGCTCTTGCTGGGTCCTGCAGCCTGGGGTCCACTGTACCAGGACCCTAGGTTCTGTTGCCCCAGCTTTATCTCAGCCCTCTGTGGGCTCTGGGCCACCTGGCCCCTAGGCATGTCCCCTATGCAGGCATGGGGTTTATACTCCCCTGCCTTGTGACCAGATACTAAGTCCTCTGACATGCCACAGGCCACCCCATTGCAATATATCTGGGCTACTGCTCACACACAACACTGAAGGGCTAGGAGTATTATAAACTGGGTACCTCAGCTGCACCCCAGTGACCTTCAATCCACCCATTACAGCCACTTTGGTCCTCTGGTTCAAATGTAAATCAAAATAGGAGTGTCTGCTCTCAAACACCAAGTTTGCCAAATACAAACTCCCTTGTTAGGGTTGGTTTTCACCCTAGGGTAACACAAAAGCAAAAGACATAAAGTATTTATGTCATGTTGCTTGTAATGCAGGGTGTCTTCCACCCAATGGTGGTGCACAGTCCTTGCCTCCAGGCAGTCCTGGGCTTCAGACTGTCTGGACTGGCGCTCCCCTGGAGCTCTGTCTCTGCTCCCACAGCTAGACTGCCTCTTCTGGGCTTCTTAGCCTCTCCCTGGGTCACTGGACCCTCTACTTCTGGCTGAGGCCTGCCAATCACTGCCTGCGCCTGTGGTGGGTGGCCACCTTATTTGTTCCCTTTACCATTAGGTCTGTTCTAAGGGGCTGGGCTGCCTTGGACTCCCCCCTCCCCCTTCTCAGGAAGGGGGCAAAAGTGCCATTACAGACTACATTACAATAGAGTTGTTCCTGATCTACACAGGTGGATAGCATTCATAGCAGAATTAGACCCTGCCAGGAGTCACAAATCAGGGAGAGGCTCTGCTTTGCTGTTCATCATGTTATTAGTTTTATCCATGAAGAACCATAGGGTTGTACTGTGCTTTACAAACTACCAGCAGCAGTCCCTTGCAGTTGAGGATAGTTGTCTTCCACGATTGCTTTATCTGTGGGTCTAAAGATGGTTGATGAGTCTGATCTGGGATTGAGATACTCTGTTGCAGCTTGGGCACCTGTTTTTGTGCATGGTGGTTGGCGCTCGAGGAAGATACCCCTGTGTGATTTCTTTAATTGTCAAGAAGCTGCTGCTCATCAGCTTCCACACTTACTTATAACAGAATGGGACCTCGATCCCATGGCAAGGAGGCCACGACAATTGGAGATCTCATTCTACCACAGCCTTTGTCTGCTTTGCAGCCAGTTTGATTGAACATCTTCTTTTGGGACTTGTAGACCTATGGCTTGGGGTTGGGCAGACTTATTATAATGGTGACCTATACTCGCCATGTCACAGTACCATCAAAGGATATATGTGGCTTTTCAGGAGGGAAAGAATTGCCATCTTGCTGTCCCCACCACATCCTAGTGGTGGTGGTGCTGCTTGGTCTGCCACTGCTTATTCATCAGAGTTACCCCTGCTTATTCTACAGTTAACCTTCCCTGAAGGTCATTCCCCTATCCACCACCTGTGGACACACTGGATAGCAGTACAGTTCTTCTGCCAGAGGTTTACATACTCCTGAAGAGGACAAGTTCAAGTGAGTTAGCTGTTGCCTTAACCTTGGGAGGTGCAGAGTGGTCTGGGCTGAACATGCCTAAGATGCAGGAGGAGTATTCAGCGTACTTGGGCCTTGTGTTTGGCTATCATTCAGAACAACACTTTAGTTTACTCAGGGCATGCACTTAAGTCTCCCGTTCCTTTATCGGAAAAGTGCTGTCTTGAATAGCTATACTTTTCTCTGTTTCATAGATTCATAGATAGTAAGACCAGAAGGGGCCTTGGAAGATCATTGGGTCCAGCCCCCTGCACCGAGCAGGAAAGATAACTGGGAGTAAGCTGACCCTAGCTAGGTGGCTGTCTAGTCTCCTTGTTGATACTTCTGACCTAAGAAGGATAGTGTCAGACCAAAACAGAAAAGGAAAGGGATAATGAATAGACATGGTTTACCCGGAAACATGTCATGGGACTAGTTTGGGTGCAGCATGCATTAAGTCAATTCCTAGTACTCTTAGGGCACGTCTATACGTGCCTTTAAATGTAAGTACATTTAATGTGCATTAAGCTAATGTGCACTGAGTATTTTTGGGAAGTTTTGGCTCTGCTGCACTGGAAATACAGTGTGTTGAAGCAGCCTCAATTAATCAGTGTCCCCATGTGTCCCTGTGCTGAAAATATAGTTGGTAGGGGCAGGTATCAAATTTAGGCACAATTAGCCTAGTTTCACCATTTTAATGTGCATTAAGGGTTTGCAGATGTAGATATGCATCCATAATGTGCATTAAATTAGGCTAATACATCTTGTGTAGACATGCCCTTAAACTCCCTCTGCATTTTATTTGCCTAATTTGAACGTCATGGCTGCAGAGGTATATTCAGCTATAGATAGCAACTGAAGGTGGTGGGGCAGTGGAAGGATTTGAGGGAGTAAATAACTCTGCTATTTACTCTATTGCAGAATCAAATAATAGAGTTTGCAAAGGTGAGATTCTACACAAACATATGGAAATGTTAGCTGACTATTCAGGGCCAAATTGAGCTCTTATATATCTCATTCTACATCTGTACTTCCATCTAACAGGTGGAGGAGTTCCAGAATTGCACCAGTATGATTAACAGTGTAAATTGAAGTAAGTGTTGCACTTATGGTCTTTATTTAGGTCAAGAAATACGCTACTGTGTTGGTAGCGCAGTTAATACCTAACATCGCTAAGTTCAAACCTCCAGTATTTGCCTGTGAAGTCTTGTCTAGATAGACTTTGCAAATGTGTGTCACACATAGGGATGTCAACTACTGACATTGTGGGGCCAGGACAAATGGTAAAGAAAAAGTATCAAGATTATTAGACATCTCTGTGCACATGAAGAAAAGTATGTACTGAATTTAAACTGAAGTTGAAAACAACGATAGGGCATGATCCTTACACTTGTAAAGGTGGGAGATTTACAAAATGAGTCTGAAATTATTCTGGAATCCTGTGAAAAATTTTTCATGGGTATTCTTTTGCATCTTAGCCAAAGCCTTTTCACAAAGCAGGAATATGCAGTCATAGACTCAGCTGGGCTGTTAGACTAAGGCTGTCATGGTTTAAGCATTGCTATAATGTATCATGAGGAACACTATACTGCTTGCATTGGAAATGTGTCAAAGCTCTTTCTCCTTTTTTTTTTCTCTTGAGCAACATAAGACAGGAGCATTTGAAAGCCGCGAAGCACAAAAGGCAAAACAAAAGAATTTTTATTACTATAATTGAGAATTTGGAAGAGGGGAGTTAAGTGCTTGTACCTAATTGTACAGCAATTACCCTGTTTAATCCTGCAACTGGCTTCTTTCAAGCCTCATCACTGTCTTCTGTATAGGAAAATCTCATTTCACTGCTCACTTGTCACTTTTGGATATTACGCACAATACTATTTCTCATGTCTTTGCTGCCATTTTTCTGTATATCTGGGTCTAGTTCCTCTCAGCAGGAACATAAAGACGGACATGGAAAAACTTGGGAAACCATGACTTTGTTAATGAGGTTGCATCCGGGATGAATGTTACTCACTTATTTATTTGCAGATAGTTTGGTATCAGAATACCTGCCTGTGTATTGCAGCAAATGAGCACTTTGCTGTCTTCAATGTATCTATCCTCACAGTGCATGTGGGAAGGGCCTTCTTCCCATTGCACCAATGGGCCACTGAGGTGCAGGAAGAAGATGGGCCAAATTTTTAAAATTGCTTTAGTGGGAGGGAGTTGCCTAAGTACTTCTGAGAATTCGGGCCTAAGTGAGTTGCCCAAGGTCACGCATAAGAAGTCTGTAGCAGAGCAGAGAGGCCGAAGCCCCAGGACCAGATCCAGACGTGCAGAAGTGTGGTTTGCTGCAAACCCCTTTGCAGCACCACAAACTGCATGCGTTGTATGTTAAACTGTGTGCAGCAGTGCCAGGGCAAAATTTGCTACTGGGATTTCATGATAGCAAAAAAACAAACAACAAAAAAACTTGAAGAAAAACGTAATGCAAAGCATGCCAAAGTGGTGTGAGCCAGGACAAGTGCAGAGATGGGGAAGCAGACAGACCCGGGCAGCCCTGAGCTGCCTGCTCTTCAGTCCTGCATGCTGCAGAGTCCCTGCTCTGAGGCACCCTGGGGTCCAGCCAGTTGCTCTCCAGCTGCCTGGGGTGCAGTATGTCTTGAGACAAGGGAGCAGGCAGTCCTGGGCTTGCTGCTTCCCTGTTTCTGCAGGCTGCAGTGTGGAGGCTGTGCTGCAGAGCCCCCAGACTGAGGCACGTGGAGTCTCTGTGTTGAGGAACATGGTGCCCCAGCCAGCCTCTGAGCAGCTGACTGGGGCACAGCGTGCCTCATGGCAGGGGAGCAGTCAACCTTGGCCTGCCTGCTCCCCTGTCTCAGCACACGGCTCCTAGCCTGGCTGGGGCACAGGGTCCCTGCTGGCTAGTGCCACACGAAGGCACCCTGTGCCCCAGCCTGCCCCCAACCCTGTAGCACATGGAGCAGCAGGACAACGTGTCCCGCTGCAAAGCACGTGGGCAGCGGCATGCACTGCAGCACCAAGTTGCAGCACAAATTTGTACCACTACTATTTGTGCTGCTGCAAATGCACAGCACTGCTCACATGGACATGGCCATGTATAGCAACATAACCATTGGCTTTGTCTTCCTAATAGTTATTGAATCCCTGCTGTTGCATCTTTTCCATAAAGCTTTTGTGCCTTAACCGCAAAACCATCCTTCCTGCTTCCTGTATTACATTTATTTATGAAGATACTGTGTGGTCTGGGCCTTGCTTTATTTTTCTGGTACTGGTTAAAAATGTAGGCATGTCACCATGGTCACATTCTCCTGATGCCTAATGATGTGTTAACACCTTCTTTCCCTGTACATTTGTCTTCACTAATCCTTCATAGCCGATAGAAAAGAGGCCAGTATATTTTGTTGTCCTCATCATGACACAAATTACTGTCTGCCTCTTGCTATTTCTAACACTTTAAATTGTTCTGTCCTCTCAACTGGAGGGATGCACAGGGTTTTCTGCTACTGCAGCCAAGTAGTTTAAGCCTTTCCTGTCTGTCTGCATTCAGCTGATCTTGTTAGACAATGCTGTATTTGGCAAGGGACAGAAATTACACATAAACCAGTAAGAGTGATTGGAAACTGATTCAGATTTGTAACACTACAGAAATTCAATGCATATAAACTGCTTTCAAAATGGCCACAACTGTTTTAAGATAAACCTGGATGGATGTAGTGTCAGATTTAGGTTAAATCGGTCTATTGAACTTTTGTCCCAGGTCCCCTCCATATTCAAGTTAACTCACAGTCCCTCAGCATCCCAGGCTGCTTTGTACCTCCCCTCATTCCCCCTCCCCTCCCCACTCAGGGTGGGTAACCTAGCCTTGGCCCGAGCCATCTGGCTGTGTTCAGGAGAGCAAGGAGGCATGCTCTAGCGCCCCCCAGCTTCTGACCTGGGCCGCTGCAGGCAGGTGGCTGCGTTTGTGGACTCAGAAGTGAATGTCTGTCCACTTGTTTATTGGTTCAATCTGTGCAGCTTAAACTGAAGATTGAATCGATTCAGTCTTGGGATTTTTGACTGCCTGTACTTTGCCTTTGAGTCTGATGAAATAAACTGGGGTGTTCCTCAGCACTTCACACCAGCTTCTATGCTCCTTTGCATTTACCTGCTGGGATCCTGCTCCCCTCTGTTATGAAAGGTTTTTAAGACCTGGCTAGCCAAAGCCTTGGCTGGGATGATCTAGTTGGAGATGATCCTGCTTTGAACAGAGGATTAGACTAGATAGCACCCTGAAGTCCCTTCCGACCCTAATTTCCTATGATTCTTCAGTTCTACAAAAATGTGATATTCCCTAAATCAGGGGTTGGAACCTATGGTCTGGGGACTGGATCTGACCCCTGGTACCTTCAGATCTGGCCTGTGGACCTTGGGGCTTTAGCAGCATGTGGCATGAGGGGGCTTCAGCATGGGGATACACAGGTCTCACTGTACCACCATGGAGGGTGGCAGCAGGGTGCTAGCACCTGCCTACCTCTGACCTGGGGTGGGTCACTCCAGCCCATTGCCTACCCCTGCCATAAGTCTCCCTTCCTGTGCAGAGGATAGGCAGGCCGTTCGTCACTTTGCTACTCTAGCCAATCTAGGCAGCAGCGCCTTTGCACTATTTCAAAGCATACATGATAAGCACAGCTGCGTATTTCAGAACTGGCTAAAGCTCGGGTCCCATAAAACGACATTTCTTCTAATTGACAAACAAACAAACAAACGAACTCCCAGCCTGTCAGTTGGGGCTGCTCTTTAATGGTAATTCAGTTAATCACTTTAATGATAATACAGTACCTTGCATTTTTATAGCACTTTGTTTCCCAAAGGATACTAAAACACTTTGCAAACACTGTCTAGTCTAATCTCTCTCTCTCTCTCTCTCTCTCTTTCCGCTTTGAACTGCAGTCCTCTGTGGGGTGGAAAGTAGCAGCTGTCTAAGAACTTGGAGCAACACTACTCAACAGTCTGGGATACAAACTCCACACAAGGAGAAAGAATTGCAATAGTCTCCCTGGAATAGCCTGAAGATTAATTTCTGATGGATTAGTTCTTTTCCTGAATCCACTGTAGATTTAGATCCTGAATCAGCAGAGCACTTAAGCACATTGCTTATCTTTAATAAGAGGACTTAAGCGCAGGCTTAGAGTTAAGCACATATTTATTTACTTTGCTGGATCAGGGCTTTAAAAAAATGAAAGCAACTGTATTCCACTATTGGTCTGTCATGGGGTTTCCCTGATGCTGCACTTGGAATCAATTAACTGGCTACCGCAGGTGTTTTCAACCTACTGGGTAACCTCTGGGCTGGATTCAGCCCCGAAGTTGGATCTGGCTCATAAAGGCCTGATTCAGCCCTGGGCAGCACAGATACCTGTCTCCTCTTTGAAGCAATCTTATGCCTCCTTCAACCTTTGCTGCAGAGGAGCTGTGTATCTGCAGCAAGGGAAAGCTAAGGCAGCTTGCGCTCTCCAGGGCATAGAGATCCGTGGCTTGTGGTGGGGAGCTGGGCTGCAAGCTCCAGCCCTTAGAGACAGAAGGCTGCCAATCTCTGGCCTACAGGTCCATATGCATGAAGCAAGGCTATGGGATTAATGATCAGCCCTAACAAGTAGGAACTTTTTTTTATTCAGGTTGATCCAAACCAATTTTTTCAGTTTTCTCACTGAAAGTGGAAAAAAAAAGGAAAGAATGAAAACGATGTCTATTGCGAGATGGAAGAATTTTAATTTTTGTTTGAAGTGAGATTCTCAAAGGGTGAAAGACGTAAATGAAATCAAACATTTCCTTTTGGATTGGACCAAATGTTTTGTTTAACCCAAATTGGATAAACTGCAAAGAACAGAGTTTTTTTGATCTTTAGAAAAAATTATTTTAATTTGCTTTGGCTTAAATGATCCTCTGAAGCTGGCTCCAGTTCATGGATAGTTTAAATCAAATTGAGACTGCATTCTCGGGAAAAGTACTTGTTCATTTGAATGTTTTTTGCTCGGTACTGTCATGAATCCGTGCTGTGCGTTCTGTAGAGAGGACTCCATAGATTGCCTTGTTCCCGAGCACTGATCTTCCAGTTCACTGTTGGCACAGTGCTTTAAGTTCTGGGTATAAAGCATGGAAACCTGCCTACAAGAGAGAGCCTTTGGCTCTTCTCCCCAATGTGTCCCTGTTCTTCCTTTTCATCTCACTGCTGCTCACATATCAGTGATCATTTGCTTTGCTTGCAAGTCACTGTCTTTCCATCTTCCCTGTGTCCTAATTCCAGAACTGCCAAATGCACAAAAGCAATGATTATAAACTGGGCAGGAGACCACATACAGCATGAATATGCTCTAGCTCGCCTGAATAGGTGTGCACACACACAACATCTGGATCTGCTCAAAGAAAAGCTCTGTCCAGACATTTGGATGACAAATATAGGGTTGCACAGTTGCTCATAGAAAGTGAAAAAGGAAGGGCTTGTTCATGTTGAATCTCTACCAAATCCATTTGCATACATTTTTTTCCTTAGCTCTTTAAGTTCCAGTGAGTTGGTTACTGAGTATTAGGTCTTACAGTCTCTAAGCTTTGCTGAAGACTTTCTGCTGTGTATGGCTGGGGGGTTATGCCTCAGTGAATAGTGATCCAAACAGGTGTTTAGATTTGTCATTTAATATAGCGGCAGTTTTTTGACCAAGAAAATATCAACCAACATGACAGGTAGTCAGTATTAATCTTCATTATTGTAATAACACACCCAATAAGCACGAATAGTCTGGCTTCACTATTCTGAGTTTATTTCATTACTGACAGTGACAGAGATCTTTAAAGCCTTGGAATAAATTAATGCTTTTACCAATAACCTGAGTGTACCTACTGCTGGGAAGGGAAATTATCGCTTTGAATTTTCAGTAGTTGCTGGATGTCTCGATTTTTTCTTTTCTTTTATACAGATAAGCGTGTCGACCCTTTTATACAATGTTCCTTCTGTGCAGACTTTGCTTATGGTCCCTACCTTGCTCCACAGGAGTCACACGGAGAGCCTAAAGGACTCCAGCTGAACCACAAGGATCCAGAAGATGAGGTGTGGGAGCTGGGGAGCATTGCGGTATGAGCTGGGGTACCTTGGGGCATTTCTCTTGCCCCACTACAGGCTCCCCACAAGCTGGGGTCTGCCCAGTTGTGGGAAGCCTCGTGCTGAGGGTGATTCCTTGCCCCCCGTGGTTGGGCTGGTTGCTCAGTGAATCTCTAAGCTGCAGGGCGGAGGAGGGAAGGAGCCCCCATCTCAGTGCTGTGCTGGCCCTGCAAGCCCCATGCCTCATGGAGGGTGACTCCTAGGCTGGGGTGGAGGGAACCCCCTGAGGCGTGGGGCTCCCCCAACACGGGCAGACACCCAGCTTGGTGGTGGGAGGCATTGGGATGAGGGACTCCTACCACCACCACGCAGGGGGGACACGGGGGTTGGGGGCATGTTCTGGGCAGGCAGTCAGGATGGCCCCCAGTCTGCTGGGCTCAGCGATGGTGGGCATACTGGGAGGTGTGCTTGAGCATCCCCCACCTTCTGGCCTGGGCTAGCGCAGGCACCTGCCTGCCTTTCCCACCTGAAGAGTGCCCGTGAGTTCTGTTCAGTATTGGTCCAACCTACGCAGCGTAGAGAAACCTGCAAAGACTGGATCGATTCTGCCTCGGGCTTGTGACTGGCTGTTGCTAGCTTTACCACATTGCGGTGTAGACTTTTGGGTCGGCGCTCAAGCTTATGCCCGCCCTAAATTTGACCCAGCAGTGGCTCAGCCCAGCCCTCGTTTAAGGTGAAGCTTGCCTCCCTATCTGCCCTACCTGGCAGTCTGTTTGTAACTCACCTGGTTGCTGCAGCCCCGCTCTTGGGAGCCATGAGGTTGGCGGGAGGTGCACAAGCGCGTGCACATTGCACTGTCCTGCCCAGCCTCGGCCGCTGCCCTGTCCCAGATTTCCCTCAAATGGTTATGGTCACCCTAGGTATAAATACTGTCTGCAAGCATCAATCCGTCACCTTCCTGTTGAAGTTCAACCTCCAGCCTTTCTGGGCATCACTTCTTGTGTCTACTGACTGTAATTAGAGCCACACACAGAAGACGAGGCAAGTAATTTGCAGGCTCATTTCTAGAAAGGCTTTATATGAAGGACAGGGATCGCAGCGTGAATGGCTTTTGTGATGGTTGCAGGTAAGATGCAGATGAGGAGGTCAGATCATTTGACTCAAGCCAGGTGAGGGAGATTCTGCAGGTCCAAATATATGTGTAGAAATATGCTTAGGGGCAAAAGATTGAAAAGGATCCCGAAGCACCAAGGTCCATGGGATGCTTTAGGTCAATATTTCCAGTTCTGACATATCTCTCAACACTGGTTAATGGCATCACTGAGCAGAAGGAGAAGGTAGATTACCAAAGGGGAAGGAAACCTGCCTTCAGATGATTTTGCAATCAATGACTGGGGAGACAGGCTACCAAAGAGAAGTGCAGGAAAGCTTGTGGGAATTTTGGTAAGTAAAGCCTTGGGACTTCCTAGATTATATCCCTGTAAATATTAATTACAATGAAAGCCCCAGTGTCCACAGGCCACACTGTGGGTTCAAGCTTACCCATTTACATAGTAAGAGACAGTCCAGGCTACAGAGGCTGAGGCTCTAGATAGGCAAGACAGGAGAAAGCTGGTGGAGAGTATTTGTACCTAGGGTGACCATAATCATTTGAAGGAAATCTGGCTCGGGGCAGGGGCTGGGGCTGGACAGGACAGTGCAATGTGTACTTGCTTGTGCGCCTCCCCCTCAACCTTATGGCTCCCAAGAGCAGGGCTGGTCAGTACAGTGCGGCACACACATGAGCATGCACCCCCCCTCCCCTTTCCTGACCCCACTGCTTCCAGGAGCGGGGCCAGGCAACATGCGTGTATGCACACACATATGCACATGCACACACACACACACACACACACTGGCTGGGATTCCTGGAGAAAATTAAAGCAAAAGTCCTGGATTGGCTAACACCTGCCTGCATGTGCCCGGCTCCTGACTCAGCCTCCGAAATCCAGGACTGTCCCAGCCAATCCAGGACATATGGTCACCCTATTTGCACCCCATTTTGCACATGGCGTAATGAGAAACAGAGTCCATTATGCATTAAAGTAGGGTGTTTACGATCTCTGTGGCAGAGACAGGCACTGAATATAGCTTTCCTGATGAACTGAATACAGCTATCCAACTATAGCACCTTATCTCAAGGCCATCCTTTTTTTTGCACTAACTGCTGAACAACATAGTAACTCCTTATATCAACACCATATTAAGAGGAAATGTCCCCGTTAAAGGAGAAAAAGATGCCAAAGAATGATTAAATGTGAGTATTATCTTCGCCTTGATCAAGGACAAAATGTAAATCTTTACCGAGGGTGTGAATTCATAGCAGCAAACACTCACGGTGAGAAAGGCATTCAGGAGATAAATGGAATTTATCTGACAATGTAAGTTCAGACTAAAATCTAAAGTGATGCAGTGAACAATGTTTTAACAAGATTTCAGTGACTCTTGGTGCCTTTATAATCTGCCTAGTCTTTTGAAAATTTTTCCTATATAAATGTTTTCCCCAGCTGTCTGCCAAGATTGAGAGCTTTATTCCCCAAATGCCACGTTCCCTTGATAATCCAGGACTCCTCTGAACAGGCAGTTTGATTGGATCCAGGGGTACGGCTGTCATCCTGGCCTCTGTAGCGCATGTTCAAAAGGTCAGGCAACCTGCCTCCCAGCGCATTTGCTGTGTGAAAAGAAACATTCACGTATTTTGCTTATGTTTCATGAGAGGACAAAATTTTAGTGCCCATGAAAGCAAAGGTCTAAGAAAACACTCATTAGAGCCATGGCTATTGCTCTATAGAGTCTTTCCAAACGTTGCACTTTGTGCAATGACATTACCGTGTCACTGTGTATTGTGAGCCTGTCAAATCTCACAAGCGAACCAACCTGAAGACATGCTAGTATTTTGCCGGGTGTCTCCTAAGGGACACCCCTGGGCTGCAGAAAATATGGCTGTTGATTCAGTAGCGCTGGGTCTAGCTTTTCGTATGTGTGGTCCGAGCACCTGCATTTTGTTTGAAGGCCTGGAGGTGCTAGGGTTGACACCTGCAATTTTAGCATGCAAAAAAAGACCTCTACTGCTTGAGTCAGAGGTGTAACTCAGGTACAGGTACCATGCTGCCGGGAAAAACCTACCTGAAAGCAATGTGACACACCCCAGCAATATTGTACTTAACCCCATGGGACATCTTAACCATGGAAATGCTGGATTCTCTCTCACTTGAAGTCTTTCGGTTAAGGGTGGTTTGCTTTCTAAAATAAACGCTTTTGCTTGGCTGCAAGTTATTGGACTTGGTGCCAGTATCACAAGGTAAAATTCTCTGCCCTGTGTTGTTGAGGACATCAGACTAGAAGATCACAGTGATAAATGTTAAGGCTGGAAGGCATAAGGGGTGTAGCAGGCTCGTGGCCACAGCGGTGACTGTAATACCTACTAGTGGCTGTGTGACCCCTGCTTGGCTCAGGCTTGCCCCATGTTCACTCGCTGTGACTTGTTCTTCATAGTATCATAGTATCATAGTACCTAGGGTCAGAAGGGGCCTAGAGCAGGCCATCTAGTCTGACCCCCCGCCAATGGCAGGAAACGAGTGCCAG
>JAGPOW010003642.1:11886946-11904562 GCA_030014935.1 Caiman crocodilus
ATGTCACATTAGGGAGTTATATTTGGAAATGAGATTTGCAGTCGGAGCAGTGTCCAGTGTCTGGTCCAATTAGTTTAGAAAATCTATGGCCCTTGTTAGAGTTACATTTAGATGATCCAAAAGCTTGAAAATCCCTCCTCTGCCTTCGCACTATTATTAAACAGCACACTTTGCTCTTTTGATCAGGGAATAGCCCTCTACATCTGACTCTGTCACCTTTGTGACTTTTGCACTAGTGAAGGGCAGAGTGGCAAGTTAACCATCTGTATGGGGAATTTCTCTGGCAATTCACTGTGTCCATATTCTGTTCCTTTATGAATATAAATGCTGAAAAATATCTGGGTCAATGATGTCAAAAGTTCTTTCACTTGCATCTTTAATTGACTAAACTTAAAACAGGCCCCTCTGTGAACTTGCCTTGGCTGCATTGACAGCAATATCCTTTAAAGAAAATGTTACAACTCCTGCTTTGAGGAGAAAAACCAGCAAAAATCCTACATGTTCATCATGCTTTTCCTGGAAGGGCTCCCTCATTGTATCCCTGACTTCATTGCTGAAATATCCCAATATTCAGGGTGTCAAGCTCTGGGGATTGGGCCTATCTCTCTCCTCTTCTTTTCATCTCTATTTTTTAGCTTTCATATGAAGAACAGTTTTATGCCCTCTCCCTCTGGTGCCCTTTCACTTCATTTATAGACTAGCAGGATCTCAGGGTGATTTACAGTGCTAATTAATTAAGCTTCACAATTCTCCTGGGTTGTAGACAAGGATTGTTATCTCCATTTCAGAAGAGTCATAGAAGCCCTCCTCCCTGTGCAAATCAGGAGTAATGCCATTGAAGACAATGGGGTTAGGCCATTGTAAAATGGGGTCAAGTAACTGAGCAACCAGCAAGTTGAAGGTCAGGGCAGTGCGGAGCTCGCAGTGGCAATGAGCTTCCCCGCCTGGCCCCATCCTGTCCTGCCACACCGGGTCCCACTGCTGGGCTGCAGAGGCCCCGGGGGGTGGGCAGCAAGGTGGGGAGCCCCAACCTCGCAGCAGGCAGCCTGCATCTGCCCCTGCCCCTGTCCTGTGCGCACATCTGGGTGGTACGGGTTCCAGCCAACCACACCACCACTGCCAGCAGCCCGATAGCCACTGCTGCTCGGGGCACAGAGATGCCGTTATGCCTCTGCTTGAAGGTGAACACATACCAAAGTGCTTTGCTTACTCAGGAAAAAAGCACTTGGCACCCAGCAGAACTGAGCCCAAAACACCTTGTCCAAGGTCAGGCAGCGAGTCAGTAGCAGACGGAGGAATAAACGCTGGCTCCCGTGTGTCTGCTCTTACTTCGAGATCCCCTTCTCCCAAGCAGGTCTTTCATTTAATGCACTTGCTCTTGAACTGTTCACTGATGCTGTTTGTTTCTGATCTATCTACAACAGCTGTATTTATGATAGCTCTGCGGGTCCCTCTTGAGCTGTTTGTCCCAATGGAATTGCCTATCAGCGCTTTTTATGAGCGATTTGATTTAGAATATGGATTATGAACTTTGGGAGCACTCTGGACAAGGGCTTGTTTATGAGGCTCACGTCATTCTTAGTTCAGAATGTTTATTAGACCCCGTCTCTCTTTCAGTATATTACTTTGGGATAATATAGATCTTTATCTGCCATGTCCTTTGATTTCTCTAACCATACGGGAGATATACCAACTCTCCAAGTTTTATCAATTGTCTCATTAAGATTATTTCACACTTTTCTCCAATACAACTGGCAAGTACAATAAAGCAGTTCCTTCACTTTACATGCTGGGCATGCAGAGGGACACTTTATCTACTCCCTCGGTTAAATTACTGTCTCTTTTTTCAGATTATGCTTGGTGCTAACACTGACTGGTTGAAAGATAAGATCCTGACAAATAGGATTAAAAACAAACACAATTATTTAAAAAAAAAGAAGAAGTTTTCGTGCATACAAGGCTTTTGTATCTTCCCTTTCCTGAGCAGCCATGCCCTCTCCTCTAACAAAGGATGTAACGGGGCATATAATAATAATACTATTATTGTACTATTATACTAGTATAATTATTACATGCCCCGTTACATCCTTTGTTAGAGGAGAGGGCATGGCTGCTCAGGAAAGGGAAGATACAAAAGCCTTGTATGCACGAAAACTTCTTTTTTTCAGGTGGAGCATCTCAGCATTACTGGCATAATAATAACAATGGGGCATGTAATAATAATAACAATAATAATAATTATTATTATTATATTTAACTATAATATTATTTATATTTACATTATTATTATAATATAAATATAATAATAATTATTATTATGCCAGTAATGCTGAGACGCTTCACCTGAGGTTGGGGCCCTATTGCGTGAGGCTTCACACAAACATAGAGCAAGCAAAAGTTCCTGCCTTGAATACATGACAGATAAAGGAATTATTATTACCCCGTTTATACCTTGGGAACTGAAAGGCAGGGTAAATCACGCAGTTGTGGATTGCTGTTCTTCCAGGGAAATGGAGATCAGGATTATTGTTGGTATAGCGTGTGCTACAGCAATACAGTTATTAGCATGGCTGCTGCCATAATTTGTTCTTACTGATGTAATTTGGAGACTGCAGAAGGGAAAAAGAAAGGCAGTTGTCTTAGCAAAGGGAAAGTGGAAAATAAAACCAGTGACACATGAGATGTCCTAGGAACATTTTATGCAGCTCTCGCCTTGCCCTAGTAGTTCCTTTGTTTCTCCGTACTGTCTTTTCTTTAAACTCTGTCATCCATCCCCACATAGCCCTGCATCTATATTCTAAACATCCTTGGACTATAGCAGTGTTACAGGTGATGCTCTAATAAGGGCTACTGCATCTTAGTCAGTGAAGAACCAATGTCTCAACATGGTTTAGGAGGCCACTGTGCTACTGGAGAAGTCTGGACAAGAGATAAAACCAAGAGCCCGTTAAAGATCCTAGAGCTACTTATATATATAGCACCATCTGTGTATAGAAGTTGTACAGCTTGAACGATTACAGAAAATCCTTTAGTTTGCATGCACTTATATCAGTGTATGTGAGTTTATACTGTGCTTATACAGGGGAGCAGTAGCATAACAGAGGAGGATGGCCTTTGGAGGAGGAGAGTGCAGCAGTTGGTGGCTAGCTGTACTGCTGCCACCGGCAATGCAGCAGCCTGCGCTGGTCTGCATAGTGCTGCTGGCCAGGGCATGGATCTGGCCAGTTATATCTTTGCAGGAAGGAATGATCTATATTGGTATATAGCCCCTCTACAGTGGTGTAAATGCATCCACACCAAGAGTTGTCTTGGTATAAGCAGACTGGTATAGGATCACAGCCCTGCTTGACATGAGTATAAATGTGTGTGAAAACTAGGCCTAACATGAGTAGCAAAACCAGTGTCCTAGTTGACTGCATTTTTCAATGTAGTTTTCAATTGGAGAAGTTATTCTGTCTACCCTACTCTAGCTACCCTTGTGCTTTAGCCCAGAATTGGTTGCAGTGGAGCAGTGAGGCAAAGTGCTGAATAAAGTGGCAGCTATTACCAAGCATCAAATGATTCCTTTGGATGAAAGTTATGAGTTCTCTTTTTTTTTCTATGTTTTCATCTCTGTTGACCCTTACTGCAGCATTCCCTGCTCAGTAACTTTCTTCCCTGCTGGTTCTCACCCATTCCTGACAGTAGATAGTCTGGTCTTCTCCTGCTCCTTCCTATTGCTCCTTCCCCTGCATGGGCTCCCAAGTCTGTTGCAGATATAGCATTGGTAGGAAAATCTTCCTTTGCTGCTTTATTCCCTCAACATTTTTTGTTTCTGCAAATCTCTCTTAAAAATCTCACCTCCTTTCAATAGGTTTTAAATAAACATGCTGGTTTTCTTTCCCCATTATCACTTATATTTTTATCTCTTTGTTTGCAAAGTGCATGCAGAGCTGGTCTCGTATTTCTTGTTTCTTCTCCTTTTGCGTGTCATGAAGGTTTGTGTTTGGAGCTTACAACAACTTTTGGGTGTTGCACAATTAAATAAAGGCACATCGCTTCTCAGAAGCTTCAGGGCCAAATGGTGCCCTCTAGGTTGCTGGCCGCTGTAGAGACTGAAGAACCACAGAGTTGGAACGAGAGCTTGAGGAAAGATTGTGCTTCAGGGGGGCAGTTCAGGTTGGCCGTCCAACTCTGAAGGCTGATGTGAATGGGGCAGATGCATGCTTCTTTATGTCCCCGCTATTTCCTCTCTCAGATCCCCCTGTCACTAGTGTGGCACCTGGGGTTGGTGTGACACCCCATAATGGCTGCTTCAATTGTGCCTGGCTCTTGCCCTCACCTCCCCAAGTACACAGATGGTTCTTCTGTCCAGCATCTTTCTAGTCATGGCCTGTTATCTCTTACCTTCGGAGTTGGTGTAGGATTCACCTTTCCCACCTCATATTGGCCTGGCTTCTGGCTCACTTGTCTCTCTTTCCACAGGCCTTTTCTTCCTCTTTTTCCTTTCTGCATCCTTACTGTTAGATCTCAAGGCATCATCCCCCCCGGCTCTCAGTGGATAGTGCTGCTGTGCTTTCACCATCAGTTCTCTGCTTTGATGCTTTTCGGGCTCCTTCAGATGCCAAGCTGGTTCCCTGTGGCAGCTACCTTCATGTCTGCCTCCCTCAAGGTTGCTGCTCCCATGGCATCTAACACTGACTTGCTCTGGGATGCAGAAGACCTTCTCTCCTTGTCGAGTAGCACCCCGTTCTGGTTGAAGCCTCTCCTAGTCCTCAGGGACTAATCACCCTGTGCTTCAGGTGTTAATCCCAGCCCTCTGCAAGCTAGGTGGGACCCCCTCCTTGCCTCATTCCAGCTTAAATCTTTCCAAAAGTAACTGTCTTCTATTCCCTCCTTGAGAGTCCCTCACCTTTTCTTGATTCAAAAGAGGGTCCACTCCCAATGGGAGAAGTCCATATCACAGCCCCCCAAATCCCACATTGGAGACCATGCATCATTGCCTACCCTGTGTCTTTGGGGTTCAGTCACCTGTTTCTTCTGGCTCACTCCATCCTCCTGCCTTCAGGCTCTTTCTTCTCACCTTGGGTGAGTTCTTCTTACTGTTTATGAGGGTGAGAGCTGCCTCCACTGGGGTTTCAACATGGTTTTCTCTCCTGGCCTGGTCTTCTTCCTTTTTCTTGGTATTATCTTGCTGGAGCTCAGCGAGCTGTCCCCTTGTCTCTCGCAAATGTGTGGGCCCTCTTCAGCTGGGCTAGAGGAGAGGAGGTCCCTTTCCTCTTCTTTCAGGAGACTGGGTTCCCTCTGCCCTGCTCCTGCTCTGCGTGATATCCCCACTCCTTCTTGGCCTGGTTAGGCTGCAGCCGATGGTACATCTAATTTACTGGCAACAGTTCTGCCACCAGGGCTAGGGCACTCCCAGCTTTTTCCTACAATGCTGGGACAAGCTGTTCACTTTGTACCCACTTTCCCTGCCAGTCCTTCACCGCCTGCTGAAGCTTGGCCTGATGCTCACTTTGGATCCCTATCTAGTGCCCCAGTGACCCTATGGCCTCCTTCTCCTTGTCGGAGCAGTGAAGAGCCTCGGTCCCGGTGGCTAGCTTTTCTCTGTTCTCTGAGAAATGGTGTCCACTACCACCTTTCAGACCATTTGCAGCTTCTCTTTGCATTTGGGTCTCCACCTCTGTGAGGAATAACTTTTTCAGTTCTTTATTTTTTTTGGGTTTGGCAGCTGTCAGGCACTAGGTTTAAGGTTGTTATTTCTGCCTCAGCTTGCTCATGGCCCCGACACGCCACTGTAAGCTCCCATTATCGCTGGGCTACTTGTTCAGCCACCTCGTCTGAAAATGTCAACAGATCATCAAGTCTGACCCCCTGCCTAGGCAGGAAAGAGTGGTGGGGTCAGATGACCCCAGCCAGATCCCTGTCCAGCCTTCTCTTAAAGACCCCCAAGGTAGGGGAGAGCACCACCTCCCTTGGAAACCCATTCCAAATTTTGGCCACCTTTTCCGTAAAAAAGTCCTTCCTGATATCTAACTTAAATCTGCTCTCTGTCAGTTTGTGGCCATTGTTCCTTTTTACCCCAAGAGGCACCCTGGTGAACAGAGCATCTCCAATCTCTTGCTGTGTCCCCCTAATGAATTTGTAGGTGGCCACAAGATCACCTCTCAGCCTTCTCTTGCAGAGGATGAAGAGGTCCAGGTCCCTCAGTCTCTCCTCAGAGGGCTTGTCCTGTAAGCCCCTAACCATACAAGTGCCCTCCTCTGGGCCCTCTCGAGTCTATCAACATCCTTCTTGAAATATGTTGTCCTCACCTCCATTTGTAGTTGGGACAGGACCAGTACTATTTGCTTCATCTCCATATTTGAGCCTCTCAGTAGCTTCTCCCACTATCAACACATTCTTGAAAGTACACTACAAGCCTCCTACCCAGCAGCCTACACTCTATGCTAGACTAGGACCTCCCTATTTTCTCTTTTCCTTCTTTGGTTTGGCCTATTTTCGCTTACTGACTGGGAGATTGGGTCACTTTATTCATGGTGTCCCCCAGCCAATTTACCAGTGTTATAACAATCGAGGTGCCTGGGATTGCCATGACACTCCCTAGCGGTCACCTCAATTCTGCCAGGGTCTTGCCCTCGCCTCCCAGGGTCCTACCCTGGTTTCTCACCTGCCATGTCTTGTTGCTAAACTTGATGAGGGGGGACTGCCCTCAGAGACTGGCGAGCCTGGGGTACTCTCTTTCTGTCTCACAGCCCTCACTCTCTTAGACTCTATTTGCCTTAAGGGACAAATTCATGGCCTCGTTCTGCTCATACAGCCATGCCCATGCCTTGCAGATGTTACTCTGTACACCATTCTGTCTCTTGTAGAGGGCTCAGCCCTCTTGGCTTTAGCTTCCATTTCCTCTGTCTGGAGACCTCCAGCCCTGGTCCACTGATTTGGGGCCAACTCTCTTTGTCTCAGCCCTGTTAGTTCTTTATGTTGTTTGCTCTGGGCCCCTGGCCCCTACTTCACGACAAAAGGATCTGCCCAGCTCTGCGTCATCAGCTCCCTTTAGTTCCTCCTGGGTGGCTCCAGGGACCAGCTCAGGTGCCTGCTCATCCATCTGCTGCAGGCATCTCCTTCAGGAGCTCCTCACCCCTCAGCATGCAGGGCCAGACTGCCTGCTGTGACCCAGGCCCTGGGTTTCAATGCCTAGAAGCCATGCCCATTTTTGATCAGGTGCTCCCCAAGCTCTGCACAGGGTTTTCCCTGGCAATCCAGGGCTAGCCTACCTTCCTGCAGCTGTGGCCCCACAAGGCCAGCTGAGCTTGCTGTGTCTTCTTCAAGGCACAGGACCCTCCTGGCTCCCTGCCACAGTTCCCTCTCCTCCCCTTCCCTTACTCCCAAGTAACAGAATTTGGGTCCTTCATCATACCCCTGCCCCCTACCCCATGAAGACACTGAGTGTACCTCATCCCTTTGGGATGGAGAGGGACACCAATTGAGCACAGGGACAACAGCTGCAATTCTTTGGTAAGGCACCATATTTTTACTTTTTGTGTGTACCATACTTCACGAGGGGATCCTTAGAGAAGGATTCTTAAATATTAGGTTTGATTTAGGAACTGTTGTTCCTTCTGGATCATGGCATATGCATGAGAGGTTACCCAGACCTTTGATGCATATGCCTAGGCAGGAGTTCTTGGAGGAGTGGAGGCCGCCCAGACCTTTCACCCTTCCTTTAGGCCACTGAGACAGAATCTAAAGGCCAGATTGAGTCTAGATGTTTGGTGCCTCCCTGACTGTATTTGTGTAAGCATCGGGAAATTAAACCTGGGTCTCTGTAACAGGGGGCCTACTTGGGCCGATCTCCGTGACCCACCCACCTGTTCTTGGGAGGGATACACCTGCCTTCTCGCCTGCCACTTCTTGATGTTAATTGATTAATTCATTGATGTCAATTAAGCGGGAGGTTACCCATTTGGTGCCCTGATGCCAGGGACGCTCTCTTCGGCTCCTTTCTTCCTCTATACTGCAGCCCAAGCCTCGCAGATGGCATCTTGATGTTCATATAATCACCAGCCCCAACATTGGGCCCCAGAATCCTCCTAACAGAACCCCTCCATGATCCCTCCATTCAGGAAGACTTTCTGCCTTAATTCAGGCTTCCTAGCCCCCTGAAACTATTTCCCCCTCTCAGGTGTGGTCCCCATGGGACCTCTGGCTACCAGCCCTGGCCCACCTCCGGCTAGTCAGGACCCCAGGGCCGCCTCTTGGGCATCCCTCGTGGTAGGCCCCTGACCCTTTTGACCATCCTCTCTCCTGGGGTCTGCCCTCTGGGCCCTTCAAACACAGAGGTGACCCACCCGGTGGTGGGGGCTAGGGGTTAAGGTGCCCCGACCTGCCTTTCACTGGGGTGATAACTGGCCTGACATTTCCTGGGGGCTCCTGCACCACTGGGAGCCTCCCCAGACCACCCACTCCCGGCAGGGTGCAGTTTTAGGTCATGCCCAGGACCAGGAGCCTCCTTACCATGCCCTACAGCTCCTCCCTTATCTCCAGATGATCTCAGCAGCCCTCTGGCCAGGCGATATTGTTGCCTGGCCTCCAGCAGCTGAACTGCCCTGTTTTTATAGACAGCCTCTGACTCAAAATGGCTGCCCCCATCAGGCACCTGGTGGCTACCAGCACCAGGCCCTTAAAGTGGCAGGCACACACAGTGCCTTGCCACAGTTTCCTATGTAGCAGACAAGGAGTCTACCACTGAATGAGTCTACCACTAGGCTGGCTGATCTCATACGGTGAACTTTAAACTAGGATTGCTGGGGGACAGGGATGCAGAAGAACATGAGGACATTTTGCCATCAAGCCAGGTGGTGCATACAAGTAGTACCCAGGTAAATGACAAGGGCTAGGGCAGGCTTAGGAACAAGGGGATGGCATGGGCACCTACAGGGATGCCTCTACACAAATGCTCAAAGCATGGGGAATAAGCAGGAGGAACTTGTCATCCTGCTCACTAGCAAATACCCAGACCTAGTGGGGCTCACGGAAACCTGGTGGGATTCTACCCACAACTGGGCAGGGGACATCGAGGGATACAGGCTGTACAGACAAGACAGAGCAGGGAAATGAGATGGGGGGTGTAGCGCTATACGTCAAAGAGCAATACATGTCCTCAATAATCAGGATGGGGTCAGAGGAGGGGCAAAATGAGGCACTCTGCGTAGGAATGCAAGGGGGGCATGGGGAAAGGGATTTGATAGTGGGTGTCTACTACACCACCTCATCAGGGTGACACGTTGGACCTGGAATTCTCAGGTCAGCTCATGGAGGCTGTAAAGTCAAGGGATGTGGTTGGTATGGGTGACCTGAACTACCCAGATATCTGCTGAGAGTAGTCAGCCAGATCTGACTGCTCACGTAGGTTCCTAGCTCCTGTATCCAGCTAGGGATACAGGACTGTCACCTAACCCAGGAGGTGCACAGTCCCACCAGGGGAAATGCCTTGCTGGAGTTGGTCCTTGCCACAGGCGACAACCTGGTGAGGGAACTGCAGGTACTCAAACACCTGGGCTACAGTGATCATTCCCTGCTGGGTGGTGAAAGCAAGCAGCAAGGCCTTGACCTCAGGAAGGCCCACTTCTGTGAGCTAAGAAGGTTAGTAGGAGAGGCATTGGGGTCTCGGAGCTTCAATGAGATGGGAGTCCAAGACAGGTGGTTGTTCCTCAAGGGGCTGATCCTCCAAACTCAAAGGGAGTCAATCCCAATGTGTACCAAGTGGGGCAGGAGTGCTAAGAAGCCCCCATGGCTTGGCAAAGACATCCAGGAATACCTGAGGGCAAAAAAGGAGGTATACAAACAGTGGAAGCAAGGGGCTATCACCAAGGATGATTATATTTCTATTGCTCAGGCCAAGGCAGAGATGGGTTAGGGCTAGCGACCAGAATTAAGGATAATAAAAAGTCCTTTTTCAAATACATCGGAAGTAAGAAGGCGGCACTGGGTAATGTGGGACTCCTACAGGATTGGCAATTATAGACCAGCAAGTCTTACCTCGGTCCTTGGGAAGACCTTTGAGAAAATTATCAAGAAGCACATCTGCAAGGGCCCAGCAGGGGAAGTAATGCTCAGGGGAAACCAACATGGATTCATTGAAGGCAGATCCTGCCTGACTAACCTGGATTCTTTTTATGTTTAGGTCACAATGCCCCTGGATGAGGGTGTCAGGGTGGATGTCATTTTCCTGGACTTTAAGAAGGCCATTGACATGGTTTCCCATCACATTCTCTTAAAAAAACTTGGTGACTGTGCCACTGATGCCTACACAGTCAAATGGGTGGCAAGTTGGCTAGATGGTTACACCCAGGTAGTGGTGGTGGACAGGTCATTTTTGATCTGGATGGATGTGGGCAATGGAGTCCCCCAGGGCTTGGTCCTGGGGCCTGTACTGTTCAACCTCTTTATCAGTGATCTGGATGTGGGTGTGGAAAGCATGCTGTCCAAATGTGCTGAGGACACCAAGATGTGGGGTGAGGTGGGCACACTGGAGGGGAGGGACAGAATCCAACTAGATATAGACAGGTTACAGAGGTGGGCGGATGAGAACAGGATGGAATTCAACACAGACAAGTGCAACGTGCTGCACCTAGGGAGAAGGAACCAGCAATACACCTAGAGACTGGGGAATACTCTGCTTGTCAACACAGTGGCAGAAAGTGATCTTGGAGTCATTGTTGACTTCAGGATGAACATAAGCCACCAATGTGAGGAAGCGGTCAGTCTGGCTAACCGCACCTTGTCATGCATCTACAGATGTATCACAAGCAGGTCCAGGGAGGTGATCCTTCCCCTCTATGCAGCACTGGTCAGGCCACAGTTGGAGTACTGCGTCCAGTTCTGAGTGCCGCACTTCAAGAGGGATGTGGCCAACCTTGAGAAAGTCCAGAAGAGGGCCACTCGCATGGTCAAGGGGCAGCAGGGCAGGCCCTACAAAGAGAGGCTAAAGGGCTTGAACCTATTCAGCCTCCACAATGAGAGGGGATCTGGTGGCTGTCTACAAACTCATCAGGGGGACCAGTGGGAATTGGGGAAGGCTCTGTTCCCCTGGGCACCACCCAGGGTTACTAGGAATAATGGCCAAATTGTTAGAGAGCAGGTTCAGGCTGGACATCAGGAGATGTTACTTTACAGTTAGGGCTGCCAGGCTCTGGAATGGGCTCCCAAGTGAGGTGGTACTCTCTCTTACCTTGGGGGTCTTCAAGAGGAAGAGGGGTCAGACTTGATGATCTGTTTTGGTCCCTTCTGGCTCTAAGTGCTATGAGAATATGAATCACAGGGGACTCCTAAATATTAAGTAAACACCACCAAAAGTAACATTGGGGTTAGGCCCTCTGCAAAATGAACTTTCTTTTCTACTTGGGAGAACTTTTGCACTCTTTGAACTCTCCTCTGCCTGAAGAAGAGTGTTTGGACCTAAAAGCTTGCAACAATTTTTTTTTTTTGCTACTATTTAGTTGGTCTAAAACACATATCACCTCTAGCACAAGACTTTTTTTGTCTGTTTCTGCTTATTAGACCAACACGGCTATAAGCAATATCCCTGAAATTGGGGCTGGGATGTGATTAAACCTTTGTTTATGCTGCTTCCCTTTGTTTGGGACAAATGCAGACACAGCTATAACAAATGGCAACCATTCTCCAAAAAGACAAGATATGCAGGACTGAGCAGAAAACGACCTACGTGGGAGGAAGGGCTCCTCTGGCAATTGCTTGGTGGAGTGGTGTGTGTGAAGATGCACACAGAAACACCAGGGAAGAACCCAGCTAGACCATCAGCATCCTCAACAGGAAACACTTGTAGCACAGCCCTGAGAGCAGCTGGGAGAGATTTGGGGAAGAGCTCTTGCTGGGAATGGGTTTGGATCTGTGAGCAAACTCTCCTCCTATTTGTGCGCATCCTCTGAAAATGAATAGCTTTGCACGATCTTCCAAGGTCCCTTCTGATCTTACAATCTATGAATCTATGAATGAAAGGTGCCTGACTCCATCATCAGTGATTTTTCCTCATAATGGTAATGGAGGCAGCCTGAAAAAGCCCGAATGTGTTTCTTGCTCAAGTAACCCCTACATGGTCATACATAGCAAAAGTTAGTGTCAGATTAATGATATTAGTGATGGTTGTAAGGCAGGGTACGGTGAGGGATGGGTCACTGTAGACATGCCCTGTTCATGTGCTCTCCCTCTATTTGCCATTGCTGAAGATAGGATATTGGCCTAGGTGGACCACTGGTCTGAACTAGTATGGCACTGCTTATGTTCTTAAAGAAAGACCAATCCAAAAAGCATTCACAGGAGATAAATAGGGCTGCAAAATATTCCATCTGTCAACTTTAGTACTGCTGCTTCAACACACCCACAGAAAAAAAAAATTGTCCACAATCCTTTCTGCCTAAAAGCACCATCTGACTTTCATCCTGCATGATCCAGCTCTGCATTTAAAGGATGAAAACTCTCTGAGATTTAAAGACCAACAGGTTAAGCACATCTGCTGGAATACCAGGGATGTCTCTGTTTTCAGGTCCTACACCTGTTGGTTTCAGTGAACAGCTTTTAAACCCGACCAGACTGGCCACCTGGCAGAGCTGAGGCTGAAAGCCAGATGGAGGACCACATAGAGTCTTATATGAACCACTCAAGTCTATCATCCCATAATGTCACCAGTCATCTTCCCATGAATACTGCCAGAAAGTGCCTTCTACAGTTGGCCTCACACAATGGGGATGATTCTCCCTTGCGTTCAGTCATTTCCCGTTGCAAAGTGAGTATAAAATGCCACTATGCTGGTTTACTGTCATTTTACACTCCCTTTTCAAAGGTGTAAATGATTACACCTGCTGCAAGAATGCACAGTAGAGAATCAAGCCCTCAGTGCTGCATTTCTTTGATAAAAAAGGTTTAATAATAATCACTGATTCACTTTCCAGGGGCGATGCAAAGGCTAGTTAGTTCATACTTGAGGTGATTTGAAGACGTAAGTGCTATGTAAGTGGTACAACTTGTTATTTAAAGGTGAACAACAAGAGCTTTAATAGAACATTTGTTTGTATGATTCTAAAAAAGGCTAAAGTGTATACAGCTGCTTTGAATAATGCACTGCAAAAAGTCAGGGGTTTATATGAAATCTCAGTTTTAAGCTTCTTGCACTCAGAACACTGAAAGCCAACTTTTTCTTTAAAGTCACAGCATTTCAAAAGTGGTCTCAGTGAGGACAAGTGCCTGTGACATGTTTGAAGAAATCTGATTCACGAAGAGAAGAGATTGCAAACAATTGCCTGCAATGTATTGTCTCTGCACATTACTTTGTTTCTGTTTTCATTTTTAGCTGAGCACAGGTGCAGAAGGAGAAATGTTCCTTTTCAGCCAAGTTCTGTGTATGATAACAAGGAATTGGTTGAACGGCAAAAAAGCTGCTTGCATTGTTAAAAGGAAAGATGTATTTTCCTCATGCATGTATAGCTCAGATATAGTTCAGCTACTCATCTCTCCCGAATATATTCTTGCTGGGTTGAGGCTAAGCTTAAGAAAGTGCAAGCTCATAGGAACCTTTTGGAAAATGTATGGGTCAAGCAGAGAATATAGGAGCCAGGGACCCTGAGTTTTAATTCAAGATGTGGTGTTCAATTGCTCTGTCTCTTTGAGAGAGAAATTAAATCGCTCTTCACTTCGTTTTCCCTAGTTGTAAGAAGGAGATCATAATATTTCATGTGAACAATTAGAATCAGCAGGCTAAATCATGACCTAGGTTTCTTCTGACTTCAGTGACATTATGCCCATGCACACTAGATCTGAATATGTCGATGTTAATTGGAAAAATATACACCAGTGGTTCTCAACTGAGGTGCCATGGTACCCTGAGATGTCATGGGACCCCCTCAGGGTGCTGCGGCACAGGTGTCATCGCAGTGGTGGCAACCAGATGTACAGGTTTGCAGCATGCTTGCATTCCTGCTTCATGAGGGCTCTCTGATAACCTTGAAGCAGACCGGAGAACGGGCTCAGCCATAGCTATTTCCTTCCCAGTCTCTTCCACTTGACACTCCTCTTGGAAACAGAGACAGTTCCAGCCATGTGAGGGGTACTAGAGAGCTGTAACGCAGGAGGAGTGTGTGCACATCTCACAGCCAGGTGTGCAGGGTGGTTTTACTTGGAAGAAGCAACACACGTGGTTGAGAAGCACTAAGGCAAACTGAGCACAACGGTGGCCCTGAACTGGGGTTGCCAGTACGGTCAAAAAGTGGTGGAGGGGTGCCTTGACTGAAAAGATTGATAACCACTGATTTCTTTTCCAGTGTCTGATGACAAAGCAGGGGAAGGAGCCTCTGAGACTCCTTTATTTTTTCAGGGACATCATTTAGGACTTCACCCTGTGCCATTTAAAGCGATTAATGGGAGTTTGACATTTAAAGCTAGATTTTCAAAAGAGCTCAGCAGCATCCCCAATCAGAGCTAGGCTCTTAAAAGAGCTTAGCTCCCTGTTAGGGAATGGAATAAGTGGTTAGATTTTCCAAAGAGCTGAGCAACCCATGTGCGGCAATTTTTTTGAAGAGCTGGCCGTAAGTGTCAAAGTGGGAGCGACTGCGTGCTAAGTACCTTGCAAACATCTGGCCTTATTCAGGTGCCTGAATGGGAGCCGAGCTCTTTTGAAATATTGGTCCCATTTTGGAGCATCAAAAAAATAGACCCTTTGCTCTTTGGAAAAATCTCATCTGAATCCTTGAAACACTCATTTATAAATTCTGCTCCTCTCTTTTTTATTTTTTGCAGAAGATGACAGTGGGTTATACCCTCAGTTGTCATAATCTGTTATAGGCCTATTGCAATCAGTGTAGCTATGCTGATTTATACCAGCTGAAGAGCTGACCCAGTAATTTCCCTGTTGCATGACAAACAATTATTTCTCCAGAAGGTGCTGGATTCCTCCTCCACCCCCCGCCTCTCCTCCCCCTCCCAAAAATACTTTTCCAGGTAAGTTTACCTACAAAAGCTAAATCAAGGGATGGAAGAATTCTTTAAGTAAATAAAAAATGTATAAACTAGGGGTGGGTAAAATGTAGCCTATGGGCTGTATCTGGCCTGCCAACTGATTGGCCTATGGGTAGGCACAGACCAATTGTTTGTATTGGGCCCATGGCCGCCCCGTGGCACAGTACATGGGGCTGAGCCCTGTCCTCTACCACTTGGGGCAGCCTGTGCTGTGCTCCCACCCATGCTCACCAGTGGCCCCAGCCCTGGCCCTGGACAGCATGCACAGATTCCCAGTGGAGCTGGAGTTGCCTGAGTACTGCTTAGCTCCCTCCACCTCCAGCGGCTCCCCCTGCCCCTGCTGTGCCATTCTGACCAGCGGGTATGCAGGGGAGGGCAGTGGCCATGGGGACACGTGATGGGCACCACACGCCTAGCTAGGCTGGTGGGAAGCTGCAGTTGGGTGGCTCCTGCCCAAGCTCATTGGGCTCTACCTCCAGCTCCTGGCCACCTTCCATCCGCTCTGCCTGCCCGGTGCTATGAGCAGCCACCTGCAGGAAGCTGGGTGGGTGGAAAGCAGCTAGGAGTAGGAGCTGGGGGCCCATGTGCTGGAGCAGGAACTGCCTGGCTGCAGCGTCCCCCCTACTCCCCACTTGTTTGGGTGTATGGTGCTGCATGTGACCCCTGCTCCTTCATCGGCCCCATCCCTGGCCAGCTCCCAGGATTCAGGCAGCCTCCCCCCACATATCTCACATGCACCCCATAGCCCCCAAGCACACATTCATACACACCCACTCCTCTTCACCCCCCCCACATACCCATACATACCCAACCCCCCAACACACCCTACCTCCCTATCCCTCCCATACTCACCCCTGCACAATATGTTAGAGTAAGGTTTGTTTTGAGCTATTAAGCTATACAAACATACACTCAACATACACTCCTCAAAAAAAACAAATCAGGCCAATATTTTTTGAACTAAAATTAAATATGTTATAGTAGAGGATTGATTATTAGTATATGATTTGTTTTTTTTTTCATCTATAATTTGTTAAAACAATATATTCCAAACTATTTTATGTGCGTGGCCCTTGACAGCTCACCAAAACTCATTAAGTGGCTCGCCAGCTGAAATAATTGCCCAACCCTAGTATAAGCAAAGAAAGCATCTGAAGATTTTTTTTCTTCTAAGGTAAAAGGTCTAGTATAATCCAGAACAGTTTGTAACATCAAGAAAGCTGCACACTGGCAAGGATTACAGGTGATGATATCATCGTAATAGCCTATTACTTGTACTGTGGTAGCTTTTGGAGGTACCAGCTATGCTGAGGATCTTATTGCCTTAAATACTGTGTATGCACATAGGGGAGGACAGTCCCTCCCTAGGGATTTTATATTCTATGTAGACAAGACCTAGGTGGGAGGAGGTGAAGCAAACAGACACAGACTCATACAGTGACTTGTCGAAAGGAAAAGGGCAGTAGTCCATTCGAGAAGAGGGTCCAAGTTTTCTGACTATTACTGTATTTTTGTCCCCTGTTCCCTAGATTGCACTACTGCTCAACCTTCTTGCATTTACTACGTAACTTATCTATAACACATAACATTTATTGGTTTTCAGAGCACTTATTAAGACTCTCAGAAATCCCATGGGTTTAGGTATTATTTTAGATATGGGAAAGTTGAGGTACAAAGAGGATGAATGACTGGCACAAAGAAATGCTTGGCAGAGATGGGAGTACAATTAAAATCTCCCTCTTTTATTCAGCTTTAAAGCCACCAGTTCATTCTCTTCTTGGAGTCTCCTCATATCCTTAATTGCAGATGTCCAGTGCTTTGGTATTTGGCCATGATAGAAAGAGTAGATATAGCAATTTAAAATTTGGCTTTCAATCCTATTTGCTTATTTTTCATTTTAAATGTATTTGATTCCTAGGTGGTGCTTTGAGATATCTCTACAATGAATTGGACAGACTGACAGATTTGAAAACTATGAACAGGCAAGGATCTGGATTTACCATTTTGTATAGAGAAAAAAAATAGGTTAGTATAACTTTCCTATTTACTCTGGAATCTAAAATTCATCTGGGTTTTGTGCTAATGGCTTTTTGGAAAAAGAGGCACTGGCTCAAAGATTTTAATTTTTTTGTTTGTTTGGGGTGTTACATTCTTTGCCATGTACTACATTATCTGAGCAAGTGTCTAATACTGTCCCTCTGAGGAAACCAGTAAAGTTCACCTATTTATTGGCTGAAATAAAACCCACCTTTGCAAACTGGAGTCTAGAGTATTATGACCAGAAAATGGACTTTATAATTACAAGTATAGGAAGAAGCAGGAGACCAATTGTGAAATACTTTCTGTTTTTTTAATGACATGTACACTGAAAATTATCTAATTAAAAACGTTTTCATTGTTTGTTACAGCTTAATAATACAGGACACCAAGGGCCTCCTCTGTGCCGGGGGAACAGCAATGACAGAGGTGATTCCACTGGTAAAATGGGAAAGAGTGCCATCAAGTTTATTTAGTCAGCTTCACACTAATAGCTGTGAACTACATAGGTGAAATAAGTCATCATCCTGGTGATCTTTGGAATATGTAACATTACCTTTTTGAAATGCT
>JAGPOW010003642.1:11912695-11944360 GCA_030014935.1 Caiman crocodilus
TGAAGAAGTTCTTCCTAATGCCCAGTCTAAATCTGCTCTCTGCTAGCTTGTGGCCATTATTTCTTGTAACCCCCAGGGGTGCCTTGGTGAATAAAACCTGACCAGTTCTCTTCTGTGACCTGTGATGAACTTATAGGCAGCCACAAGGTTGCCTTTCAACCTTCTCTTGTGGAGGCTGAAAAGGTCCAGGTTCTCTAGTCTGTCCTCATAGGGCTTGGTCTGTAAGCCCTTAACCATATGAGTGGCCCTTCTCTGGACCCTCTCCAGGTTATCCACATCTCTCTTGAAGTGTGGTGCCCAAAATTGCATGCAATATTCCAACTGTGGTCTGACCAGTGCCCGATAGAGGGGAAGTATCACCTCCTTGGGTCTATTCATCATGCATCTGCTGATGCATGATAAAGTCCTTTGGCTTTTCTGGTGGCTTCGTCATACTGCCGACTCATGTTCATCTTGGAGTCCACTAGAACTCCAAGATCCCTTTCCACTTTCGTGCCACCCAGCAGGTCAATTCCTAGGCAGTAGGTGTGCTAGACATTTTTCTTCCCTAGGTGCAGCACTTGGCATTTCTCCTTGTTGAATTGCATTCTGTTGTTTTCTGCTCACTTGTACAACCTATCCAGGTCTGCTTGAAGCTGTTCCCTGCCCTCCAGTGTGTCCATTTCTCCCCGTACCTTTGTGTCATCCACAAACTTGGACAGAGTACACTTCACTCCCTCGTCCAAGTCACTGATGAAGACATTAAAGAGTATTGGTCCAAAGACTGAGCCCTGCGGGACCCCACTGCCCACACCCTTCCAGTTCGATACTGACCCATCCATCACGACTCTCTGGGTATGACTCTCTCACAAATTCACCACCCACTGGACTGTGTAGTCATCCAAGTCACAGCCTCTTAACTTTTTCACCAGTATAGGGTGGGATACCGAATCGAAGGCCTTCCTGAAGTCTAAGTATACGACATCCACCCCTACTCCTGTGTCCAGGCATTTCATAACCTGGTCATAAAAAGAGAGTAGATTAGTCAGGCACAATCTGCCTGCTATGAACCCATGCTGGTTTCTTCTCAGCATAATTTGTCCTGCCGGGTTCTCGCAAATGTGAGCCTTGATAATTTTTTCAAAGACTTTGCCAAGGATGGAGGTGAGACTGACTGACCTATAGTTCCCTGGGTCCTCCTTTCTCCGCTTCTTGAAAATGGGGACCACATTGGCCCTTTTCCAGTCCTCCAGGACTTGGCCCATGCATCACGAGTGTTCAAATATTCCTGCCAGTGGCTGTGCAATGACATCAGCCAGTGCCTTCAGTACTCTCGGATAGAGCTCATCCAGGCCTGCCAACTTAAAGGCATCCAGCTCTTCCAAGTGACTCTGCACCATCTCAGGGTCTATGCATGGTAGTCTGGCGCCTTGCTGCTGCCTCTCTACAATCCCAGTGAGAGGCTTGTCGTGCACCTTGCTTAAGAACACTGAGGCAAAGAACTCGTTGAGGAGTTCAGCCTTTTCCGTAACCAATTGCTTCTGCCCATTTAGTAGGGGTCCTGTTCTTCCTTAGGCCTTCCTTTTACTCTCTATATATCTGAAAAACAATTTCTTGTTATCCTTTACTTGGGATGCCATCCTCAGCTCCATGGTAGCATTTCCATCTAACTGCCTCCCTACAAGCATAAGCAAAGGAGGTGTACTCCTCTTTGGTGATCTCTCCCTGTTTCCACTTTTTATGTGCCCCCTTTTTGGCCCGTAGGCTGCCCTGGATTTCTCTGGTCAGCCAAGGAAGCCTCCTGGACCCTTTCCCTCTTTTTCCTCACATCAGGATCATCTCCCTTTGTGCCCGAAGGATCATTTCCTTAAGGCACAGCCACCCTTCTTAGGCTCCCATCACTTCAAAATTCCTACTCTGCAGTGCGTCCTTGACTAATCGCCTGAGTTCATTGAAATCAGCTTTCGTAAAGTCTAGCACTTTCACCCTACTAGTTACCTTGCCCACTCGACGTCTTATGAAGAATTCTATTATTAGGTGATCACTGTCCCCCAGATGGCCACTGATCTGTAGGTCCCCTACCATGTCATCTCCCGTTGCCCATACCAGATCCAGTAAGGCATTCCCCCTAGTGGGACCGTGTACCTCCTGTGTCAGGTGGAGGTCCGGTACACAGGATAGAAACCTGCGTGAACGATGGGATTTGCTGTCTGCGTCTCTCAGCAGATGTCTGGGTAGTTTAGGTCCCCCATGACTACTGCCTCCTTAGCTTTTATGGTCTCCAAAAGCTGCCTCAGGAGCCCCAAATCTATTTCTTCCCCTTGGTGTGGGGGTCTGTAGCAGACCTCTACTACCAAATCCCTTTTTCCTTGCCCCCCCGTAACCTAACCCACAATCCTTCTACTTCCTTATCCTTCAATTCCGTCTTGATGAGGGTCGATGTATATTGCTCATTGACATAGAGCGCAACCCCTCCCCCTTTCTTGCCCACCCTGTGCTTTCTGTGCAGCCTATAACCCTCAATATGTACTGCCCAGTCGTGGGACGAATTCCACCAGGTTTCTGTTAGCCCTACTAAGTCATAGGTGTTTCCTGCAAGCAGGAGTGCTAGTACATCCTGCTTGTTCCCCATGCTCCTAGCATTTGTATATAGGCACTTGAGCACTGTGACTGGTGCCTTTGCTGCTCCCCTACTCTGAATCCCAAGGGGCCCCTTATTTCTTACCTGTTTATTGCTTACCTGTGCTGTAATGCTGGCTGCCTCATGGCTTGCATGCTCCCAGTGTTCTTCTTCAGGCTGGGCTGTCCTTGTGGGTGCCACATGGTTTGGTGGTCCACAGCTTCCCCCGCCTTCATCTTCCCCTCCCCCTGATAAGCCTAGTTTAAAGCCTGCTGGAGGAGATCCTCCAATTTAGAAGAAAACACACGCCTACCTTTGGGGGACAGGTGAAGCCCATCCCAACTGAGCATGTCCCTCGTCGTGAAGTGTGGGTTGTTGTCCAGGAAGCCGAAGCCTGCCTTGAGACACCACTGCTGAAGCAGCCAGTTGGTCTCTCTAATGCAGTTCTCATGCCGTCTTCCACATCTGTTCACTGGTAGGATGGAAGAGAATACCACCTGTGCACTGAACTCCTTCAGCACCCCCCCCAGACCACTGTAGTCCATCATCAGGTGATCGGGGGTTCTCCTGGCCGCATCATTAGTACCCACATGGACTAGGACCATGGGGTAGTAATCAGTGGGCTGAATCATGGCCTGGATTACTTCTGTCTCATCCTGAATCTTTGCTCCTAGGCAGCATCACTTCAGTCCCTGGAAAAGTCATGGAGCAGGTCCTCAAGGAATCCATTTTGAAACACTTGGAGAAGAAGAAGGTGATTAGGAACAGTCAGCATGGATTCACCAGGGGCAAGTTATGCCTGACCAACCTGATTGCCTTCTATGAGGAGATGACTAGCTCATTGGATGTGGGGAGAACAGTGGATGTGATATATTTTGGCTTGAGCATGTCTTTTGATACAGTCTCTCACAACATTCTCACAAGCAAGCTAAGGAAGTAGAGGTTGGATGTATGGTCTGTAAGGTGGCTAGAGAACTGGCTGCATCTTCGGGTTCAAAGGGTTGTAATCAATATCTCGGTGTCAAGTAGACTGCCCCAGGGGTTGGTTCTGGGGTCAGTTTTGTTCAATGTCTTTATCAATGGTCTGGAAGATGGGACGGATTGCACCATCACATATGTAGCTTACACAAGCAGTGTACAGCTCTGGAGAGGGGTGGGGAAAGATAGCTCTAATGCAGAATCACAGCAAATTAGGGTTGGAGGACCTCAGGAGGCAGAAAGACTAGTGCCCAAAGGGGCATCGTTTGGGTCTGATGCTATTTAACTTTTTTATTAAAAACTTGGATGCTAAATACAGAGCTTCCTCATTAAGTTTGTAGCTGACAAAAAAACCATGAAGGGTGATAAACACTGGAAGATAAGAGTAATATTAAAAAAAAATTGGATGAGTTGGAGACTGTAGACCACGACGTGAAATACATCAAAGACAAAGCTAAAGGTGCTACATCTTGTGAAATAAAACTGAGTGCACAAATACAGAAGGGAAGATAATTGCTTCATCAGTAGTGCTGTGGAGAAGGATATGAAGATTAGGGTGGGTCACAGACTCAAAAGAGTCAGCAGTACTGTGACGCAGCTTCAGAAAGCAGTCTTGGACTAGGTGAATAGAAGTATAGTATGTTAGATGTGGGAGGTGATAATGCAACTCTACTCAGCATTGGTTAGGCCTCACATGGAATATTTTGTACAGCTTTGGGCTTGTGGAAGAAATGGCAGAGAGCCATAGGCAAGGGACAATGTTGATAAAAGCATTGAAAGGTAAACTGTACAAGGAAAAGTTGGGGGAAAAGGAGGTTAAATGGGGTGGCATGATACCAAATTTCAAATGGTTTTGAAAGGGTGTCAAGACAGAACAACAATTCTTCCTTGCTGGAGAGGACAGGACATGAAACAAGGCAGCAAAACAAATTTAAATTTAAACTCAGAAAAAAAAACCCATTCTTACTGTAAGAACAATAGGACAAAGAAAGATGCTGTCCAGGGAAATTGTAGAGACTTTTCCTTTGGGGTTTTCAAGAAAAAAATGGAGTAAGCATTTATCTGGACTGGATTAGGTACAGCACATTTGCATTGGTGCAGGCAGTTGGACAGGATGACCTTTGATGTTCTTTCCAGCCCGACGAATAGTCTATGAAATAAGACACAGGAGAGATGGCTTTGGAGTTGGTTACACTACATGATCTAGATGGGAAAGCAACCTTCATATGGCTTGCGCCTGCTGAGGCCACTCTCAAGGTAATTACCAGTACAGACATACCCTTGGGCTCCTTCGCACTGCTCTAATACTTTTTTCAGACTAAAGGAGCACTTCTTGCTCTGCCTACAAGTAACGCGTTTCACGGATTTAATGTTTAAGACTCTCTCTATTATATTAAAATAAATCAAAGCCAAGGGAAAACAGATTAGAAAGGAAAAAAGGCTAGAACCTCAGCTGGTGTGAACTAACAAAACTCCTCTGAAATAATTGGAGCTACGCTGAATTATGCCACATGTGAGTGTGGTGTGAGGTGGACTTACACTCTAAAAGTGGTAAGGAGATGTTTAGAAGGAGACAAAAGAATCGGATTTGGAAACCAAATAATGTTTGAAGGAACCAGCATTAATAAAAACACAGAAAAAACAAAACTAGGTTTTCAGATGACACCAAGCTGGGGGGAGGGTAGTGTTTATGCTGGAGGGGAGGGCTAGCACTCAAAGGGACCTAGACAAATTGGAGGATTAGGCCAAAAGAAATCTTATGAGGTTCAACAAGGACAAGTACAAAGTTCGGGACTTAGGACAACAATCCCATGCACCGGTACTGGCAGGGAGTGACTGGCTGGGCAGCAGCTCTACAGAAAAGGACCTGGGGTTACAGTGGAATAAGCTGACTATGAGCCTGCAGTGTGCCCCTGTTGCCAAGAAGACTAACGGCATGCTGGGCTGTATTGGTAGGGGTGTTGCCAGTAAGTCAAGGGAAGTAATTATTCCTCTCTATTCAGCACTGGTGAGACCACATCTGGAGTACTGTGTTCAGTTTTGGGCTATAGAAAGGATGTGGAGAAATTGGAGAGAGTCCAGTGGAGGGTAACAAAAATGGTGAGGGAGCTGGGGGACATGGCTTTTGAGGACAGGCTCAGTGAACTGGGCTTTTTTAGTCTAGAGAAGAGGACAATGAGAGGGTATTTAATAGCAGCCTTCGGCTACCTGAAGTGTGGTTCAAAAGAGGATGGAGCTGGACTGTTCTCAGTGGTGGCAGATGACAGAACAAGGAGCAACCCTCTCAAATGGCAGCAAGGGAAGTTTAGGTCAGATATGAGGAAGAATTTTCTTACTAGGAGAATAGAAAAACGCTGGAACAGTTTACCCAGAGAGGTGGGGGAATCCTTGGAGGTTTTGAAGACCCGGCTAGACAAAGCCTTGGATCGGATGATCTAGTTGGGGCTGGTCCTGTTTTGAGCAGGAGGTTGGACTAGATGTGACCTCCTGAGGATCCTTCCAACCCTCATTTTCTAGGATTCTAGGCTAACTGGTGACCGTGATATATTTCTGAAAGTATTAGTATTTGGGATATCTTATCCCATTTTCTTATATTTATTATATCGTATTAGTCCTTATATGCATTATATTAGCTCCTAAATACAAAAAGCACACACAAGGAAGGAGTGGAAACAGGGGTAGAGAGAATGTAGAATCTGCTTCCCAGGACTGCCAAGCCAATACACTTTTATATATCCATGTAATAGTAACAATAAATAACAAACTAGCAGCTGGTAGGCTAGGCCATGTTTCTTCAGATCAGGAGGAGCATTATTCTACTTTAGAGAGGGAAGCATCATCTTTAATATAGTGGCTTCTCACAAGGAAAATGCAGCTAATTAAGTTAAGTGATTGCCAAGTGTATTTTAAGTTTAACAAAGCTCATGTCATATTTTTTCCCCTTACAGTAATTGTACAAAGTGCATGATTTACTTTGGCAGCAATATTCAAACTTAATTATAGTGTTAGGAAGCAACCACAACTTGAAAGAGAAAAGCTACATTGCTGTGGGGCTCAGCATGGCAGCTCTGTCTGTTTTTTTTTAAGAGCAGTTTTCTTTTGTCAAGAAAATAAATAGTGTAGAAAACTTTCTAGGTCTGGAAAAGCATGTTTAAAACAAACTTTCAGAAGCTTTTCAAAGGATTGAAGCAGCTACTTTATCAAGGGATTTTAGATTTTTCGTTCTTTATTTCCACCTTGTGATTCAATCCTACACATGCCAGATGCTGTCCAGTCCTTGGAGGTAAATTCTGTTATAGGTAGGGTTGAATCATAAGGAGGAAATAAAGGGATTTAAAATATTATCATCTTACAGTGACAAGATATCTCTGGTGGATCAATACATCTGCTATTTAAAATGCTTAGCAGAGACGAGTCATTCAAGATATTGCAGTGTGCACCACTTTTATACCAAGAAATAGCATAGACTGCTTTTAGACTATTAAGTTTTTCTGCCGAAGAGAGAAATGGCATCTTCTCTGTACCATTGTAAACATACTGGTTCTTCAGCTCCTAAAGCTTGTACTCATATCCGCTTCTGTGTAAATATAGTTTGGGGCCAATAGGAGATTTCCTGAAGTGGAGATGTTGCTCTCCCTTTAGGAAGGCACGTATAGTCCATGCAGACTCCAAGAAAGGAGTCTGGATTGCTAGAAGCCAATGTGAACTGCAGCCTGAGGAAAGCAGCTGCAGCCCAAGAGGTTTTATTGGTCCTACAAAACCTAGGAATGGTGTTAAATAATACTGAGTGCCGTCTGCTGGCACTATATATATTTATTATTAAGTTATTTATATATTTGAAGACATAGACCACTCTGGTAATAACGGGTAACAGTGCATTGACTCTTAGTGTTGAGAAACTGCTGGTAAGAAGGCTGGTGCCCCTATTGGCTCTTTTCGATGCCGGTTCACTAGAATCTGCACTGGTTGTATAGACACTTTGAAGCAATTTAGTCTTGTTCCCTACAAGATAGGGAGACAAAATCTTTCCAAGTGCAGCCATGCTGAAAATGTCACCCTTTGAAACAGACTGTCTCATCCAAGGAGGATGGAGAAAACAACCCTTAAGTCCCCAGAGCAGGTTCCTGTGGAGGATTCTTGCATTAAGAGTTCTTTATTTCTTCGTCTTGGCTCAGAGAAGGCTCTTCCATCTGGTGCAGGGGCTTTTGAAGCAAGGTCCATTTTGTAATTCCAAGTGGGCTTTTCCTATAACTGGGCGTAACCTATCGCACATGAGGTAAGCTCCTCATTGGGCCTCTAGGCTTTTCCAATGTCAGCTTCCATATGATTAGAAACTATGCGTTTGTCCTCAGAAGATCTCCCAAAACCTAAGAAATGGGATTAGGCTCTTTGGTTCCTTGGGCAGGGGCTGTCAATAATCATCTATTCACCCTCAATTTGAATAGAAATTTGGTTTGAACTGTGTCATGCAAATCAGTTAATACGGTTTAGAAAACGCTGAGCACGTCTACACATGGCCTCTAAAACCAGCTAATTGGGAATTGCCTAGAACTATCCACAAAGAGACAGTAAGCCCGGAGACTGAACTCCTGCTCCATGTTGCACCTTAAGTGCTTGACTAAGAGTTGTTCATTAGGAGCCTCAGGGCCATCTGGGATCTAGAGCATGGTGTCCACTCTTAAGGGTAGGTGCCAAACTGGGGAGAGGTCACTATTTTTCTTATAGCCAGAGAAGAACTTGCAGTGCCCTCGTTTTATATCATCTCCTATTTTTCAACCACTTTTCAACACCTAGGGCAGTTCCCTAAACACCAAACTACAGAATAATCTGGATTAGGGCATCTTGCTGCCCTCCTTTGAACTTGGCCCATGGTGCAGCCACGAGTGAAAGTGTCAGGGGCCCGGAAGGAGAATAGGCAAGAGGGAGCACAAGTATGAAGTTTAGTTGTTAAGGCACTCAGCTTGGAAGGAGAGTCCTGGTTTACGGTCCCTTGTTTTGGGAATATTTCTGCTTTTTATCCATTGACTGTGTAAACTGAAGTGCCTAATATGTCCAGAGAGCAGAGACCAAACTTCCATTAAAGGGTGCTTTAACCACCAGGCTACAGTCAGGCTCAGTTCCTTCATACTTGCTCTCCTGGCTACAGCATGGGCTAGCAACAAAGGGAGAGGGGAGGGAACCTCGTTGCAGGTACAGTCTCTTTCCTGGCAGATTGCATGTCCCCAGGCGTAACTTTTTAGAATGGAGAACCTTGTCAGTTCTCAGGGGTCCTGGACGGGTGCTCTAAAGTGTAGCCTATGACACGAAATCGGACGGCACCAACACTGGAGCTATTTTTGAGCAAAAGTGACCACGGCTGCTCTGTTTTGTGTAGGAATCAAGGCTCTTACCTGTTTTCTGGAACAAATGTACCAGATTGGACCACTCTGGATACTGATGTGGAACTGAGATGCTCTTCTGGCTGTCAGATACAGGCATATATTTTAGGTTGGCATTGTGGCAGATTGATATTGGTTCCTCCTGCCAGCTTATTGCTCTTGCTCTTGCTTTCGTTTTTGTTATCTAAGCCTTATTGCCTTTGTAATGTTATGAAAGAGTTGAATGTAAGTGATGTAATTGTAAGAGGTACTGCAGTGGCAGGAAGCCTGTGGTTTAGGGTTAAACATTATGTCACCCCAAGAAGCTTCGGGGCCCTTCCAGAAGGTTCTCTAAGGGAAGGCCCCTGATTGGCAGTTTGACGAATATAAAAGACCCCCACACTGGTGTGTGGTGTGAGTGTGTGGGCGATTGGGTGTAAGGAGCGGAGCAAATTTCGTGTGAGCTGTGAAGAGAGCAGAAGGCCTCTTAGGTTCGCACGATCCCCTTGAGGAAAGGATAAGATCAGACAACTTGTCTGGCCTGCCTCAAGGAGGCCTTTGATGATTGTCAGGGGATTCCCACACGCCACCAAGGCGCTACAGTACGCTGAGACCTGGCTGCAGCTGCCGTACCGAATACTACAACTGTACCTGACTTCAAACCAGTTGTACTTGAAATCCATTGCCGTTGGGGTCGACCTCTCTTGTACATAAGTCCTCCCTTCGGGCCTCGTAAGTAAAGTTTCATTCCTTCAACTCCTTGTCTCAGTCTTCGGAGTGTCTCACGCACTCCCGCGCGCCCCTCTCCGCCCTGGGCCCGGGCACACCTGGGTTGGCGCTCCGCCTGGTGCGCACTCCGCGAGCCGGGCCTCCACCGCCACCGGGAGCCGCCCGCGCCGCGCCAGGCATGAGGGGAAAACTTGAAAAAAAGACCTTGACTTTCTGGATTTCATTCCTAGAACAGGACCGCTCACATGAATACTCAGCATTGACATGTCTAAGTCCGGCATTGGTTCTGGCAAACTACATAGTTCTTAACTCATCTAAAGGTGGAGTTAGATTTGAACCTGTCTGGTACCGTGAGGAATGCCACCCCAACATGGCAACATACCAAACTCAAGCTAAAGGCTGCCAGCCTGTAAAAGGACACAGGCCCCACATTTTGATCCAGCCTGTGCTCATCTTTCCTAGTTATCTGCCTGCCTGTTAGGATGTGCAGGCAGAAAAGCCTATTGTAGTGCACATATGGTGTATTGCAAGGACTTTCCTGTTATAATTAGGCAGGTCTCTTTTGGTTTGAGAGAATTTTTCCCTTGAATAGGACTGATTTTTTGGTTATCTGATTTGCATTTAATAGCATATTCATATCTCTTCCCCCAGAATCCATAGACCATCTTGCCCAGCCTATGTCAACAGTGAATTTGTTAGAATACATTAATCAAATACAGTTTCCTTTAATTCTGCGCATTTTCCTTTTTCTCCCTTTCAAAAAGGCAATAACATCTGATGTATTTTTTCCATCCACTTCTGAAAATCCGGCTTTCATTTTCTCAGTTATCATTCAAGATGGAGACCTGATGGGATGGGACTGTAGAGAGAACAGGTTAACACGTGTACATTTACATATGCTGTGCAGGTCAGAGTGTGCTGTCTCATTCCTAGTTTACTCACTGTGGTCAGAGAAGCATTAAAATAAAACCACTAGGTGTAATCTTACAGCATGGAAGGCTATTTTTATATTTAGCAAAAACCCGTCTATTCCAAAATCCATTGCCAGGATTCAGGCACTACAGCCTCCCACTGATGCTTTAAAATACCTCATTTAAAGAAAGGTTAAAGCTTCTTTTCCAAAAATAATCTTTTACTTAACTGGTGTTCTTGTAAAATATACAGGGCCAAATCCTCAGCTGGTATAAATTGGAGAAGTGCCACTGAAGGAGATGGAGCCAGCTGCATATAACCTTAAAACCAGGCTTCCCAGTAAATATATGGATAGTGATAGCCATTGTGAGGGTTTCATAATGGTTTCCATTCTGGCCTGCTGTTTTAAATAACTGTTTTCCTTGGTGCTGACAAGCTGTTTGCTCTCCTCATTAAGGTCTCAAGCTTTTACTGGCTCACATGGAAATTTTTATATGCATAAAATTCCCTATACAAAGTGGTTTCAGTATTATTAACTCTACATCTTGCCTGGCCTTGCTTCCCAAACAAAAGGGTCTCTACCACTGGACTTGTCTGGCTGCCTGAACCTCTCAAAACTCAACCTCCCTGATACCCTCCTACTCTTGGGTCCACTCAAGAACTCAGTCCTCCTTTCACAAACTTCCTCAGCAGGCCAAGAAGTTCTGTGATTGGCGTCTAGGAAAAAAGCAACTCAAATATTGGGACACAGCTGTGCATCTAATAGACTCAGACTTGGGTGCCCAAGGCAATGCATTTAAATTCACGTGTGAATCTGGTTTGAATTTGAGAAATGTTGAACATGTGACTCTGTAATCAGGTTAAAGTTGTGGCCATTGTGCACACAACCTGTGTGGACTGGATTTAGTTGCTGGGCTGATTTGGAAATGTGTCGAGCAGGGTGGTTTGGGGAAAATGCTGGCTGGACCATCCCAACAGCCTGATTATTTTTTAGCCCTAGGCCTGGTCTTCAGAGGATCAATTGCTTCTTGCTGCTGCCATTTTTGGTAGATTGAGAGGCTCTTGGCAGGGGCAGCCTCTGAGCTCCCCCAAATGCAGAAAGTGGTTTCCTTCTGCTGCTTTAGGACAGGGCTGTCCAACTCTTAAGTGGCTGGGGCTAAACATCTCACGGGCAGCATTAGGGTGAGCCACAGGCTTCTTGGGTTGCATGATGTGTGGACCCCCTCCTCCGACGTAGTTTGTGCCCATGTGGGCACCCCCTCACCTGGTGCACCACTGGCCCTCTGCTGATACACTACATGTCACCCCTTCCCCTGCTGCACCCCCAGACTCACTGTTGGCTTCCCTTGGCTTTGCTGTGCTGCACTGCCCTGCCCTGCCCTGCCCCAAGGGTGGAGACAGGCAATGAAAGCTGGAGGAGAGAGGGGGAACTTGGAAACTCAGGCTTCAACAGCATTTGGAGCAATGTGGAAGCATCAACTGGGCAGGAGCCTGGGAACTGCAACTTAACCCACATGTGGCATGTAGGCCATCAGTTGGGCAGCCTTTGCTTAGGAAGCACAGGAACTATAGAAACTCCTTGCACCCTGCTACCTTGTCTTAGCCAAGACCTGTTATTATCAGTTTGGGTGCAGGGGAAGGCACTAAATAAAAGAGACTGACAAGGAGGAAACGAATTTAATATGCAGGGTACTACAGCAGGTGCCATGTGCATTCGAATGCATACAGCACGGTGCAGGTGCCGCACACAGTGACACCTTCCTTCCTAATTACCAGAGTGATTTCTCCTAGTGAGAGCCAGGGGCACAATTCAGAGTTTGCAGCTTTGAAGTAGCGCTGATATAAAGCTCCAGAATGCAAGAACTGTTTGTTGAGGAAATCTTGTAACATATTTAAGGTACTTTGAGTGGAAGAAAACCTTTGTGTATTGTCACTGTCACTCACAGAGCTGGCATTTCTATTTAAAGGTAATAAGTTTTTATTCTTTGTCAACTGAGGCATCTAGAAGTTTTAGTACTTTCCACATTTTAGTACTTATTAGAGCTGAGTACCAGACCTCTCTGTCTCTTTTTTTGTTTTTTGTCTGTATTTATTTCATCACGTACCTAGACTCCTGGCTGCCCTGGGAGAACTTTTAGAAATCGGACATGGTAAAAATTATAATTTTTGGGCCCCCTTTCTGTGTAGGCCCTGGGCAGTTGCACTATTTGCCCATGCCTGTGTCTGTTCCTGATATATTTCCTCGAGGCTAGAAGGCCTTGTTAGGGCTGCACGGTGTTGGAAGGGGTAAAACCCCTCAGTGTTCCAGCTTGCCTTATTCCTTTCTAATCAGTGCACCGGAGGTGGAGTTGTACCACTCTTGTGTGATGTGTGAAATGGGTGGAGGGGTCAGTGAGAGAAACTTGCGTATCACAGAAGAATGAATCATCGGGTGGCTTAGACACTAAAGTGGTTTAATGGTGAACAGCAGTCTGCTGCCCAGAAGTTTATTGCAAAAGTAGAAGATGACTTGAATTTCAGAAGGAGATTTGATTTGTAAAGTGGAGCGGGGAGTAGACGTGTCAGTGGGATCGTACTCCTGAAGACATGGTTATTTCAGCCTTATTGGAGACAATACTGCAGAAATAACCTTTCAGTTTTGAGAGATGAGATTAATGGTCATGGCACTGGAAAGCAGGACACGTATGAAGATCTATACCTAAGAATGGATATGTTGGCCATATTAGTGTCCATTTAATACCATTACCACAATGAAACATTCTATATGTAAAGTCTATATAAGAGTTTGGGACCAAATTTTCCAGTTCTTCACAATCCCAATGTGTTCAACAACTGTCAGCAATCTTACAGGTACATACATGAAAACCAGTCTTGTAAAGGTGGTCAGGACTCAGAAGCTCCAGTTGTGACATCTGCGGCCAGATTTTTTAAAAAGCATCTTAGGACCCAGCAGTTGGAGCCTTTAAAAACAATCCAGATCTTGATAAATGCAGATTAGGTTTGAGGGCACACATAATGGGACATGTTGTTAAATGGATGAAGATGAATCGGCAATAGACAATGGGTAACATTTTCAAAAAAGTTCAGGATCCTGTGCTCTATTTTTAAAATGAGATGTAGAAACCATAATTTAATGCAAGATCAGTGAAACCTGAACAGCTCAATGTATCGGTACCTTTCAAAAATGAGATTTGGCGTCCTAAATTATTTAGAGATATATCTAACTTGTTTTTCTGAGTGCCTCCAGGCACCTTGCGTCAGGAGGGAGGTCCACATTGGCAGGGTTAGGGCCCTGTGCGCCCAGGGTCCCCATACAGTGTAACTCAATGGAAAGAGCTGTTCAAAATGACCATCTTTTGCATAATAGTTTGGTCTCCTGCTGAGAAACCATTCTTTGCACAATAGTGTATCAGCTACTTAGAAAGTGAAAAAAAAAGGGTTGTAGGTTTCTCTCAGTTTAAGGGGACTCAAACCCCATTTCTGATCAGAATGCCTTAACCGCTGACCTAAGGAATAAGGTGGGACTGGAGCACCATCAACCCTTCCTGTTGCAGCTGACCTATTTTTTAGTGAAGGAGGCAAGATTCAAGGAGAGTAAGCCAGAGGGAGCAAGATTGCCTCCAGGGGAGGAGGGTATTCCTTTAGAAAAGGGAAATCTAATTTTGATCCCTGCTACCTAATATATTTCCGGGCTTTTTAACAAATGACTATTTAATAGAACATGCATGACAGTCCTCAGAACAGGGGCTGGAGCCCAGGCTTCTCTCTGACCCATTTAGATAAAAGGTCCTTTCTAATGGGCTCTCATTATGCCACTCTTCTGCAAAGTGGCAGACATGATTGTTTCATTCCCTCCAGCTGAAGAAGCCCTGAAACTCGGGTCTCCCACTTGGGCAAGTGTACTAGCTAAGAGGCTATTATATAAAAGGTTTAGAATGGCTGCGGGGTTTCGCATTCTGTATTGAATGCCATGCTGTCCTACTGGGTACTTAGGCAGACTGTAGTTACCTCCCAGCCCTCATCTGAATCACAATAGAGCTTTCTGAATTAATTAAAATGCTCAATCCAGATTGCTTCTGAGCATGCTTAAAGCTTATAGGTGCCTAAATGGTTTTGCGGCTGCTGGAATGGGGCTGTTCTGGACCAGCTTGTGTGACTTTGGTGCCAACAAGAATGATATGGATCTGTCTTGTGAAAATTCTGCCCCCTCCCTCTTTCTTTAACAATAATAATTCAGCCCCGACAGCTTAAGATCATAGGATATTCCATTCCTATCTGCACTGTAACATCACAGTCGAAGAAGACTGAAGGCTGAAGATAGTGCATTTTCCCATTGTTCCCAGCAATTCACTTAGCATTAGATAACTATTTTTCTTGTAATGGTTTAAGGGAGAGACTACGGCTGTGTATTTATTTGATACAGGCACTGCATAAATAATTTGAATGATTGCTGAAGCAAGGGTAGCATTATTAGTACAACTTCCCTTATAATTCAGCTGATGTGTATACAGAACAAGTGAGAGTTGGTGACAGCTGATTTCCATGGAGCATGTAGGCTGTTAGATTCATGGAATAATGAAGCATTTTGTAGGCCCTATCACAAATAAGTGAAAGCACTAAAATTGGGATGAAATTCGGTTTGAGGAGTGAATGCCTGATACTTATCCTTGCAATGTTCTGCCAGAAGTATGGGGCCAAAAAGGAAGTGTCAGCTGACAGAAGAGTGGGAGGATGAGGAGCAAAAATAATAAAGGGCAGATGAGAATAATGAGAAAAACACATTTCTCCAGCTAACTCCTGTTCTGCCCTCTTTTCTTTCCTAGACTGGGTTGAGATAATGAGAAGCCCATCCTTTGAAATCTGGACCCTTTGCTACATGAAAGGAATGTGTCATGGGATGAAATATGGCTAACAAAGCTACTGAAAGGCTTTTTTTGAGTCACTTGATTCTTGGCACTCGGAAACGTGTGATTTTTTTTTTTCCTTGGGTTGGTGGCTCAGAGGATTAATGCATTCTCCAAAGGATGACTGAGCCAACCAACATAGGGCTGCAGAAAGATGAAATGGTTTTGTGTTCCCGTCCAGCACTGCATCCTCACACCTTATTATAATTAAAGTGAGAGGCAGCATGTTCTGGTGGACTGAGCATGCAGCTGTTAGCCAAGGGTGCCTGAGCTCTAATTAGAGCTGGGTGCAGTTTGGAGCAAATAATGTGACTGAAAGATTTTAGTCCATTTCTGTGCTTGTGGATTTTGTTATTTTGATTATTCATCATTTATGTTATGGAAGCACCCAGGGCCTCAGTCAGAATTGGACCCCCATTGTGTTCAGTGCTGTACAAATATATATATGTTTGTGTGTATGTGCGTGTGTGTGTTTATGCATGTATAGAGATAGATAAATAACTAGATAGTGATATATGTACATATATCACAAAATATGTGTGTATACATATATATGTGTGTGTGTATGTAGGTGTAGATATATATGTATATCTATATATACATACACACATATATCAAATATATATATGTATGTGCATACATGTACTAATATATATAAACAGGCACAGCCAGTTTAAAATACTGGATCAAACAAATGGCAGGAATATAAAAATGACACCCACATTAATGATTAAGGCAATGACTAGCATACTTTATTAGTCGCATCATGTTTAGTTGTTTATATTGATCTGTCTACAAACAGATGGTGATATTTAAAAAATGCATTTGGTATTTGAAATTGTTCCACAATGTTTTATATAGACAAATGTTATTACTGATCATCCTGGAAGTATTTGATATGTACAGTTTGATGTTCTAGCTTTGTGATTGGTCATCTAAGTCAGACGGTACTGTTTCTGTCCTTTGATTGGATATTCTCTTTTTCTTCTCTTCTACCTGAGATGAATTCTGTTTAGTTCTCAAAGACATTTTATGCTGTGTGCAAATGATTCTGAAATGTTCTTTCTGTGATTAAATAGATCTTTGTTCATCTGAGTATCATGGGAGGTGAACCACCAACCTACAAAAATGTTACTGGTGTGAAAGTAGGTGAAATGCAACCTTACATATCAGTCACTAAAATATTGACAATTAATAACGCTCTACTTCTCTTTAGTGCTAATGCTGGGTATTCTACGCACTTGCTAAGTGGCCTCAGTCAGGTTACTGATTTCAAAGGACAAATGCATGTGAAGTCCAGAGACTAAGTACAGATAGTCAAAAAGCCTGAGGCTAAATCAATTCAATCTTCACAGATTAGTCTAAATTGTGTAGACTGAACTGATATGCAGGTGAACAGACATTCACTTTTGATTCTGGAAATGCAGCTGCATGCCTGTAGTGGCCCAGACCAGAAGTCAGGGGTGCAAGACTAGGCCTTCCTGCTCAGCTGGAGCAGACAACTTGGGCCAACGCTAGCCTGCCCTCCCTGTGAGAGGGAGGGTTTGCAGCAGAGGTACAAAGCATTCTAGGATGCTGGAGGACTGAGAGTAAACTTGAATCTGGAGGGGATTTGGGACAGAAGTTTTAGAAACTGATTTAACCTGAATCAGTTAAGTCTGATACTACATCTATCCAGGTTTATTTTAAACCAGTTTTAGCCATTTTGAAAGCAGTTTATATGCACTGATCTTCTTCTGTGTTGCACATTTGAATTGGTTTCCAATTTGTTATACTGGTTTATGTGCTGTTTCTGTCCCTAGCCTGTAGGAATAGTTTTAGCAATCTTTCCTTTAATCTATTAATTTCAGTTTTCCCATCTTTTGGCCAGGAATAATAATAATACTTCTACATCAGTGTTGTGAAGAGTAAGCAGTTGGTATACACTGCTACATAAGTGTTAATATTATTATCTCCAATGCAGTAGTTCTGAGAGGTGACAGTCAGGAGTGTGGATCCCTAATGTTTTGGCCACTCTACAAACTGTAGTAAAAGATAATCCTTGTCTAAAGAATTTAAAGTGTTGGTTGGCGTGTGTCTCCAATCCAGCTATGCAGTTGCAGAAAGGCAAGCAAAAGCAGCTAAACATGCGCTACAAAAGCCCCCAGCCTGTGAAGAAATCTGTCATGGGTGTGTAATCCAGGTCTCATTTGCCTGTTGTTTGGCTACAGGGTGAAACATTCCTTATCTGTATGCAATTTGGGTACCCTAATCAATATGCATCCTGCAATTTCATGACTGCATGCAAGCATTTGAGATGAGTTACAACTGGAAGTTTGGAATGGACAAGACATTACTAGCTATATTTGAGAGTGGGGGAATAAATACACTATGTCAAAGGTACATGGGCTGTCAAATTGCCCTAACAAGTGCTGCGCCTACCTTGGTAAGGGTGGATGAGTCTTAGGCAAAAAGATCACAAAGTGTGCATTTCTTTATATATGGGAGGTTCTATGAGCCAGTTGCTACTAATGATTTTTAGGGAAGAGGAAAGAAAAGACAGTCTATGCAGGAGTGTGTGTCTCTGGGACATAGGATTCAGTCTGAATCCTAAACATCCACTGATCAGTCTCTTAATGAGCTATGGGTATAAAGAGGTGTGGGACTGGAAAAGAGCTGCATTACTTCAATCGACTGCTTTTAAATGGCCTACAAGGCACTTATGGCTTGTAGTGGAGGCCAGTGGTAAAACAGTGAAGAAGGCTACTGTGTCAGTAGTGAAGAAGAATTAGCAATAGAGTAGTAGTAGAGACTTCTGGTAGGGACAGCGCAGCTGTTGCTTTAGCTGGGAAATGTAGAGATCTTGGATATTGTACACTTCAGTTATGCATGGGGCCAACTGATTGGGGACATCTTCAAGGTGGAGCTACAAATCATGCACGAGTCAGGTATAATGAGGGGAGGAAGATAACGGCTAGTTATCCATCAGCCCCTCACAGCTGTTGGACTTGGAATTGGGTCTGAAATACTTCCAAATACCTTGAGGTTGCCCCATCTGCTGTGGTTCTCTTACCGATGTCCTCTAAATTTGTTCTGCAGGCTGTTTTCCCTTTTGCCTCCACACAGTCCTGTTTGGTTAATTCATTACTTGCGAATGGGGAAGTTGCGATCATTCTGAGCATCCAGAAAAAGCAAGTGTCCCCTCTAGTTTCTAAGCATCTCTGAAGGTTGGGCTCAAGCCAGTACTATGTGAGTTATTAGTAGGAACCCCTAGAGATTGGATCTAGCTCTTTTTCCTTCCAAACAGTGCCTGGCAGAAGGGTACAGGTGCCTATATTGCCTCCATTACTACGGCACCAGATAATCTTTATTGTGACAACAGGGAAATGCTGTAATCCCCATTTTACAGATGGGGGGAAAGAAGCAGAGAACCTTTGATGTGTCCATGGTTAAATGGGAAACCTGTGGCAGAGGAAGACATTAGCTAGTGCTCTCTTGAAACCCTGGCTAAAACTTCAGCGACCGGTTCATTCTCCCTCCTTACATTTTCATGTACACCTTGTGCTCTTGAAGCACAGGGATTATTCACTCCTGCTTGTTTTAGTTCTCCTCGTTTCATCGTGTTTCCTCATGAGACAGGGTGCCTTTAAAACTTACAGGCTGATCTTAAAGCAAAAGAAACCATACCAGGATAGCATAGTACATGATGGAGGAGGTGGGAGAGAGAGTATAACAAAAACAGCAGTCAAAGCCCAAGGTGATGTGGGCCTATTATGCGTGGAATCTGCAGGCTTCAGAACCATTTCATACTGATAAAATGCTTCACACATTGTTTGACTTTAAATATACAGTATTATAGAAGTGCTGCAGCATTATTGAGTGAAACTCTATTATAGGAATGGTGGCTTCTGCATAACAACATTTCCTCCCTTTGAGTCGGGAATGGAGAGGGGCTCTTTGGCATGTCTAGCCAGATGATTGATTCCCCAGACTCCAGGACATTGGGTCAGCCTGCAATGTCCCAGAGAATTATTCCACACTATCATTTTCAGGCATGTCTTATAGTTATTCCTCACTGAATTGTCACTTGGAGAGTTGAATCTGAGTCCATTTATCACAGGCTTGGGTCAGTTTCACCTCTGGAGTTTTATACGGCTTTCTTCAAATGTATTGCTAACTTTTTCCTTAAAGGTTAGGACACGGACATTGGATCATATGGGTGCAATAGCCTTTCGTCTGGCTGTAGAGCTGAATATTGTTCAACATCGTTGCAGAGCTGAATAGCCAGCTTCCTTCTGTCTTTCATCTTTGTTTAGTGCCACAAGATAACATTAAGTGTTTTCTGCCCACAACTTCTAGGCAATTTTCAACCATCGTCAACCTAAGATGATTGCATTATAATATATATGTCCAGAATGAATCTTGTTAACTCACATAGGTTAAACACATGGTACGTATGAAGTAAAATATGGCCTATAGCACGGCTGTCACGCTTATGGCCCAGGGATCAAATCTGGCCCAAGGAAGTAGGTCATCCACCCAAAGACTTCTCGTGTGGTAGGCCACCCACCTCTGGAGGGTGGATTTGGCCTGTGGGGCTTGGCTTGTCATTGCAGCCTGCCAGAGCCCCTGCAGCACAGTGTTAACCCCTGCAGCTGTTCAGTATGACACCCAAAACTAGGAAGTTAGTGCTGATAAAATGAGGGTTTGAGTCACTCCTGGAAACAGATCAGTGCCAGGGGAAAAGTGGGGAGCGAGGGGGGGGCAGATGGCAATGGTGTTAATGCTCTGGGTTTCAGAGCCCCACTGCGGTTGTGGCAGCTGCATGGATTAATACTACTGCTGCCACTTGTGTGTCCAGAAGAAGCCCTGTGTTCTGGATCCGGCCCACAGAAATCTCCATGGCATGGATTCAGCCTTGGGGTCCAGAAGGGTTTGATCTCCCTGTCCTATTGCAAGGCTTGGACAATGAGAACGACAATGACAATGAATTTGCCTATGAGGTCTACCCTTCTGTACGGTGCACTGTACAAACATGGACCGAAACACTTATTCTTGCCCCAAAAAACCTAAAGTCTAACTCAACTTTCCGAAAACGTGAAACAGAACCTTTTTCCAAGGGACAGGAAACTTGTAATAGAAACAGCTGCGCTGGAAAGTAGAGTTGCCAAGTTACTCATTTGGCTAAGTAGTACTGAAAATCACTTTTGGCACCTTGAAAATGTTGCCTATCAAACCTAGTGCTTGTTGCATTGTGATTGACAGCTGTTTTTGAGCCCAGTTGTCCCTAGTTTGATTTAAGTGTTAGGGTGGAAAGGGACATTGTGTGTGGTTATAGATGTATCTGTGTGCCTGTCCAATCTCTCATATTGTCAGGCAGTTATCTCTTCATCTGTCTGTTAGGGAGCTGTATATAAAAGTTTGTTGGGACACACGCATCAGATCTGTATAAAAGCTGCATTAGTTTGCCAACCAGCAGTTTTTGCCACCTAACTATGGCACTATACAATTTGCAGAAGCTAAGCTGTCAGTTCGTGATATAGTTACATCTTTATTGATATCCGTGTGTGTCATGTACTGGTAATGTCACTTCAAAGTAAACTATCCTACTTGGATTTTCTTTCACAGAAACAAGACATGAAAGATGTGTCTAAACTACCGAAACTGTTGTATTTGACATAGGTGCAAGACATGGGAAATCCCTTGCTCCTCCAAAGTGGATGTCAAAAATGATTTTTTATTGCTGACGTGGACATGGACTACTGAATTTGGCACCTTTGCACGTTAGACTGAGCTATCCCCTATTTAGCTAAAAGCAATGATTATTTGATTTCTCCCATATTAACTTTGCAGTTATTTAATTTGTTGTGATAAAGTTTGGTTCATAATCCAGGCTGTAGGGGGAGCTGGGATTTTGACCACCTTCATCTACCATAACAGGGGAATATTTTTGGCAGTTTCTATAATCTGACTGGACTAAAATGAAAGGATCTTCCCAGCACTCCTGTGTATTATGATTCTTATTCTACAGGGAACTGCCTAATGAGCAAACACTGAAGACAGTAGCAGTAGCTTGTATACTTTTCCCTTGCATGGTTGTACAAAATGTGTATGAATAAAATTATTCCTAATGAATGGAATGGCTTTGCATTCCTATCAGGTTTAGTCTATTGACTCCAGTCCTGTTCTTTTAAAAAGTTAAGCCATTTGAATGGATCTTTGAAATCTATTTTTAATCAGATAAACACTAAGCACTTGCACATTGACACTGTAACCCAGACTCTCAAAGGTATTTAGGTGTCTAAGCCTCCCCTGCAGTGCCTATCTAGGCCTATGTTTTCATCCTAATTTAGTACTTGATCCTTCCTTAAAGTGAAAAAGAAAGCTCCCTTTGACTTTAGTGGAATCCGAATCCATTCAGCCTTTGCACTGATTCTTCAGTGTGCAGTCACTTAGTTGCTTAGGATTTGGATCTCATTCATTCTGTTTTTAATGAGGAGTCACTCCACTGAAGTTAATAAAACCTGTGCTGGTTCAGATGAAGGCCTGAGGTCTAATGAAACTGAGCTAAATTCAAAGTAAAACAGATGTGTGTGATTATAGACATCATTGTGCCATTGATCTTGGTACATCGACTAAGTTTTTTGCAGTCAGGTGTCAACATTATGCACTATTCTCAATATGGTTGTTTTTTTTGTAAAGAGATCCTTACCTTGCTGGTTTTTTTTCTTTTTATTTGGCAGAGTTGGAAATCCTGTAGTCTAGAACTGCCTCTCTCAAAATTCAGGCCTGGAGCTTAATTCTAGACTTGTCTCTTTAATTAAATTGTGCTTTCTTATCTCTCTCTGTAAAATCTATGTACTTATCTTCTGTCCATCTGTCCATTCATTTGTCATCCATCCGTGTACTTATGTGGCCCTCATCACTGCAGAATCCGTTCAATCCTCTCTTGAGCAATACTCTTAGTCTTTAAATGACAGCAACCTTATCACGTCTAATTACTGCAGTTTCAGTCCTTGTAATTGAACTAACTTGTTCTTTATGTTTTCTGCAGAAGTCTGATCACATCTGGATAAAGGTAATTTAACAGGTACTTTACTTTCTTTCCCCCCTTCTTATCTGATACTGTTAAACAATCAGCTTTGTTCTCCCTGCTAGTGCTTTGTGATTGTAATGGTGTATTGCCTTATTTTTCCTCTACTTTGGTGTAGTTTTCAAAAGGTTTTCAGTGCTCAAAGCTTCTTGTTTTTATTTTTTGTAATGTCATCTATAACTCAAGGCCAGAATGATAAGCCAGTATCTTTTGCTTTAAACTGTCCCGCTGGTGACGCTTCTGGCCAGCTGCTTTGAAATATACCCTTGTGATGAGTGCCACTTTTCTGCAATTGCTGTACCTAGGTTTTCTATACTACCGTATTTTTATCTATCCTAAGATAATGGTGATATAATGAGGGAACAATGTGTGTAGGGAAAACTATCAATTATTAATTATTGTTACTGTTTATGTAGAACCACAGGAAGAAAATGGAGAGCTTTCTGGCCAAAGAAAAAGCAAGGTTTCTTGATCCCTTTATGAGGTGTTGCAGATCAAGGCCATATTTTTAAGGTCATGTAGACACCTAATGATGCAGCTAGGTACCTTCTGGGGTTTTCAAAATGACCTATGTGCTGTTTGAAAATCTCATTCAGTGGGTGCGTCTACATGTGAATTCATGTGCTGTTCCTAACACAGGGGACGTGTGCCTCCTGAGGCTGGCGGGGGGCGACTGCCTGCAGGCAGCGACGCGGGTGTTGGCGGTGAGAGCAGGCTGAGCGGGGACCATCCACAGGTGGCCGCAGCGGTGTTGGTGGCAGGGGAGGGGGAATCCCTCTGTGGCCAGACACAGAGCTCAGAAGTGGCAGCAGCATGCCTAGAAAAGCCAGTTGCACTTCTCGGGGGGGTGGGACCAGCGCTCTGTCTGTCCTCTCTGCCCATCACCTAAGTCGAGAGTGCTCATTCTCAGGGGTGGCACCAGAGCTCTCAGGGGGTGCACGTGCAACCCTGTGCACCCTCTATGCATTGCCTATGGTTCCTAATGTGCTTTAAATTTAGTACCTCCAATATGAAGTACTAAATTAACGTGCCTCAGGCTGCCATAATACACATTAGTACAAGCGCATGCTTTTGAGGTGACGCTTAATGTGCGGTAGCCGACTCTACTGTGCATTAGTGTATTAGCACAGTGTTTTATGTGCCACTTTAATGCACAGTAGAATAGGCTACTGTTCATTAAAGTGCACATGTAGATACACCTGGTACCTACCTGGATTGTTAGGACCTAAATGCCTTTAAAAATAGGGCCCCAAATAGCTAAGTCAGTGTACACTGAAGAGTCAGTGCAAGAATCAGAGCACGCTGGAGCAGGTGCTGAAGGACTGAATCTGATTCCATTAAATGCAAAAGGAACTTTGTCTCTAAAGAAAGAAGGATCAAGTACTAAATTAGGATAAAAACACAGGCCCAGATTCTCAAAGGTATGCAGGCAATGGAGGGGTGGCAGGGGTAGAGGGAAGGAAGGAAGGGGAGAGGGGCAGGACCTAGACACCTAAAAACCTTTGAGAATCTGGATTGCGGTGTAGGTGAAATCTTTGTGCAAGTGACTCACTGAAATGCCCAAAGATAAAAGAATAACCTCCAAATTTACCCCTTAGATTAAGGGAAACAGGAGCCTCAATTAATACCTCCAAGGGCAGAAATTATGATCCTATTTGTGGTGTCATTAGTGTTATGAATAAAGTGAAAATGATGGTCATGTGACAATGCACTGCTGGACAGAGACATCTAAGCAGCTCTGCCATGGAGGAGGGACCTGGATGTAATACTATTCTAATGGCGCTAGATTCTCCGGGTACTAGAGCTAGTTCAGCTGTCTCAGCACTGCATTGTGCCACGTAGACACACCCTACTTTCTTTATTTCTCCTGTATTTAATATCTTCTCTTGCAAATACCTACAAAGTTTGGGAAACCACAGCACACTTTGGACTTAGATACAGTCTTTGTCGAGGTTTCTGCTGAGGTAGGATACGCAGAACCCCCTCTCCCTTTGCAGCCCCATACAGGAATCACTCATCATCACCTTAGTGGAAGGCCGGCTAGTGCTATCTCTAACACCCATTTCCCTAGGTGCAGCATGTCTGGGCATAGCATGGGTCACTGTCCTGGTTCTGCTTCTTGTCCTGTGCACATGCAAGCTCCAAGAGGACTGCCCTTGGAGAGTACTAAATATGCATTTCTGAGGGTGAATCATAAGCTGCCGCCCATGCTGTGCACACATTATGCTTTGTGCAAGAATAATGTCTCCATGCACCACACTGGAGTGCTGATGGTTTACAAGTGCTGTAATTAAGCCCTTAAAGTGCAGCAATTCTATGGAAGTGGTTCTGTAAAATACCACAGAGCTCCAAGTCTCAATGGTTTCAAATAAAAAAGCTTATTTTTTCCCCTAAGTACCTATGCTGCAAATTTGCCTTAGTTGGTTTCTTTCCTTCTTGAGCATCATGAAGAGCAATAATAGCTCTGCAGGCCACGTTGTACAGTGACACTCTGCCTTGAGCAGCCATTTATGCTGCTGACAGGTGACTGCACAGTATGTACCACCTATTTACCAGAGTAAAGGAGTCTAACTTTGGTGCCTGCATCAAACAGATTTAAATAACAAGGTGAGGTGTAAGGTGCAGCATGGCTAGATCATTCCTTAAAGCAGACACTGATGGACGGATGTTAGTCTTTAGAGGAAAACATATTTTGCCTTGTCTCTCTCAATTCATACAGCTACTGGAGTGCTGACTGTGTACAGTGGCAGTGCCACCAAAGAACTAGATCTACATACATCCATATACATTATACTATACATTTCAGCTCCAATAAGATCCTGTCTTCCCTGGATAGGGTTGCTAATATTAATAATTTACATTTATAGTGCTTTCCAACCAAGCAGCTTAAGGTACTTTACAAACATCTACAAATTAATCTTCACAACATCCTAGTAAGTAAGGGAATTACTATTATCCTCATTGCACGCATGGGAAAACTGAGGTACCGTGAAAGAAAGAGGCTTGCTAAATTCACACAGAAAGCCTTGTGGAAACGGGAATAGAAGGCAGTCTTGTGCCTTAGAGACACAGAGCAGTATTTCTGCATGGTGGCATGTCTGTTAATGGGTACTCTGAGGAATATATGGAAGTGAATTTGAATGCTAGTTTATATTGCGAAGAAGGTAGATATGGACAAAATATTGTTTGGTATTGGTTTAACTCCCCAATATGCTTTGTTTAACAGTGCATTAAAAGACATGTAGCCACTTTTATTGAGGCAAGTGCTATGCCTTCTATTGTGGCCATCATTAAAATCTTCCTACATGCCTTTGCCATCACTGCATGGCCTTTTCCTCGAGCTCAGTGTTACAAAGTGTGGGCTAATTCTGCAGGTGATGTAAATCAGAACAGCTCCACTGACTTCATGGAACTGCACCAGCTGACAAGCTGAGCGTCTAGCAGTGTATTATTTCAGATACCGAAATGAGTGTTTGCCTTTCTAAATAGATTTTTAAATAAGTAACAAAAGTGCTTTCATTGTTTCATTTTCTATAAGACTTTTTTTTAATGGAGGTTTTAGGTTTGAGTGAAAATTGTTCACAGTAAAAAGCAAGGTGGTATTTTAACAAGTCAGATGGCTAACAAGCTGCTGAACAGCTCGCAGATTTGTTGGTGTCTGTGATGTAATTCACTGGACTACCTGCTGCCCAAGGACATCTGCTAAACTACAGAGTTCAACTCACTTTCATCAGACAAAAGAGAGATTGGACTTTGCTGTTTCCTCTAGTGGCTGGAAAATGGCTACCAAGTGGGGGAAAATTGGCATATGTGATCCGTTTCTGCTGTGCTCCTTGACTAGATTCTGATACTTCAGCAATCTGACAGGCTATGGCTTGGGAGAACAGCACAGTCATCTTAGATTATCTCTTCCAGGCTAAGATGCAATAAGAGGAAAAACAAGGAGTGGAAACTGAAATGCAAAATACAATACAGTACAATGAAAGCATAATTTATATCTCAGTACTCCTAAACTGGGTGTTTCTCCTCTTATCGTTGAATTTTATTTGTGGGGCACGTGATGATGGCTCTGGAACTGCTAACTTAATTCAGGAAAGAAGTGGTGAGAAAATGAACTGAAAATTGCTGAAACTTTTTTGGAGTATAAAGTGGCATTTAAGAAATAACTACAACCAAAAACTCATTTTATGCAATATGCTGCCATTTCAGGGGTTGGAATTGGGATCCGAATGAATTTGATTCATTGCTCTCTGAGCAGCACAGAGAGAAATAGAAAGAATATAGAGGATAGTGCCAAAAACTGAGGCAACATTACCTATGTAAAGCAAATATTTAAAGGGCACATGTTCCTTATAAGACCAGATTATTCATTTTATACCAATATAGTTACTTGTTCAAATTCAGAAAAGATTTGAGTTGGCTATAGGAAAAAAACTGACCACATTTTTAGTCAACTGGCCAATATGAATATAACATAGCAAATCCATATAATTATTGGCATTTATATGTATTGTATAGGCAGGTATAAAAAATTCAGATAGCAAACCTTTCTTCTATTGAAGCCAATGGAAAATCTGTGAAAGCTTTACATCACGCCCAAAGAGAATTGTTTCTAAGAGACTATCTCTCTTGTGAGAAATGTAACTGCTGGACAACCATGTGCCTTGCATCTAGTCCTATTCTGAGGTCCATTATAGCCCAGAGAGTAATATATTAGACCTTTCGAGTCCATGCTTTTATCATGCAGGTCTAAATATGCAGCTTGGAAGTGTATGTCATGTCAGATCAATATATGAAAGATCTGGAGGGATTTAATTTTTTTGTAAATACTTTCCCAAATAATTAATATAGTTATTTTGGTTGGAGAAAGGGATAACTCCAAGCAGTTTATCTAGACTTTCCTCCCTAAACTGCTACCCTATTCCTGCTCTGCTTATGCTCCTGGAGGATTCAGGATCCCTCATGTAAAGTGGGTGTGGGAAAACAGTGATTAGCACTGCAGGGGTGGCTGCCTCCCATCTCCCTGATTCCTCCCAGGATGGGCAGAGCACACTTGGGAAACATGGGAAGTTCCTTAAGCGAGTAAGAATTTCTTCTCCCCACCTCCCCCTTGGCATGTGCTCCTCTCTGTGCTCAGTGGCACCTCCTCTTTCCTTCCCTCCCCTCCCTCCCCCTCCCTTTCATCCTTTGCCTCCCCTGCCTGGTGCTCCTGCTATTCTCAACTACCCTGGAGGCAGGGAGAGCTCCAGAGCCGCTCCTGCCCCAATCCAGCTAGGTGGTGTGGGGTGGCAGGTTCAGCTGGGCACCGCACTGACGGCTCCCCACATGGCCTCCCCCTCCATGAGCCTGCTTCTGAACTGGAGGGAAACATCCAGATTGCCATGCAGGGAGGTAGAACGCATCCACTGTTGCTGGTTTTGGATGCATCTGGATCCTCGTGCAGCTTGGCTGGAGCAGGGCAGAACCAGTTCTGGGGTGGCCAGACACAGTAGGGACAGCATTAGGAGCAGGAGGTAGAAGGGGGACTGCAAGGGGAGGCGACGAACCACTGAGCATGGAGGGGAAAGGAAGGGGAGAGGTTCTTGCCTGATTTGGGGACTTTAAAAAATCCCCAGCTGCTGCCTCCACAGCATGATCTGAAAGGGAGGTGTGACCCTACCACTGCACCCTCTGTGGATCTGCCCCATATATCTCTCTCCAGAGGCATCATGGAAGATGATGTCTCCAAAGCAAGGTAGCTGTAAATGCCTATGTTGTTATAATAATTTTGAAAATCAGGACTTAGCCAGTCCTTTGGCTCGTATTGATTTCTACGTGATTTTGAAATGCAAACTCAGTCTATTTCCAGTTAAAATAACATAAGTCATGATTCTATTTGATGTACTGTGGAAAGAGAGAAGGAACCACAGTTGGCAGCATCTAGAAATGATAATGCATTCTAGGTAGTCAATTCATGCTTCAATAGTTCTTTCCAGCCAGCTAATGAATAAAAGTGTCTGTGGGTAAGCTTTTCTTTGAAGCTGATTAATTATCTCTACAAAATTTTCTTTATGCATGTAGTGATCATCTGAGGTTAAATGAATTCTTAAGTACTTAATTTTACTTGTAGCACATTAAAAGGAAACATAATATCCGTTGTCACTTTTACAGGATCTGGTATTAATATTGGCAATATTTGCAACTGGGAGGGATTAATTGTCTATCTTGTGTTGGTATGAAACTGAGACAAACTTGTAAAACTGGAGCATGCAGATAAAAAGAGCATGTTGTAAATGGTGTTCAGGGTTACTCTGGCTCACTGCTGCCAGAGCTATATCGTTACTAGAACGTTATCTGTTTGGGGTGGGAACCATCTTTTTGTCCTGTCTTGCACAGTACAATGGGGACCCTGGCAGCATTTCCCAATACAAATAATAAATACCACATTTCCTTGCATGCCACACATACCTCTTCTACAAAAGTCAGCTGCTGGTAGATAAAGGGCACTTTATATACAAGAAATACAGTAAGCGTCGTCCTGCCACTTACTGGTTGAAACTGAAAGTAAAATGTGCAACAATTGCTAGCTGCTGCTACTCACTTACTTACTACAAAGGAAGATTTTTTTCCTTCATTTTGCCTTTCAAAAAACAAGGTGCGGGGTTATATTCTGAGGCATGTTGTATGCAAGAAAATATGGTAATAGCAAACTTTCTAGTTCTTATTGTCTCAGTGCTTGAATGCATATCTTTACCTCTAGATTTGGTAGATTTAGTAAAAGCTGACTGGGTCTACACAAGACACTGACAGTGCAGCTGTTCCTGCGCAGTTATTTAGTGCTTGTACAAACAAGTACTAAATGACTGCTCAGTAACTGGAGTTACTGCACAGTCGTGCCAAGAAACGGTTTCTTTGTGATACTGACTGTGCAGTAGCTCATGACTACAGTAGTGAGCAGTAGTGTCGCATCATGCTTTCTGCTGTGCAGCACTTCTGCAGAGTAGTCATGACCTACTGCTCAGTCAGCATCTCGTGTACATGCAGCCATTGAGTTGAAAAATTCCCATTGTTGTTTTCAATAGCATGGGTCCTATAAGATCATACTTGATTGATATCCTTGAAGTTATAGCATAAGGGGCTTTAATCAATCTAAACATGTTTTCCAAGTCTAGCATTGATTAAACTACACAAATTAAACAGAATGATCTATTCAACCCAAGCAAATGCCTTTTTGGCATTCATTGATGAAAAACAGATTACTGTTCATTTAGGGCCTTAGGCCAAGTGAAATGGGGTTTATAATGATTTGATAATACTGAATTCCTACCTTTCATGTATTATTTTTGGTTTCTATTTATAGAGGAGATTTAAAATAAATGTTTTAATCGGACTTGAGTTCCTACATCCCTTAGATTTGTAGATTCATAGACTGTTAGGGACTGGAAGGGACCTAGTAGATCATCAGGTCCAGTCTCCCTGCACTAGGCAGAAAAAGACAACTGGGATCACATGACCCCAGTGAGATGACTGTCCACCCTCCTTTTGAAGATTTCCAGAGTAGCTGATTGCACCACCACTGGACGGAGTTTATTCCAGTCTGGACACCTTGACTATGAAGGAGTTTTTCTTGGAATTGAGCCTGAAGTGGCCTTCCAGGAGTTTGTATCCATTGCTCCTGGTCTTCCCCAGGGATGCCTTTGTGAACAGCTGTTCACCGAGTTCTTGTTGTATGCCCCTGATGTAGTGGTAAGCCACTGCCAATCCCCTCTCAGCCTTCTCTTCTGTATGCTGAAGAGGCCCAAGTCCCTCAGCCTTGCCTTGTATGGCTTGTCTTGCAAGGCCCTGATCATATGGGTGGCCCTTCTTTGGACTCTCTCAAGTTTTTCCACGTCCTTGTTGAAGTGCGGCACCCAGAACTGGATGCAGTACTCCAGCTGCGGTCTCACCAGTGCGTAGTACAGTGGGAGTATCACTTCCTTAGTTTTGCATGAGATGCAATGGTTAATACATGGCGTTTCTGAAAATGTCATCCACTATTAAATTTAGCTGCCAATTTTTTTGCTAGTATTTTTATGTGCATATTGCATGAAGTTCCTTTCTGGTTTTCTTGCATCAAGATTTAATATAATGGAATGTAGCTGGTAAAATTTCTGTAAATATTGAGGGCTAGAAAATTCTGGATAGAAGTGATATAAGCCTGTCTGGGCATAGGTTGGAGAAATTTCAGAGAGGAATCAACAGATCTTGGTGGTTTGTTTGATGGAACTTGTTTGGAGATATACAAATATACCTGAACAAGGGATTTTGGCAAGCTTTATGCACCTTAATGGTACTTGCTATAGCAGGAATGGGCAATTATTTCAGCTGCAAGGCTACTTATCAAGTTTTAACAAGCTGTTGAGGGCTGCATGGGTAGCCCCACCCTTTGAGAGGTGCCCTACCCCATGTCACCATTGTGGGACTGGAAATCCTACTCCCTGCCCCCTTGACCACCAGAAGTCCCTCCCCTTGCCTCTGGAAGTACTCCTTTTGGCAAGGGGGTTTGCCATGTTGGATCCAGAAACATAACAAATTATAGTCTAAAAATCAAACATCTACTACAACATTCATGAATTTGATTTTTTAAAAATGTCTTGATATACTTGCATTTATGTAGTGTACATAGTGGTGATTGTATAATTTCAAACAAAGTCACTCTTGTATATTGTGGAGGGAGTGTAGTAGGTATGGGTGGGTGGGTGTTGGTTTGTGCGGGGCTGTGAGTGTGTGGGTATGTATGTATGTGGAGTGTGGGGAAGAGTGTATGTGTGGGGTTTGTGGGGACATGGATGGGTATGAGGGTGTGAGCGTCTATGGGATTTGGGGCTCTGTGTGGATATGTGAGGTGTGGGTGGGTATGGGGTTTGTGAGGGGCTGTGTGTTGGGGAGGGTGGCTGGGGTGTGTGAGGGGGTGCGGGGTGTGTATGGGAGGTGTGGGTGCCCATAGGAGAGACTAGAGAACCTGGACCTGTTCAGGCTCCACAAGAGAGCAGGAAGGAGTGCTGGGTCTAGATGACCTCAGCTAGATGCCTATCTAACCTCCTCTTGAAGACCCCCAGGGTAGGGGAGAGCACCACCTCCCTTGGGAGCCCGTTC
>JAGPOW010003642.1:11944460-12019220 GCA_030014935.1 Caiman crocodilus
CCCGTTCCAGACCTTGGCCACTCTAACTGTGAAGAAGCTCTTCCTAATGTCCAATCTAAATCTGCTCTCTGCTAGCTTGTGGCCATTATTTCTTGTAACTCCCAGGGACACCTTGGTGAATAAAACCTCACCAATTCCCTTCTGTGCCCTGTGATGAACTTATAGGCAGCCACATGATTGCCTCTCAACCTTCTCTTGCGGAGGCTGAAGAGGTCCAGGTGCCCCAGTCTGTCCTCATAGGGCTTGGCCTGCAAGCCCTTAACCATACGAGTGGCCCTTCTCTGGACCCTCTCCAGGTTATCCACATCTCTCTTGAAGTGTGGCATCCAAAACTGCATGCACTACTCCAATACTCCAACTGCGGTCTGATCAGCGCCCGATAAACGGGATGTATCACCTCCTTGGTTCTGTTCATCATGCATCTGCTGATGCACGATAAAGTGCCATGAGCTTTTCTGATGGCTTCGTCACACTGCCGACTCATGTTCATCTTGGAGTCCACTAGGACTCCAAGATCCCTTTCTGCTTCCATGCCACCAAGCAGGTCATTCCCTAGGCAGAAGGTATGTTGGACATTTTTCCTTCTTAGGTGCAGCACTTTGCATTTCTCGTCCAGTCTAAATCTGCTCTCTGCTAGCTTATGGCCATTATTTCTTGTAACCCCCAGGGGCGCCTTGGTGAGTAAAACCTCACCAATTCCCTTCTGTGCCCCATGATGAACTTATCAGCATCTGCTCATGCACGGTAAAGTACCATTAGCTTTCCTGATGACTTCGTCACACTGACGAGTCATGTTCATCTGGAGTTCACTAGGACTCCAAGATCCCTTTCCACTTCCGTGCTTCTAAGCAGGTCATTTCCTAGGCAGTAGGTATGCTGGACATTTTTCCTCCCTAGGTGCAGCACTTTGCATTTCTCCTTGTTGAGCTGCATTCTGTTGTTTTCTGCCCATTTGTCCAACCTGTCCAGGTCTGCTTCTGGCTGTGTCCACTTCTCCCCACAGTTTTGTGTCATCCGCAAACTTGGACAAAGTACACTTCACTCCTTTGTCCAAGTTGCTGATGAAGACATTGAAGAGTATTGGTCCAAGGACCGAGCCCTGCGGGACCCCACTGCCCACACCCTTCCAGGTTGCTACCGACCCATCCACTATGACTCTTTGGGTATGACCCTCTAGCCAATTTACCACCCACCGGACCGTGCAGTCTTCCAAGTCACAGCCTCTTAACTTGTTCACTAGTATGGTGTGGGATACCGTATCGAAGGCTTTCCTGAAGTCTAAGTAAACGACATCTACCCCTACTCCTGCATCCAGGTGTTTTGTAACCTGGTCATAAAAAAAAAAAACTAGATTAGTCAGGCATGATCTACCTGCTATGAACCCATGCTGGTTTCCCCTCAGCATTATTTTTCCTGCCGGGCTCTCACAAATGTGAAACTTGATAATTTTTTCAAAGACTTTGCCAAGGATGGAGGTGAGACTGACTGGCCTATAGTTGCCTGGGTCCTCCTTCCTGCCCTTCTTGAAAATGGGGACCACATTGGCCCTTTTCCAGTCCTCCGGAACCTGGTCCATGCACCATGAGTGTTCAAATATTCCCGCCAGTGGCTGTGCAATGACGTCAGCTAGTGCCTTTAGTACCCATGGATGGAGCTCATCCAGGCCTGCCGATTTTAACGCATCCAGTTCTTCCAAGTGACTCTGCACCATCTCAGGGTCTACGCTTGGTAGTCTGGCGTCCTGCTGCTGCCCCTCTACAATCCCAGTGAGAGACTTGTCTTGCCCCTCATTTAGGAACACAGAGGCAAACAACTCGTTGAGGAGTTCAGCCTTGTCCCCCCTATCCTTCACCAATTGCTTATGCCCATCTAGTAGGGGTCTTATTCCTGTTCCCTGCATCAAGGCTAGGCAAGTCCCCAGAAACTCGAGCTGCATCTGCCCGTCTCCATAATAATTGAACCCTTTCTAATTTCCCCTAAGAACAACTTTTATCTCTTTGATCTCTTATTATAGAAATAAATGTTACTTGTTGCACTTGTCCCACCACAAAATGAGGTCTTTCCCCTTTATCCAGATGTGTCCGTGGAGCTCCCATGATGGGGTCTGAGTAAATGAGGAAGTCCTGACTTTTCCTGCTTACGCAGGCCATTCCCCAGAGATACCAGGGTGTATCTGGGTAAGCAAGGAAGGCTAGGAAGGCTGTCTAAGGGCTTGAGGGGGTCTCATCCTGCCAGAAATTCTTAAGGTTTGCAGGACTAGGCCCCACAGGCTTTGGGAGAACACATTGCTCCTTGTCCCACACCATAAATGGGAGGACAAGGGGCAACTTTTGTTTCACCCAGTGAAATGCATCAGCTGTGCTGTGACACATCGTGGGACACCTGGTCCACTTCATTTGATAATGTCTATTTCTAACCTGAACTCCCAGCTTGGCAAATCAAATGTGTCACTTCAGGTTATTATCCTGTAAATGTTAGTCCACTTCAAATGCTTGTTGGGAAGTGACTTATTGTGTTGTGTTCCTTTTCTGTCTGTTCTTTCAGAAGACTTCCAGTTATACTAGATCAATTCATTCGTACAGGACTTTTCAAATGAAATAAGTTAATTGTGGCATGGACTGTCTTTATTATGTGTTGCACAGTGCCTAACACTGCAGGGACTTGGTCCATGACCAAGGCCCTATTACCATAATGACAGCTATGACTTCCACAACAAGAGAGAACGTGTTTACCTTGTAGACTTCACCAATTTTAGATAAAATGCAATAAATGTTAACCACAACAATCTGAAGGAGAAAAGGGATGTCCATGTTTATGTGGCAGGACGAGGGGTACCTTAGACACACCAGACAGAGAAACAGACTGAGAATGGGTCTATTCCAGTAAGCACCAGGAAGGATTAGGACCTACATTGTACATATATTCTACCAGTAGAAATGTTAATTCTAAACCACTGTGAACTGCAGTTGGGTTCAGTGCGAGCAGGATTGAGTTTAAAATGCACATTCAACCTATTTTACATGCAGATAACCCCCACAACCAAATAACTGTAAGGGAGGTAGGGCCCAGGTGCTATGAGATCATAATGTTGAGTTTTTCTACTTTGAGAAAATCGTCTTCTTGGCTTAAATGTGTTAACATAGCAATTGCTGAGCACCCACTGCTTGTCAAAATCTAAGAATGAAACGGGTCCTACTGGCGCTAATGGAAAACTCTTATTGACGGTCATGGGCAGGATTTCACCTCATGATGCTTTAGGTTTCTTAGCACCATTCTGACTTGACCTTCAGATTTTACATTGGAGTGTCACTGTATTAGACACGCCCAAACATATTCCTTATGTGTCTTTGAAGTGACAGTATTTTTTAATTTAAAGCAAAATATTTTCCTTTGAACTTTAAATAAGGCCCATTGATTTTTCTTCTTTTAGACAGTGACAGAGAAAAAATTTCTATCAGAAGACAAAGGTTATTCACCATTAACTGCAAGTGAAGGGCTAGTTGACCTCAGCTGAGCCATTAATGAGGATGAAGCTAATGGGAAAAGAATTGATCTCTTCATAATTTGTCAAGTGAAATGTGGTTAGCTAAAAATCTCATTATCCACCCTGTTCTGGGGAATAAGAAAAAAATTCTGTTCAAGTCAATATTACTTAGTTCTTCCTAGGTACACCAGAAGTCTTAGTTGTCTGTCATTGAATAACCCAGAAGCAAACTTCCTGTGGCCCAAAGCACACCAAATGGATCCAGACCACGCTGGGACAAAAAGTGTAAGACCTGCCAACACATTTCCACCAGTCCCACAATAACTACATCCCACAACAGAACCATCCAGGATCTTATACCTGAACCTTCATAAATGCTATATATCTCATCCAGTGCACCAAAAGTCCTGATCAAAAATATGTAGGAGAGACCAAACAACAACTGTTCACCAGAATGAATGCACACTGAAAATCTATCAAAGACAAAAATACCCAATTACCTGTGGGTGCACACTTCTCACAAGACAATCACTCCCTCTTTGATCTCTCAGTGCTAATCCTCCAAGGGAATTTACAAAACACCTTTCATAGATGAGCCTACAAACGTCACTTCATAAATCTACTGGATATGAAAAATCATGGACTAAATATAGACATTGGATTTATGACACATTACAGCCTGCCTGCCATCCAGTAACCTGCCTGCATTTTACCAGTTCCATTGTATCACCAGTTCAACACTCCCCTTTCCCTCCCCACCCACCTGCCTGTCTCACACCTATTGTCCCCATTCCCTCTGATCCTCACTGCCATGCCTTCGCACTTTCACAGACCTGCGTTTTGCATATTGGCTTACATTCTACCCATGAGAGCACAGATTACACCAACAAACTCCCCCTATGCCTGAAGAAGGGTGTTTGTGCCTGAAAGCTTGCAAAGAACAAATTTTCTAGCTATTTAGCTGGTCTATTAAAAGATATCACATTTACGCAAAAAACCTTGTCTGCCTAACTCCTATTTAGGCACTTCAAATTTGGAGCCTAAATCTTTTAGACATCTAAGTGCTAAGAGGTTCAAGTATTTATATTCAGAAAGTTGACACAATACACTATATATGCACTTGTAACAGGCTTTTCTGTCTGCACAAAAGGAACAAGCAAGTAGATACTGTGGGAGGTGAACACAGCCCTGATCAAAATGTGACATTTGTGGTCATTTACAGTCATAGGCTTTTGATTGCTTTTAACTGGAGCTTGGTTTATTGTTCCGTTGACAACAGTCCTCAAGGTAACAGACACACCAAACTAATTCCAACTTTAGAAACTGCTCAGAAAAGATCCACTATGATTACTTGTACTCTGTTACAATCCTGTTCCACCTGGAAAAGCACAGAATTCTGTGTAAATTCCCAAAGTGTTATGAGAAACAACACTTTTCTGTTTGGTGGTATTTTTTATTGGATGAACTGTACAGTTGGGAGAGATGTTAGATAACTATTCAGGCACAAAGGGCATGTCCCCATGAACAGGAACGTGCATTTCTCCTTAAGTGTGCCACTACTAGATGTCCCCAGGCATGCCTCTGCATATGTACTCTGGGGATAGGGGAAGGCTGGAGCCAGCACCTGGGCTAGTCCTGCAGGCCTGCTGAGGCTGCAGCAGCAGTGATCTGAGTGCGTGGAGCCTGGCTGGCAGCCAGAACATGACTTTGGCTGGTCAGCTCTGGTTTCAGGTGGTGCATCCTGCAGCCATGCACTCTGTGCTGCTTTTTTTGGTGTGGTGCAGTTTTATTTACACTGGGATCTCCCAGTGTAAAAAATTCCCAACATGCTGCTAATTAGCAGTGTCACAAATGCAGGCACGTGTGGCACATACAGATGCTGCAGATGGGTTTTCAGCACTGCAAACTACCTACACGCTCACTGGGGACTTGCCTAAAGTGTCCTCCAGGTCTCCAGACTTTGGGCCGAGAGCTTGACTAACATCTTTCCCAACTATACAGTTTATCCAGTAAAAGATACACTGAATGCCGCCCACACCCTCCTGCTTCTTTCATATTGCCTGGACCATCATGGATACAACAACCCTTCCCAAAATTTTAGTCATAGGAAAACTGTAACTAGCATCTATTTGATGGGGGAGGGTCCATTCACCTGTTTGTCCTTCAGCCTAATGGCACTTGCCCAAGAAGTGGGAGATCCAGATTCAAAAGAGTCAGAAGGAATTTAACACACATATCCCATCCCCTATGGAAGTGCTGTAGTGACCAGGCCAAGAACCCTTTGAGCCCCCCTCCTGAAGCTGGGAAGCCAGAAGAGATAAGCCAGAAAATGAGCAAACCAAAGGACCCTGTCTCTGAGTGATAGTGAGAACAGTATGGTGTAAGGGATCAGTGGCTCAAACCTAGGCCACACGCCCTTCTACCTAAGTGACTAATAAAAACAGGAATTAAGTGCCAATATATCTCTATGGATCGGTCCCTGAAACGGTTAGGGTGAAATTATACGTTACCAGGGGTGAGCAAAATCCAGCCTGTGGGCCAGATCTGCCTGATCAAGGGATTCTAGCTGGTCTGTGATGGGGCCCTCAGCCCTGCTGGCCCAGGTGCGGGAGGTAGCCTGGACCATGGCATGTGTGGCTCATCCTGCTGCTCTCAGGTGCACAGAGGAGAGGAGGTGGCATGGAGGCCAGACTCAGCTTCCCAGCAGCCCCCACAGTGGTGGCTCGCTCTGCTCAGCTGCCACTACCAGCATCTCTGCTGCTGCTGCCAGACTCGGTCCTTGTGCCTTGGCACCCTGGCCTGTCTGCCTTGCACCCACCACCAGGGATGTCAGGTGGAGTGGGCAGGTGGGTGGCATCTCTATAGAGACCAAGCTGGGACACCTGCAGGAAGGGCGCACTTGGCTGAGCAGATGGGATGGGGCTACCAGCAGGTGCAGAGCAGTGTCTGGGAGTGGGACAGGTAGGCAGGGGCCAGGGCTGGGATCATAGGGTGGTGAGAACATGGGGCTGGGGCCTGGGGCAGAGCCATGATCTGCTCCCTGCACATCCCTGTCAATGGAACTGGGGGGTCATGGGCCGGTCTCTATGGAGACCCCATCCACCTGCATACCTGCTTCATTTGACACCCAGCAGTGGATGCAGGGCAAATGGGCCCAGGGCTGGATAGGATCAATTGCACTTCCCACCCCCAACACCACAATGGGCTGGGTCAGCACCATCCCGACCCTGGCTCACAACAGCTCACCAAAACTCCTTAAATGGCCCTCCAGCCACAAATAATTGCCTACCTCTGACTTAGACAATACAAAAGACTTAAAATGGGGTTGTCTGCTTGTTAAAGTTTGCTAACTCATGCTAAGTACCCTCTGAGCATCTTCAAGTTACATCAATTCAGGTGTGGGCTAACTCTGGGCTGTGCTACCTAGCTTGTGTCATCTGATCCACCAAGATAAAACGAGCAATTTGCAGTCCTCTACCATCCCAGGATGCACTGCTCCCAGCCAGCCTTCCCTCTTCTCAGACTAGGGATAGAGCTCAGGTGTCCTAGTTCCTAGCCACATTCCTGTTTAGCAGTTTTTTAGTGGTGAGTGAGAGCTGTACAGGCAAGACAGCGTATTAACCCTTATGTGCAACTACTAGGGGTGTGCAAAGCGGGTCCTATTCGATTCAGATTTGGATTTGGCCAAAATCAGGGACAATCATTCGATTTCATTGATCACTGTCCCTGATTTGATTTGGTCAAATCTGAATCTGAAGATTCAATGCTGATTCGGACAATCAGCGATTTGAACATGGACACAGCTTTAAAAGTTTTTTCTATGTACCTGGAGGTACCGGTGCGGCTTGTGAATGCTGCAATGCTGTGGCACATGGAGTGTCCCAAAGAAGTGCAGGGGACCATGTGCTTGGTAGCAAACCCGGAAGTGGACCGGAAGTACTTCCAGTCCACTTTCAGGTCTGCTGGGGAGTGAACAGTGGGCCCCCCTGCACCCTTCCAGCTCAGTTATCAGCCTCAGGGGGACCCTAGGTGCCCCCTGCAGACCCAGGAGGCACTAATTGTCAACTCGAGGGGACACAGGGGGAGCCCCCTTGTGCAATCTCCAGCGGACCTGGTAGTGGACCAGAAGTGCTTCTGGTCTACTTCTGGGTCTGCTGCTGAGCGCAGTGAGGAGCCCCCACATTCCTGTGGGACACTTCATGCACTCCAGCATTGCAGAACTCACAAGCCGCCCGTTACCTAGAGGTATGTAGAAAAAACATTTAAAGCTGTCTCTGTGCTTGAATAGCCAAATCTTTCTGAATCTCTCCGAAACAATTTGGAGGGTTCTGATTTGATGCAGAGAGATTAAAGGGTACTCTGATTTGATTCAGATTTGGAGATTCGGCCACCGAATTGGGCCGAATCTCCGCCAAATTAAATCAGGGACCGAAGATTTGCACAGCCCTAGCAACTACTCACAGCACGTTCTAACCTGACTACCACTTAACATTCAACAGATTTATTATGGCCTAAGTGAAATGTGTAACTTCATCCTAGTAAACAGACTGATCGCCTTTGTGGGATAAAAACTAAAGGGACATAAAACATATCCTGGCAAAACAATGCAAAAGAAAAAAGTCGTAGCAATAGGGATTATGAAACAAAACACAAACCGACCAACCAAAAAATAAGTAGATCAATAAGGTAAGAAAGTAGTCTTGGAACGGAGGAACAAAATCCTGGTTTTATTGGAGTCAGTAGAAGTTTTGCCATTGCTGGCAGTGGGACCAGGATTTCACCAGTGAGTTTCTGAAGTCTCAGTCCTTTTCCGCTATGCTTTTATTTCTGGTCCAAGTCAAGTTGCTTCAACTCTCCCTTTAGTCTTCCTTATCTGCAAAATAGTGATGATTCATACTTTCCTACCTCACAGGGCTATGTGAAGATTAATTAGCTGCAGCATTTTGAGTGTGTAAATTGTCAGTACATATTCAATATCATGGCTGTTGTTCTGAATTACTTATTTCAAGCGGCAACACTTTATCTGTGTTATATAATGTCTTTACTGCGGATTGAATCAGTCAGCAGTCACACACTCCTTAATGGCTGATAGAGAGGTATGATTCATTCATAGGAAATCATTTATTTAGCAAATCAGGCCTTTTTCTGCTTGTAAACTACCTGCGAACAGGACAAGATTACTTTTGTTCATGAATGGGAAGTACTTAATGTAGGTTTCCTATGAGTTATTTTTAGGGATGGGTCGTGAACTATTTGTTTCAGACTTTTGTAATTCAGAGTCTCATCGCACGTGGCATAACACAGTTTCTACTAGCATTTCATAGCCAAGGTGGTATGTAGGATATATGAGAACTAGACTGGATAAATAAAGCTTTTAGAAACAAGAAGGAGAGCAAGAGTATGGTCTTTGTGGCATAGACAAGTATTGACAGAAATGCCAATGGGAACCTTTGAGTGAGTATATATATATTACTCAGGTATTTATATTACTTTCTCTGTCCATGAACAAAATCTTCTTTGTGGAAAGAACCCCCCCCCCACTCAAACAAATCCAGCTTTTACTCAAATGAATGTTCAACAAAGCCCTTTTTCACCATGCACCTAGAGTTAGGAGAATTCATGAAAGTTTCTGCAGCTGAGATCGTATGGTATCTTCTTGTGCTGGTGGGGCACACCCTAATATGCCCAAAGGGAATTACAAAGTTACTTAAACCCAGCTCAAATGTCAATAAAGGGGACACACTTTAAAACACAGCCTGGGGAATACATTCCTTTGGAAATTACTTGTCAGGCTCATTTGGAGTGCTTGGAGCCAGAATGTGTTTCCAGCTAATAATTATTTCAGAGTGGGAGTGGGTGTTTGAGCTCTGGGGAAAAACAAAAGGTTTGAGTGTGAGTAGGGAGGTAGTTTGTAAAAGTGTTTTGCAAGAAAGAATTTGGAGAAGCTTTCCCCACTTTTAGGACCTGATCCATTGTCTGGGTCAACTGAGAGGATGTTCAGTGACTTCAAACAGATCTTTAGTTTCCTGGCAATAAAAGAAGCCAGCAGATCCTTTAAACTGATGTGTGTGTTCTCCTATTAATGGCTGCAGGGGTACACCCTGTATGCAAATCCTGTAAGAAAATTATGACATTTAACAACAACGTACAATTTCTAAAGACCTGGAATAACAAGAAATAACTGCCCTAAAACAAAACCATGGAGCATTAAGGAGTGAAACGCTCACTGAATAAAGGCAGCTTCCTGAGTAAGGGGTTTAATCCAAACTCCACTGAACTCAATGAACATTTCACAATGCTAGGTTTTGAGCCAGACTGTTAGCAGGAAGTGTACTCAAAATCTCCTGTTTATAAAGACAGACAAGGCTCTTTGGGTGAATCTGATATCTTGTATTAGACCAACTTAAATAGTTGGAAAAATAGTTGGAAAAAAATGTTTTTTTTTCAACTATTCAAGTTGGTCTAATAAAAGATATTAGATTCACCCAAAGGACCTTGTTTGCCTATGTCTTCAGATCAACACAGCTACAACCTTCACCCCTGTTTATAAAGCTGGTCCTTCCCAGCTCTGGTGAAGCCCAGTCAGTTCAGTGACCCTGTAAAGCCCTCTCAGCTGATGCTTGAGTAGGTTGCTGGTGCCACTTGAATATATTGATACCAGTAGGACCGGGAAATTTAAAAAATGTGGTTACCATAGTTCATTCAGTAAAAATGCAGGTGTGGATCAACTGAAATCATTCACAAGTTCAGGCTGAAGTTGATGCGTAGTTTCAGCTGAGTTTTTGCTTGTTTGGGTAAAGTTATTTCATGTCTATATTTTTAAACTAAGCATTTTGATTTTTCATTGCCCAGTGATATTTACCTTTTGAAATTTAGCTAAATTTGCTGATAGATTCAAAGAGTAAGAACACTAGGAATCCAGTTTTTTCAGGAACATTGATCTCATCTGTGTGTATAATTTTTCCTTTTGGCTGCTGAAATTGACCCCAGAAATTAGCTCCCTAAAGAACAGAACACTCCATTGAACCTTGAGCATCCTGGTAGAATCAGTGCACTTGGAAAGTCGATGTTTTTTCTGACATTTCAGCCATCTGTATCTCACGTTATGTCAGTGCTCATCTGGTCTTGGCTGGGTGAGTTATTCACACAGTTTCTTTAATTACTGTACCAAGTGACTTTGTATAGATTAAGGGTACAAACTGTACTTGCGACATTGTGCTCACCAGGCTGGTGGAAATCTGCAGCAAATTCACTGAGTTAGTCTGGATTTAAACTAGTGTGGCTGACTGGGAGCTGGTCCACCAGTTAATTGCCAAATATGAATCTGATCACAGAGTGATGGAAGAATTTGGCAATATCCTCTCTACTCAGATGGAAGCAGTACGGCTCATCACCTGCTGGTAAGAAAATCACAGACTGGGTATACTTTTACTTTTCATTTAGAGGCCAATGGACTTTGCTTTTTTTCGACTACAGATGTTAGTTCTACTCCCAGGTCTAGTAGGCAGGGGAGGATCTTAATTCAGGGGAAAGTGCAAATTCTCATCTGTTTGCCTCATGTTCAGTGGATCTCTGTGGTATACCAGCAAGCAACCAGTCTAATGCATTCACTTAAATGAACTTCCTAGGGAAGTCCATATACTCTCACAGCCTTGGCTTTTCCTGAAATAGACTCTCAATCTCTGAAGGGCTGAGAGCAGCCCTTGACTGCATTCTAGCACTGTTAAAAATTATAGTTCAGAAGTGTTCATTGCCACATAATCAACAGGCAAAGGTGCAGGATTTTGTCGGAAATAGTCCTTTTCAGTTCATGTCAGGTTTCCTGGTGAAGGGTGTCACCTGGGCTGTTGAGTCTTAAGTGCCGCAATTTGTCTGTGAACATATTCCCCTTGGAGAGTAAGTGCCAATAGCATTTTCCCAGATTAGAATTAATTTGAGAAAGAGTTTACCTGCTCCTTAGAGTTACTTGTTCTCATAGTTTGGATGGTTGCAAAGTACAGCAATTTTTGGCCATTTATTGAGTTAACTTTAAAAGGGTATTATCAGATGGTAACAGTTTCTAAAGTGCCTACATGATTTAGTATCCTATGTCCAGTTTTCAACTGATTTAGGAATTTGGAGAGTCAGAGTTTTGTTGAAAATCAGTGGAATTAGCCTCCCACATGCCTAAATCACTCTGAAGCTTTTAATTCTTTTAGACACTTTGGAATATTTTACTCACAGTCTCATAATGTATATTTATCTGGTGAGCTTCTCAGTGGAAATGAAAGTAGGTAATCTTTATGAATGCAAGTATTGCTATGCTTCTCTGAAGGAAACCAGGACTAATTCCTCTGAAGGAATGGACTCCCACCAATGTAGCAAATATGAGTGAGAGGACAAACAAGCCTTGTAATCCTCATTGCAATTACAGGAGGGAACAGTGCAAGATTGTCTGTGGCCTCTTGGCCAAAGCACAGGTTTATGGACAGATAGTTTGACACTTCTAACCATTTGGTTAAAATGTATTCTTAAATGCAGGAGGCATAAGAATCCCCGTAATATAGATTTCATAGGCATTAGGGCTGGAAGGGACCTTGAAGATCATCAAGTCCAGACCCCTACCCCAGGGGCAGAAATTCAGCTAGGGTCAAAGGATCCCCGTAAGATAAGCATCCAACACAATAAGTAACATAATTTCTCATTTTAGATGCCTGTCTCTCTTCTACACCCATCTCACAACTGAATCTCAGGCATCCATGCTCGGAGCATGCTTTATTAACAGCTTAACATTCCTGATGTGTAGATGAATAGTACCACTCTGGTTCTTAAATTCGGAGGATGCTTATAGACTGATTCATTTTCAAACGCTTCTATTGTCCTGTATGGTATACCTTCAATGACATTCTTCTTAATAATGTGATCAGCATTCTCATCTCAGGGGATAGATGAATGTCTTGCTAGGACTGTTTATTCCACAGGTTATTTTTTTCAAAGCACTGTATTTCCACTATATGCAGTTTCTCATACCTTCAATGCTATAAGCTATGTTCTATCAACCATAAATGGGTTTTTATTCATTGGTGTACATGCACTGAATTTGCAACAGTAGGCTAGGAAACTGTCCTTTGAGACATTTACTCTGTAATTCAGTTTACTCTACTTGAATAATGCGTCAGGTAATAAATCTCCATTATTTATCTGCACTGGTGATTCCCAGCCAATTGTGCATGTTCTTATACACAGGAGTTATCTTTAGCACTCTTCATACAAAAGCAGCTCAGTTTTTTTCTCTTTTATGCCATTCAAAGGGCTTTGCTCACCCTTCCAAGTTTTCCTTATTGTCAGATGCCTTATTTACGTTATCTGCTATTTTCAGATGGAAAGATGGTGTATAATTTCCTATTACAGATGAAGATGTCTCTCAAGATTTTCATCTTCAAAAATGGGGTTCTAGTACAACCAGGCTCTTTGGAAAAGGCAATTTACTTTTATATTGTGGATTTAAATAATATTCTGAGGGTTTTCTGAATAATAGTCTGTAACAGAGTGAAGTTCTTCAACTGGCTGCCACTGCAAAATGTATTTTTGTTGTTCATTTTCTTTTTTCTTGAAATAGATATTGTAGAAGATCTGGCTTCCGATGTTCATATGTTGCAGTCAATCTGCCGGGACATGATCGTCCCCCTTTCCGGAACTCGCCTGCCACACTTTTGCCAAAAAACCCATAGGGAAGATGTAAAATTAGGGAGTTAGATCAGCTGGCTCTTACTGCAACTTAGCTGGCCATTTGGCCTCTTTGCAGGGCTTCTTCATCCCCATCACCTGCTCCTACCACTCCAGGTGTTCCAGGTGCCTTCTTCATTGAGGACTTTGTTTACTCTCTTAATCAGATATTCTACCTTAGTCCTTGGTGCCTGAAATGTCAGGAGTACTCAGTAATAGGGAGTACTCGCCCAAAGGGTTTCTACAGTCTAGTAAGTCACAATATTGCATATTCTCCAAGTTCATCCTAGGCAAATAGTGCACGTCCTAACTCATGGGTGATTGGGGTCTCAGGGCACCAGCCTGCACTGTCAGTCACTCATCAATGTTCCTGGTGCCTTTGGACCTTTAATTGTCTCCATACTCATAGGGAATTCCTTTGTCACAGGGTTGGCCCTTATCTATGCCCTGTTTTCTTCTCTCCTCCAGATAATTTTCCCTTCACTCACAACTAAGAAAGCTCATTAGATGCCAAAGAATCCTCTCACACTCAGTCTCATGCCAGGTAAGTCAAATCTTTGCTCTTCTGCTTTCTGCTGTCTCAGTCGGGTCAGGTAGACACTGCACTTCTGTGCAGTTGCAGGAAACTCACCCCTGGTGGCTTCCCCTCTCTGGGGAATCCACAGGCCCACCTGACCTGACATTTAACTTCCCCAGCTGTTTGATGAGCCAATCAGTGTAACTTCCAGTCTGCTGCTTTTCCATGCTATAGCCGGCACTGGTAATTAGAGTCCTGATCTCTACATCCTGCCTTGGTAAGTATCTTAGAGTGCAGAGACTCCCTATTCCATAGCATCTGCTTGTCTTTTAGTCTCTTGTGGCAGGGCATAACTGCTCCCTGGTCCCAGATACGTTAGGTTGGAATAGTCATTAGTGACCACCTGAATTTGGGCCACACTAATGGGACTTTTCTTTGAGTTTTAAGGCCAGATACAAATTGTTTTTGTAGGCGCTCACATAGGATGTGGATGGCAGGGCACCTTTGGTGGCTGCCACTTTAAGGGGTAGAGCAAGTAGCAGAGTGGCACGCAGGTGGCTGCATTCCCAATCAGGAATCACGTGGCCAGCAGGAGGCTGCTGGATTGGGAAGAGGGCACAGCTGCTAGTAATAAGAGTGAGCCCTGAACAGTGGAGCCAGCAGCTTGCTGCAAGCAGCTGATGGGGGAACATTGCCCAGCTGGAGCTGCTGCTCACATAACATCTTGGAGGCACAGGGCAGGGACTATGAGGATGGTGGAGGTTCCTGGTGCTGGGAAATGATGTCAAATGACACCCTGCTAGGGATGGATGGTGTGGTGGTGCTGCCTGTGGCAGGGTTGTTCCCAGGAAATGCAACACCAGTTGCCTCCCTAGAGAAAACAGAGTGTGGGGTGCCTTATAGCTCAAGCCCCCACAACTGGGTGGGTAACTCCATAGCAGAGACAGGTTAAAGGTCTGGGTACATCTATGGACACCTGAGCCCCATGGGGTGTAAGACCCTGAGGGCCCAGTGAAGGGGGACTGAGTCGTGGCCTCCATGAGGGGGTCAAAAGTTGATCCCAGTAAGAGGGTGTAGAGTGGGTAACAGACTACATAGAGTAGGGTTCACAGGACTGGCCTGAAGGGCTGCGTGTGAGGGCCCAGAGTAGGATCTGTGTGACCTGAAGGACTGCTCAGAGGCTGGCCCCAGCTGTTCACAGTTTGAGGCCCTAGTGAGAGGGCATGAGTGGAGGCCCTAGTGAGAGGCCCTGCTATGTATCAGGAGGCCTGAGTCAGAGCTTTTACTTTGGATGCCATCTGTGAGGCACGGGAGACGGTATAGGGAATGTTGGAGCCATGTATAATGCCCTAGGCATCAGGGCACTTAATGGGTAGCTTCCCATATTTTATACCAGTTATTTATTCATCAGGGCATGGCAGGAAATCAGGACAGTTTGGCAAGCCAACGTTGTGACCATCCTTGTGATGGGCCCCTGTCACAATGTGGGTGGGATGCAGGCACCTAAGCCACAAGAAGTGATGCAGATGGACTCTGTTGCAGCTGCAAAACTGTCAGGCACTTTGGCTTAAGCCCTGTAGTGATCACAGCTGGTGTTGGGAGATGGATAAAGTCTGTCTAAGATCTTGGTTCCTTACAACCATTGGGGATGGTGCCCTGTTTTTCCTAGCAGTGTACTGGAACTTGAATCAAAGCCTACCTCAGCTTAAAGACTCAAGCCTACTTTGCTTACTACAGGACTTGTGTTTGAACATGGGTTGGGGTAGAAGAAGAGCTGTCATGATGATTATCAGTTTCCCTTACACGGGGCACTGACAGATCGGCATCTACCAGCAGTGACTCATGTTGCTTTGCAAGAAGCACCATGAGTAACAGAAAGCCCCTGGACATTTGCTGTTGGGTCCTGGGGTTAAGGGGATCAAGCTACAGCTTGAAGTGGCTGCATGTCTGGGAGAATAGGGAAGGGAGTGGAGGGAGTTCTGTCTGGGGTTCCCCAAATGTTCCTGGAGCATGGGATGGGTGGATTGGAGCTATGAGGTGGGGCAGGGGTGAGTGGGTGAGGGGCCTCCAGTGCACCTGCTCCACCCTCCAGCAAAGTTTTGGCAAACCCCAGATGGAAGTCCCTCTGCTCTCATCTCCCCTCTCATTCTGAAGACAGTGCTGGGACCAGGGCTAGGCTGTGTCAGCCTAGCCCTAGTTCTGGTGTGTGCTAACACAAGTTAATGAAGGTTCTCCACTTTGGAGTGCCTTCATCTGAACCCTTGTGTAATGAGAGTTCAGATTTTCTCAGGATCAGGCCCTTTCACAGCACTCTGCAGCCGTGCACTTCTGTGAAGTCATGGCTGTAGAGTTCTTCAGGGGGGCAATCATGAGAAAAAATGTCACTTGTGTCAGTGCCATGGTGTACCCAGGGGGACTCTAAGCTTCCCAAGGCTCAAACTCAAGAAATCATAGCCTAGTCCATGGAGACTCTTGCTCCCTCATTTTCTCCCCTTTACACTCGGTTCTTCCCCTTTAGCAGTCCCACAGAATTATTAGTACATGTGGTAGTAAAGGCTATTGGTGCTGGCCCACAGATTTCTCCCACCCAACAAATTCTCCAAAATAAATCAGTCTGTGCTTCCTCTGAAACCTATAAGCTTTACCTCCAGTGAGCACTCAACTGATCATGCCCTCAGGAACTGAATTTTTAATAGCCCTCATAAACTCTGGCATTGTTGTGCATGCATTAGTTTCACTTGCTACACTAAGCTTACAGGCCGAATGAACATGCATAATTGGTTTGTGCTAGCACATGTGGTGTGGAGCTAACACTAATTGAAAAACCTGTTATAATCAGAACATTGAGAAATACATTATTTTTGGTGAAAAAAGATTTCCTCTCCCCATTTGCTCTTTCTTTACTCCTCTACAGCTGTTAACATCAATGCACATCTGTCTAACAGGCAAGTGATTATTGACTCCAGCAAAGTGTTTGCCTAAAGATTTTATAGGAAATATTTTCCACCCTCTTTTTGCCTTTCAAAGAATATTCTTTATAAATAATGTATTTGCAATTGGAAGATCTAAGGGCCTAATTCTTTTTTACATTAAATCTTCTTTGAATTCCAGAGTGGCATAAAGCGGACCTCAGTGTGAATTAGAATCAGGCCTTAATAGTCCAGTTTTCAATTGGCCTCTTGCCTAGATTAGTCTTGGGTGCAAATAAGATGCACAGATGGCAAAATGGCAGAGATTGTGCCTACCATTAGTTGCAGGTGCAAAACATGTGGATACAAATTTAATCCACAAAAATGGGAGAACAGCTAATAAAAATGTCAGCATGGGAACTATTTCCCATGTGCTTCATGAATCAAAAGGCTATGCCAAAGTCCCTGGATTTTGCCACACTCTGGTAAAAATTTTGTGATACTCTTGGATAAATAAAAAAAAATTAGGTTAGGATGAATTACACATGAAAAAAAATCTTACAATACAACAGCTTCATATTCTATAAAGAATATAGCTGATTCACTCATTATGCTATTAAATTCTGTTTCTTTTATACTGTGCCCTCTGCCCACATTTTCAGTTTTCCACATGCCAAAAAAAGATTTGTACCTCATTGAAACTGTTGGAAAAATCTGTCTTTTTGGCAGCTGTGGAACTGTAGGAGACAGTTTCGATTTGTGGCATTAGTACAGTAGTTGGATGTTTCTGCTAAAATGATGAGCAGTGAAACAGTTAATAATGCTGCCATTTAAAATATGATCTTTAGGTTTCAGGACCAACACCCCATTGATATCCAAGGGGATCATCAATCAATGCCCCCCCCCCGAGGGATATCAACTCTTAGTGAAATTGCAGGCTTTTATAAACGTGTTGGTCAAACAAACCTACACAACTACAAGGGCTAGAACAAGGGAAGAGGGAAGGCCCATGGTTTTGTCTCCCCTCTCATAGACATTTTGGCTGGCTTTCTATTCCATTCTTAAGTGTCCAGACTTGGCCATCAGTGGGGCATTTTCAATATGATGTACCCAGGGGTATTCTATTGCTGTACATGGGGACATGTTCACTTGGAGTGTGTGCACTGCAACCAAATGAGAGAGAAACCCCATCTTTCCCCTTACCTGGGAAGGTAGATGTTCAGAGCTCCACTCACCCAGAAGTTTGAATCTCAGTTTCTTTGACTTCCCAACACAGTATTGTAATCACCACACCACAGGACAATTGTTTTCTGGTCCTTGAAGCTGGCCTACTGGACAGCCATGTGAGGGAGGTATGTGGGAGATGCGTAGAACCAGGAGAGAAGGTAACAAATCAGTTCGTATGTGATTCAGTGAGATGACTGCTGGTCTATGAGGGAGGGAGGCATGGGTTTTGGTCAGGGCCCTTGGGCCCAGTGAGGCAAGAGTTTCCCTACTGGACTGCCCTTTAGGGGTGGATCCAGATGTGGTGCAGTGGTGCAAGCACACACCTTCTTTGGGGCAACCACACTGCAGATGCTGCAGATGGGGACTTTTTTATTGTCTCCAAAGCAAAGAAGAATTCCTCGCCTTCCTTCCCCTCTGTGCTCAGTGGCCCGTCCCCTCCCTTTCCATCCCCTCCTCGTCTCTGCTGCTAGCTCCAGCTGTCCCAGAGCAGGAGGTAGCTCCAGAACTGTGTTTGCAGGCCCTATCCAGGCTCTGTTAAACACCATCAGGTTTAGATCCGCCCACCTTACACACCTGTCCAGGTCAGTCTGTATCCTCAACCTTCTAACATGACTGCACTTTCCCGTAAGTTGGTATCATTCACAAACTCTACCAGTACGCTTTCCACACCTGTGACCAAATCATTGATGAAAATGTTGAAAAGCACTGGTCTGAGTACTGAGCCTTGGGGGACATCACTGGTCACCTTTTGCCATGTCAACTTGATTCCATCTTTTAACACTCTCTGGGTCTGACCTCAGAGCCAGTTAAGTTGTTGAGGCCACAACTTGACAATTTTACCATGAGGACATCATGGGAGACCAAGTCAAAGGCCTTTTTGAAATCTAAGTATATGATGTTGACATCATCTCTCTTATCCAGGTGGCAAGTTACCTGATCATAGAAAGAGATGAGGCTGGTCAGGCATGACTTGTCCACAACAAAGCTATGTCATGTAGAGTACTGCCTTCTGTTAGCCTATCACTGATGGATTCTTTGATAGATTTTTCCAGGGATTGAGGTCAGACTCATCAGCCTATAATTCCTTGGGTCCTTCTTCCTTCTGTTCTTGAAGATAGGCACCACCATTCTTTGTGGAATGACCACCCTTCCTGAACTCCCTTCCCCTCCAGTCCCTCTTTCCACAGGTTCTCTCCCACTATTTTCCTAAGCTCATTGAAGTCAACCTTCCTGAAGTCAAGCACCTCTGCCCCGTTGGCTGACTTCTCTGCCATACAAGGGTTAGTGAATTCTATCATCTCATGATCACTATCTCCCAGATTACCCTCAGTCCTCAGATCTTCCACCAGATTGTCCTGTTTGGCTAGAACCAAATTCAACAAAGCCTTCCCTTTGGTCAGCCCCTTCACCTCCTGTACTAAATTAAGTTTTTCCATGCAGGTCAAAAACCTACATGACTGGGCAGATCTGGCCCAGTGCTCCTCCCAGATGATGTCAGCATATTTGAGGTCACCCATGACAGCTATGTTACTTGAATATGCATTCTCCATCAGTTCTCTGGAAAATTCCAGCTTCTCCTTCTGTGATGGTGGTCTGTAGTAGATGTCTTTCATCAAGTCCCCTTTTCTTCATCCCCCCCATATCTTGACCTACAGGGTCACAAATCACCCTTCTTTCAAACCAGTTTGGGTCTCCAAGGACCCATAATGCTCCTTTATATATAAAGGTACACCTTCTCTCTTCTTCCCTACCTGTTTCCTTCTGTGCAACCTGTAGTTCTCTAGCCATGCATGGCATCTCACCAGATCTCCGTTATTCCAACCAAATCACATTCCATATTTGCTTAGATGACCAGGACTGGAACAGAATGCCACCCTTCATGCACCAGTGCGAGGCTGGGGCTAAACAAACCCTCTCAATTTAAGATTCTCATGTTGTTAGATGAGCGGTCTCAAACATAAGGCCCACAGGCCACATTTGCCTCACAGAACCATTGCATCCAGCCCACAAATAGTGTGGTGGGTTACCAAAAGTGCATGCCTTCAGTCTGCACTGCTGCATGGCTCTAGCACTGGTGACTGGGCAGTGGTACAAAACTGGTGGCACGTGGCTCCATGGAGCTGCGTTCAGGCAGCATGGAATTCCAGTCCGCAATGCCAGGGCCGTGCAGCTGTGTGAAGCTAAGGAGATGTGGTAGCATGGAGCTGTGTTCAGGCAGTGTGGAGTCAGGGGCATACGTCGTGTAGAGCTATGGTTGGGCAGTGGCACAGAGTCCTGTTTGGGCAATAATGCAGAGCTGGACAGGGGTGGATGCTTATAGTCATTTCCATATCTGAATCATTGCATGCTCCTGGCCCCAGCTTCATGCTGTTCCCCCAACATGGCTGTGTGCCGCTGCATGTCCCCATCTCTGTGCTGCCACCTGGCCAAAACTCTGTGCCACTGCATTGCCCCGACATGTACCCCTAGCTGCATGCCAAATGTCCAAATGTGGGTCTGTGCCACCACACACCCCTGGAGCCACATTGCAGTCTGGGTTGTGCCCCTGACAGCTTAGATCCTGTCCAGGGTGAGTTTTGAGGCCTCTGTCTTAGACAATCACGACACCATCTGAAATCCTATATTCAATAGAGTGCGAACATTAAGAAGTTGAAGGTTAGAAAAGAAGAAACATTTTGAGAAAGAGAAAGTCAGGTAGAAAAAGGAAGTTAGTGTGCCCTACATACGCTACACACAGAAATGCAGAAGAGTTGCTATAAATAAGGTACAAGATCGAATGCACACACTTTGTAACACATGCTCTGCCATTACCGAGCTTTTCAAGTGTCAGAATCTTAATGGCATAGGCAGAGTTAGTGTCATTGATAGCTCCCCTCAGTACAGATTATAGGAAACTGTGGTTGCATGCTCTAGCTCTTTTTCTTGCAAGTCTGAGGAGGTGAAGTAAAGTGGTTAAAGACAGGGTCCACACCATAAATTCTTGAACTAGGGATGACAGATGAAAACTGTACTTTAAATGCTATACATTTTGACAGTTGAGCAGCTTAGACCAGTAGTATGTGATCTACTTTCCAGACAGCTGGGTATCAAGATAAACCAATGCCATTTTCATGGTAGAGCTGGGCAAAAACTTTTGTTGAATGCAAAATTTAATTAAAAAAAATGGAGTTTTGAGGGCACTGAAATTATTTGCAAATTGAAGTAGAATTAATGAATTATTTTAGCTAAAAAAAAATGTCCAAACTCGTTATGACATTTTAAAATGTTTAACTTAAAATGATGAAAGATTTTGTTTTTGTACTTTCAAAATAAAGTAGTGGGAGTTTTTACTTTGAAATGACAAATTTTACTTTAAAAATTGACCTTGGTTAAAAAAAATGCAGAAGTTTAAATAATCCCCCAAACTAAATTTAACGTTTCATTTTGGAACGACTCAAAACAAAGTGCTTCATATTTGCTCTTATTTCACTGAAAAACAAACAAAGCCAAAAAAAAGGCAACAATTCTGTTTGGCTTGATGCTAATGACAATTTCCCCCAGTGTTTTGGTTCAGCAACCCAAAACTGATTGAGTCTAGCATTTTCTCATGTCTGTTTCATCTTGATGTGTGCCAGGCACAGTCGGATTTGAGGTCTTTTTGCTCATTCTGGGACTTTCTTTCAATCTACTTTTTTATCATAAGAACAATAATAGGCCACAGAAAGCTTTTGCCAGCATTCTGGTTCAAGAAAACACCATCAGCATTGAAACCATGTTTATAAGGCACCATCTCCACTGGACAGGACATGTTATCAAGACACCTGACAACTAACTCCCCCAAAAGGTCCTATACTCCCGACACCCTGATGGTTACCATTCTTGAGGTGGGCAAAAGAATACGTTCAGCGACATCTTGAAGGCCAGTCTGAAGAAATACAATATTATCATCGTTACCTGGGAGACTCAAGCACTGAATTATCCCTAGTGGTGTTGTGATGCATGATAAGACATTGATCATTTTGAACAAACTCTCCTCAGTACAGTTGCAGATTGATAAGTAGACAAAGGGAAAGATCTGTGACCTGACATCACTAGGATCTACTCTTTCCTCCTGAACCTATTTGCAATGATTGTAACTGAACGTGCAGCTCTCACATTGGCCTCCTTAGTTATCTGTGGAGTCAGTGATGATTTCTCTATTTACAGGAAAACTCACTGTTGAATCAAGGGACTGTGGATGACAACAATTGGCTAACCAATGCCCTGGGAAGGACCAACTGCATTTACTGAGGTATCAGTCATTAAAGCTATATTTAATGCTAGAGACAGGATAATATTTAGAATGCATGAACATCAAGTGAAAGAGGACCACTTCCCTGTGACCATGTCATCTACTTCCTAGTCCTTTATGTGAAGAAATTAGAGATAATGAAGGGCTGCTGGAGGTTGACTTGAATGCAAGGTAGCATATATAACCTGTCACTGAATTCAGATATTCACCCAGAATAGATCAAGTCTATTATCTTAGGGTACTCTCAATGCTCTACTTCTGTTGCCATTTTCAGGTCATAGATTTTTCAAAGCCTTGCATGACTAACACAGTGGCTGTGCCTACATAAGCCACTAACTGCAGTTGTTACACAAGTACTAAATGACTGGAGTTACAGCGCAGTACCTCGGTTTTGGGGATGCTGGCTGTTCAGTAGCTTGTTACTACTGCACAGTAGTTCGTTACTACTGTGCAGCAGCACCACATCATACTTTGTGCCATGTGATGCTACTGCACAGTAGTAACGAGCTACTGCACAGTCAGCGTCTTGTGTAGATGCAGCCAGTTTGACTTAGGGGAGGAAAGTTCAACTTACATCCCATTTTGCCTACTAGATATCTAAACCCAGGTGGTTGCTTGGCCAAGAAAGACACTTCTTGCTCCAGGAGAGTGCTCCTAGTCTGACCAAGGGAGGCACTTGGCTCTCTCATTTTGGCAATGGGAAGTCTGACAAGTCTCCCTGGGAGTTTCCTATATATGCTCAATAGGAAATGCTAGGCATTTGGTATATGTGAATTCATATTGCTTATTCCTCTTTTTCAGGGCTGCACATTTTACACCTCCAGTACATTAGGACCATACTCTATAAGAAAGCTTCATCCAGTTACCTTTTCCCTAATGGCCTACTGCTTGGGGTATTCATCCAGGCAGTGGTAGACCTGGGTTCTAGGCCCACTCAACCTCACAGCTTTTAAAAGCACTTGCTCCATAGCTCAAGAAGTGCCTTAACCCCAATGTTAAAGGCTAGGGAAAGTCAATAGCATCCCCCCGCCTAGGTGGAAAGGACTGCAGAAATGCTTTAGATCTAGAAGGGGAGAATGGAGGAGGGTACTCCCTTAGGAGAGAGGGAGTTTTGTTTCCAATGCTGTTTATAAATTTAGTATTAGTCATTGGATAAAATGACTTAATTACCGAAGCCATCCACAGTCAGTTTATTTAGACTATTACTTTTCCGTACAGCACTGCCATTAACATCAATAGGATTTTTCACAACAATTAATGGAAGAAAGTAATCAGTATGTAAAGTTTGTCAAGTGTCCTGGGATCCATGGATAGAAGGCACTATATAAATATCCCTTATTATTAGTAGCTTTTCTTGCATGATTTGTCAAGAAAATAAATACTTCTTGTTTCGCACAAAGCACTTGAAACTTCTGTCTCTCAAATTAATCTGAAATATTTTGTGCGTCTGGCATTGATGATTTAATTTTTGCTTTTAGGGAGCAGTAAAAATGGAAGTTAGCAAAAAATGTGCACACACACTAGTTAATGGAATACACGTAATGAATTAAAAAGCAGTGGCTCTGGTAAAACAATGATCATTGCCATGGAAGAAGATGATGGAGAATTAAATGAAACTAATGTGGCCTTATACCACAAGCTTCCAGTGCACTGATAAAAATAAAAGCACAGAATCTTTCAGAATGCACGGGCAGGATTCAGTCATAAAAAATATTGTAGAAATTTAATTCTAGCAGTTTTCATGGAGCTGAGCATGTAATGTCTGCTCACATATAAAGATACCCTTGAGGAGGAAAAGCAGGAGGAGATGCTTTATGTTTATGCATTATGTTGCCTCTGTGGAAGAAAACTGAGGAAGTTATGAGTTGATTAAACTTAAGTCGTGGTTGGAAATTATTCACAGATCAAAAATATTCATAGACAATTTAGAGTCCTGTTATCAGGGACAGTGGTTTATACGGTTTTAATGTATTCCAGTGTATTCTGATGTGCCACATTAGAGTATGTTACACTCTGTCATGCCATGTTATGCCATTTTCGGCAGGGCCATGTGCGATAACGTGGAATGAAATGTAAAGATTCGAAACACATTGTTGTGAGGGCTCTGGCTGCGGCTGTGTGAAATGTTGCGGTTTTGTTTGCTGGGGGTCTTTGACAACTTTTTATTTTCTCTTTTCTTCCCCATGGAATGAAAATCTGGCTCGGCTGGGATACTGATACGGGTCTTGCTCTGCTCTCATTCCACAGAGGTCCCCGCATTGCGCGCTATTTAAACAAGGGCAGCTTTTCCCGATCTTCATTGAAATCTCACTGAGGTTCATTGCCCAAATCTGCTTCAGGCTACTTCAAACTGTGAGGGAAGAAGAGAGAACCTGACGCTAGATGTGTTCCCATGGCTCTTTGCTTCCCACTGCCTGTGCTGGTGGGGGAGAAATGTAAAGACTCAGATACTCTTCTGCCTCCAAGGTGTCTAGAAGGCACTTACACAGCTTTTGGGCATCTATGTCATTAAATAGGATCCTACTCCACAACACCCAGCCACAACAACACCATGAACCAGTCTACATTCCTTATGTGTTTCTCTTTTCTCCTGGAAAGGTCCCTAGCGGGGGGATCAGTGGTCATGCTCAGAATGACTGCCAAGTGGTCTGTCAGGTATCCGGGTTGTGGTTGTATTGGTCTAGAGGCAAAAGGAATCAGAAATTGTGGTAGAGGTGATATCTGTCATTAGACCAACTAGATTTTTGCAAAAAAAATTTCTTTAATTACAAGCTTTCGGGCACAAATACTCTTTGTCAGGCATAGGACAAAAGCTTGTAAAAGTTCTCCTAGGTAGAAATGAAAGTTCACATTTCATCAAAGAGTCGAAGGTGTGGTAAAGTCTCCTGTTTGGCACAGTTCATTTTATGCAGGTTAGGCTCAGGGACAAGTTTGAATAGTCTCTTTACCTTGAAGTTGTTTGGTTGCGATCAGGATGTAGTCATATTTCTTTCTGGTTACGATGTTTCATATTTTACAGAAGAGTGAAACGATGAAATGCTTTACTGGGAAGCAATTTCTGATGTGGTGAGGTATCTCTGGGCTTTGTTAAAATGCAAATTACCTCAAACAAAGGCAGGAGGAGGGGTTCAGGTCTCAGGTTTCAAGTGGTCTGTCAACATTTCCTTGGAGTCTCAGATGGGCAGAGACTCCCTATGCCTGACAAAGGGTAACTGTACCCAAAAGCTCACTAAGAACTTCTTTCCCAACTACTCAATTGGTCTAATAAAATATATCAGATCTAACTACAGAACCTTACCTACCTATGTCCTTAGACCAGTCACCAACCAGCGGATCTCAATCCACTGGTAGATCTCAGAGTCTCTTGCAGTAGATGTTGGAGCCTCCTGGAGTCGATCCAAGGCTGAGGTGGGGGGCTAAGTGCCCATGTGCATGCACACGCAAGCCCCAGCCAAGCAGGTCAGTCTGTGGGGAAGGGATGAGGGCTAGACTGAGGCCCCCATGGTGAGGGACAGTGCTGCAGAGGCAGGAGCAGGGGTAAGTTGAGAGGGGCCCCAGCCGGGTGGGACTTAGCTGCTGGGAAAGCATGCCCCAAATAATTTTTTCTCCCTCTGCCTCAATCTGCCCCCCCTTCCTTCCCTCCCCACAGATTTACCTGCTGGGCGGGAGGGGTGGGGGGCTGGTTGGGGGAGGTGCACAGTAGATCTTGCGTTGCATTTAAATGCCAAAGGTGATCTCCTGCTTAAAAAGGTTGGCGACCACTGCCTTAGACCAATGCGGCTAAAACCAAAAACTCAGCTGTTATCATTTAAGCACTGTTGTGAACCTATCTGATGACAAGATGTGCAAACTTCACAGCATATCTTTAAATACCCAGGAATTTGCCCAAACCACAAGGCTAGGCAGGAACTGAGGGCCTCCTCTATCTCTCCTGTTGACGTTCAACCACTGGGAAAAAAAAGACATTGGGGTCAGAAGGAGAGTATAAAAGAAGGAGCCTGACTATAGGCAATGAAGTCAGCACTTCAATGCTTTTCATGCATTTTTCATTAGTCATTGGATAACTATGCATAGCAACACTGGGGACGGGGCCAGAACCCTGGTTCCTCCCCAGCAGGATGGGCTATCCAGTGCAGGAACAAAATGAGTGACTATGAAGGGTGCCAAATGAGCCAGCTACTGTAACTCCTAATACCATGTAGGTGTCCTCACCAAAATGAATGGGGCTATATCAAAACAGGTATATGAAAGCCATGGCCTGTAATGATCCCAAAGCACTTATAGGTAAGCCGATTGGCAGAAATCGGCCCAAAGTTTTGCTAAATGTGCTCTTCTCAGCCTGAATCCAGTCAGACTCCTGGGAGGGGAAAACCCCCCAAACAAAAGCTATGGTAATTCCTCCTTGGGCAGAGGCCAGAATTAGCACAACCAATCTGACACCGATAATCTGATGCCTGTCTTTACACTCTCCTGTCCCCCCCCACCACAGGGCTTTAATTTACATTTATGCCCTGACCACTGGGTTATGAAATATTCTAATAATTATACAGATTATATTTCTGCTTTTAAACAAATGTCGGCCCTTAATTTTATGTTGTGCCCTTCAAAAGACAGATTTGTCATTCAAAAACAGTATAACACGATGGGGTCGAAAGTTCAGGAAATGATCAGGATGTTATGTTTTGTGAACGGAAGATAAAGATTTCTACCTACAAAGCTAAGGAAATGAGAACAGAGAATGATAGCAATTAGGAGCATGTGCTGTCTGTAAGCCCACTTCTCACATAGGCACACGGATCCATGAAAGCCATGTAGTCTCCTACAGTGGACTTCAGGTAGTATTCAGGCACTTAACAAACCTCACTAAATTGCTTAGGTGACTGAATGTCCTTAGGTAGTTAAGTCTTCACCTGGAAAGCTACTTGGGTGCGTAGGAGTCTGCTTATGTGCATTGGCAGAAGTGCTGCCACCTTAACTGTGAGGAGTGACTCAGGGCTGCTACACAGATATGGGGAGCCTGCTCTGTTGCACTGGAAATCCAGCATGTCGGAGCAGACTCGATTAATCAAGTCTGCTGGAGCATGGAAATTGATGTGCTCTGGCAGCCTCACGTGTCACGTATATCAGTGTCACCATTCTCTGCACTGACAAAATGAAGCAGGGGTGGAGGGTGCCTTGGAAAAAAACGTGTCCAATGATCTTTAGTTCAATGTGTGCCGCCGCCATTTTTTCAGCACGGAGTTGAAGGGTGATGTTGATACAAGTGTTGTGCGGGTGCTTGTAACTAGTACAGCTCGCTAATTAGAGTGCCTGGTGCGGCGTCTGGGAGCATATATAAAAATACCCTACATGTCTACCTCATACTTACAGCAATTTGGGGCTTACAAATTAGATATCCCTCTTACATGAAAGGGCCTCCCAGTACTCTCCAGTTATGTTTTTTAACGTTTCAGTGTATGATATAGGTATATAAATGCAGAAAGTCTTTTCAGGCTATGAAACTTAGTCTTACATGGTGCCTAAATCAGGATAGCAAGGAAGTGCCCAGAGGAAGGACATCAGAAACACCCCTCTCTTCAGCCTGTCCTTTTTGCTGGTTAAGGTGTTCCTCCCCTCTTTGCACTGGCTTTGTGCTTCCCATTCTTAGGCATCTAAATCAGTATTATTCACTGGGCATGTCTACATGAGATGCCCACTGCTCAGTTGTTACTGCATCATCATTTAGTACTTGCATAACCAAGTACTAAATGACGGTGGAGTAACCGGCATTACCACGCAGTATTGTCCCGGCATGGTTGCTTAGTGGTGCTTACTGTGCAGTAGCTTGTTACTACTAGGGAACCCTGGCCGCTCAACTAAGGAGAAGGGCTGGGCATCGACAGCAAGCTTCTCCCCAGTGCTCTGGGTGATCTTGTTTGGTCTTGAAATGTGCCCCCCTTTCTTTCTCCTTTCCCCACTGTTCCAGGGTGGCCTGCCTCTGCTTTGGGGGAATGGGGACTTTGGAAAGAGAGGGGGCCTTCCCTTTGGGCATGCTCCTGCTGGTGCCAGGTTGAGGAGGAGCAAGGGCAAGGGGGCGGTGCCTACGGAGATGCATCAGTATCCCCATGGTGCTCATGTGTTTTGTTTCCTTGTCTTAGCTGGTTTTGGCTTGATGGTGCAGGCAGATAGTGTATTTGGGATCATTGGCCAGCTCAGAATGATCCCAGACCACACTACCTGCTTACTTCTGGGGTGCGGGTGCATATGTGGATGCTGCAATTTCCCCCTCCTCAGCAGGAAGAGGCACAGCAACAGGAGGAGCGGGCTCAGCTGAGCGGCTTGCCTCCACAACCTCTACATCAGCCTCCTCCTAAGAGCCTTCTGGGGAAGGAGACCTGGCTCTAGAGGAAACTTGAGGGATGTGGAGCACAAACTCAGACTCAGCTGATTCACCCTCCTTCCCCAGCTAGGGCACTCAGATCCAGCTCCAGCTGTTCCTCTGGCACTGGAAGGCTTAGCATGGGAAGTGAAATGGGGTGGAGGAGACTGTCATGCTGCTTCTGGTGCTGCTGCTTGGTATCATGGTAGTGGTAGGGGTGGTTATGGCTGGTGCCCTTACATTCTGTAAGGAATGTAGTATATGCCACAAGGTATAAATGTATAGAAATAAAATATAAATGTACCTTCTTTCCTGTATAATTCTATAGTGTAATATCCAATATAATTATAAAATTGAAAAGAATAAATCAATGAATATAATAATAAAATAAAAGGGTCTAGAAGAAAGAAAAATGTGTTGTGGAATCCCACTTGCTTGGCTAGGCTAGCAAATAGAAAATCATTGAAATCAATGCTAGTAGTAGCCTTCGTTGTCTAATGCTCCTGATCTTCTGGAAGACATAGCTCAGTAACTGTCAGACCCCTAAGCAGAAAGCAGGCCAGTTCAAACAATGCTGACTTTTATGCTGTTTTTCCATCCCTCCCCCAGAGCTCTGGGATTGGAAGGGACCTTGGGGAAGGATTACAGTCACTGGCCAGCTATGCAGCCAATATGAGAGTAGTCCTTCCCCTTTTCCCCTTCCCTCTCCTTACTTTCTGTTTCCCTGCAGGCAAGCCTAGCTTGAGTTTTGAAACTTGAAATGGTTCGAAAATTTCAAACATTTCAACTGCCCTTATTGTGCTTCAAGGCTGTTTCAAAGCCTTTCATTTTATTTCATTTCATTTCAATTTCACTGTTTCAAGCTCAAAATGAGTTGAAACGGTGTCGAAACGAAACAGCTGGTGAAATTTTGCACAGCCCTATTATCCAGTGTTAAACATGCTGGCTACTTTACCTGGACTGTACAATAAAACTGATGAGAAGAGGTTATATAGCCCTGAAATTGACAGTCTCATGAGTTTCACTGCTAGCAGAAGTCCTACTTTTACCATTCACTTCATGTACTGAGCGTAGCGTTCTTAGGGCAACAAGCCCACTGTAAATGGTACAGATTGTACTTTCAACAGCATTAATCTGCAGTCCTCATTCAAGCCAAACTCAAAGTGAAATCCATGAGAATCTTGCCCAAACTAAGATAATAAACGATGTAATAAATCACTTTAGCTAAATGTAAAATGTTTTCCCTAGGAGTTGTGGGATGTGCAGCTGAAACTTGGTTGATTGCATTCTTGTGAACTGCGGTAGTGTTAATTTTAGTTTGGACATGAATATGGTTATTGGCATCCCTGAAGACAGAGGGCCAGAAACTCAGTAGACATTAACGTGAGACGCTGTGTTGCCATAGCAATGAGCTACTGCAATGTAGCTTTCCACAATGGCAATATAATGTCGGCGGGCACTAACCATGATGTCACTGCTACTGTGCAGAAGCAACAAGCTACTGCTCCATAGTTCATTAGTAATGCAGAGTACGGTCAGATATGACTTGTACCCCACCAGGACTGTGCAATACTGGTGGGTACTGTGCAGTCATTTCGTACCAACTGCACAGTGGGGCACACATGTCCAGGCATACAGTTTAGACCAGCTGAGAAGCTGGGACCAAACTTGTAGATCCATTTATATCATTAGCAAAGCTCCTGTTGATAACAATGGAACTAGTATATCACTCTGGCCTATTTACTCCTTTGAACATTCAGGGAACAGACACAACACAGTCTGACAATACCAGATTCGTCGTGGCACCCAGCCAATGTACCTCAGCCTTGATATGGAGAGGCTACCTTTGAGGGTCAGGTAAGCTTACTCTCCATTTCCCCTCCATGCTTTGCTTTTCTGCTTTACGTTGGAGGTTCTGAGACAATATGAACCAACTGGGTTTGTATATGTTGTTGCTTGTCCATTGGGAACTGGACTAAGATCTGCAATCACCATTTATATGGTCAATCATCTGATACCAGGTGCTGTCATTCACATTCATTATATACAAAATATTTGGTTTAAAAGTCCACTGAAAGCTTTTTAAATAAGTGCTCTCCATCACAGAATTCCATTCAAAAGTCCAGTGACTTTGATTAAGGCAGTCTACTTTACCTATACTGGGTGATGCAGTCTTCATCCAGATAATAAATGTTAGTTGTGCCAAAATGAAAGAGGCACTTTATTATATAAGATATGAAAATGCCAAATAAATACATACATAAAAATTCTTCTGGGCAAACATCCAAGATGGAATTATAGAGCGTCTCTATCCAAAATATCTGAACTCCTGTTTTCTGACAATAAGTGATTTAAATCCTAATAAAAAAGATGGCTTTGAAGAGCTTAAGAAATAAATCCTAACAGCTGAATTCTTTAGATCTGATTCTCATTTACACTAAAACCATTTTCACTACTTCACTGTTGCCAATGGGGCCTTACAGTGGAGTAATTTCAGCTCTCTCTCATTTAAGGCCCTTTAATTACAAAAACAACATAAAATAACTTGTGTGAATGTGAACTGGGCTGTTTTACTTACCAAATACCAGGCTGGTTTCATGCCAAAAGCAGGCAAGGTCTTATAGAGCAGGGGTCAATAACATTTTTGGGCAGAGTGCTGAAAACACCTGCAATCTTGAATTGCAAAATGTTGGGGTGGATGGCGGAGATGCCACGAGGGGTCTGATCCTTGTAGCAGCGCAGCCCTGGCCGCTTCCTCAAGGTACGAGTGCCAAGCAAAATGCCTTTGCGTGCCACTCTCTGGCATGCATTCCAGGGGTTGCCTACCCCTGTTATAGAGAGACTATTAACATACACAACAGTCTACATACCTTCCGGACAATATAACTGGATCATTTATTATTAGGCACCCATTTTTTCTCCCTGTAGTACAACTGGAGAAATATGACAGCTACAGTTAAGATTATGAGAGCATTTCTGTAAGAATGCCCCCGTTCGAGTTGCTCTCCTGTTTCAAAATAACAGATCACCAATCACCAATCAAGAATATATTCCAGACTTGGACACTTCCTCACAACGATTACTTTTGGAAAGTAGTTTGGTCATTTTTGAGCACCACAATACACTCAGTTTTTTCTTCTCATTAAGTTTTCTAGCAAACGTGTAAACAAGTATATTGGCAACTTGACTGTTTTTGATACAAAACCAATCCTTGTAATGTTTTTAAAAATTCTTCAGAAGAGATCCAAAATGTTTTTTCTGTGTAGTATACTTGAATTCCTCCAAAAGAAATCAAAACTCATGGAAGAGGTGATATCTTTTATTAGACCAACTAGATGTTCTCACAATTTTTTTTATTTATTTGCAAGCTTTTAGGCAAACTCACCCTTTATCAGACATAGAAGAGAGTAGAGACTGTAAAAATTTTCTTAGGTAGATATGAAAATTTATATTTCACAGGAGAGCTGAAGGTGTGGTAAAGTCTCCTGTTTGGAATAGTTCATTTTCATAGAATCATAGAAGTAGGGTCGGAAGGGACCTTGTAGATCTTCATGTGCGACCCCCTGCCTGGGCAGGAGAGAAACTGGTCTCAAGTGATCCCAGCCATGTAGGCATTGAGCCACTTCTTAAAGACCCCCAGGGTAGGAGCGAGCACCACCTCCCTTGGAAGTTGGTTCCAGATCCTAGCCGCCCTAACTGTGAAGTAGTTCCTACAGATGTCTAATCTGAACCTGCTCTCCAACAACTTGTGCCTGTTATTTCTTGTTATCCCGGGCAGGGGTGGGAGGGGAGTGCTGGGGGAAACAAGGTCCAGCAAAAACATTTTGTCCAGGTTAGGCACAGAGAATAATTGAAAAAGTCTTTTTACCTCAAAGTTGTCTGCTGGCAAGCGAGATGTAGAAGTGTATTTCCTTCAGGTTATGATGTTTCATATTTCACAGAATAGTGGAAAGATGGAAAGCTCTTCTGGGCAGGAATTCCTTTTGTAGTGAGCGCATGCCTGTGCTCCGTGAGATGCAAATTTGCTCCAATGGTGGCAGGAGTCTCGTGTTAGCATATCAGGTGGTAAAATGCTTCCTCCTTATAAAAATCAGCATTTCTAGTGGTAAAATGCTTCCTTTTTGTAAAATTATGAAATTTTATTTTAAGAAATTGCTAAAATGTGTCAGGTATCCAGACTGTAACCATATAGGTCTGGAGGAAAAAGGATGCTAACACCAGATTCCTGCCCAGAAGTTCCTTTGAGGTACAAGGAATACAAACTTTAAGGTAAAAAGACTTTCAACCTTTCTCTGTGCCTAACCTGGGCAAAATGAACTAGTCCAAACAGGCGACTTTACCACACCTTCAGGTCTCCTGTGAAATATGAATTTTCATTTTTCCCTAGGAGAACTTTTATAATCTCTGTCTTCTCTTATGCCTGATAAAAGGTGTGGGTGCCCAAAGGTTTGCAAATAAATAAAATAATTGTTTGCAACTATTTAGTTGGCCTAACAAAAGATATCACCTCTTCCACAAGTTTTGATTCTCTTTGCTTCTAGACCATTGGTTCCCAACATCGGGGTGTGACCCAAATCAGGGTTGTGGGGAGTCCTCAGTAGGGTTGCAAAGAGCCTGCACACACATGCACATTCACACTCATGTGCACGGCCTGGGAGTCGCAGGCAGGTGGGCAGGGCTGCGGCACACAAATCGGGCAATAGTGGCTCCCCCATCCCCGCCTCTGAGTTGCTGCCGCCATCACACTCTGTTCCCAGCAGCCCCTGAGGCGCTGAGTCAGCTGGTCCTGTTGGTGGCCAATTAAGGTCACAGCAAAAAAGGCTGGGAACCAAAAAAAGGTTGGAAGCAATACGGCTATGACCTGGATACCTGAACTCCTCCAAGGCATTTAATTTGGATACCATGACACTTAGATTAAGAAGCTTGCAATATATGGCTTTAATAGGGCACATATAGGAAGGATAAAAATTGACTCAGTGTCAGGTCTCAAAATATAATCAGTAATGGGGAGATATCCATAAGTTGGGCTGTTTCCGGTGGGGTCTCAAAGAGCTTGGTCCTTTGTCCACCACTCATTAATAGTTTTATCAGTGAACTGGTTTATGATAGAAGATCATTTCTGATAACAATTGCAGATGGCAGCTTTGCACTAAGGCAGTGAGTCTAATCAAAACTCATGTTTAAGAGCGTCAACTGGCAATTTCTAGAAGTCAGAAAAGAATTTGTTTCCCTTTATCTTAAAGGGACAATATTAAAGGCACATGAGCCTGTTTTATTAAAGGAAAGAAAGTATTGGAAGTGTACCAAGAGACCTGCTTGGCTAAATCATAAGTATTTGATAACTTGAAACTTGAAAGGGAATATCACAAAGAGGAGAAACCTGTCAAAGAAGCATAGAAGAGTAGTATAAGCATGCAGGGAAAAAAATCAAAAAGGCAGTGGTATAAGTTGTGCTACAAATAGCTAGGGAAATAAAAAGCAAGAGAAAGATTTTTAGAAATACATTTGAAATAAGAGGAAGACCAAGGGAAGTGTAGATTCCTCACCAAGTGGGGAGGGGATGATGCAGAAAAACTGAAGTATGTAATCTCTTTTTCACTTCAGTCTTCACATAGAAGACCAATTGTCAATGGCAAGCATAGTTAGCAGGAAGGATAAGGGAGTGGATAATCATCTTGGGGAAAGAAAGAACAAGCTAGAGATTATTTAAATAAGATGGATGTTGTTCAGTCATAAAGTCCTAATGAGGATCACCCTAGAGTACTCAAGTAACTGGCTGAAGTAGTTGCAGAAATATTGGTTATTATTTTTTAGAGCTCATGGAGGGCAGGAGAGGTCCCAGAAGATAGGAAAGTACAAACACAGTGCCCTTCTTTAAACATGGGATAAAGGAAGACGCAGATAATATTGTTTGGTCAGTCTAATATTAATATCCAGAAAGATACTGAAACATAGCATCAAGCAATCAGTTTGTAAGCACCTAGAGTATAACAAGGTGACAAGTAGTTTGTCAAGAGCAAGTCATGCCTCACCAAAATGGCTATGACAAAGTGACAGGCTTTTGGGATGGCTGGAAAGCAGTGAGTATGCTATCCTTCAACTTTAATAAGGCTTTTGCCACTTTCTCACACAACATTTTCATAAACAAGCTAAAGGAATGCTGTCTATATGAAACTACTGTATAGGGGGTGGATAATTTGTTGGCTAGTCATGCTTAAAGAGTAGTCATCAATGGCAAAATCCCAAAATGGGTGGAGGTATGAAATCAGGTTTGTTCTGGGTCCAATACTGGTCAATGTCTTTGTTAATTACTTGGAGGATGCAATTGAATGCACATTTAATAAATTGTGGATGTCACTAAGCTACGTAGTATTTGCAGTTATAAACATTTAAAAATGGGGAGTAACTGGCTAGTCTGATATATGGCAGAAGAGGACATAGATTATTGTGGGCTGCAAAGTCCTTATGAGTCAATTATGAGTTCCTGCAAGAAAACCTGATGGAATACTGGGATGAATTACCAGGACCATCATATATAAGGCATACCAATGATTTTTGTACTCTTCAGGTGAGGCCTCACCTGTGCCCAGTCTGGAGCTCTTCAAGAAACATATGGGAAAATAGGAAAAATTCGTGAGCAGAGTAACAGATGAAAACAGGACAAATGATGAATGGCTGGAGGAATGGGAATCATGTAGTCAAGGGAAAAGAAGAATGAAAAGGGATTTGATAGCAGTCCTCAAATGTTAAAAGATAGTTATAAAGAAGATGGTGATCAATTGTTCTCTGCATCCACAGGGGACAGGGCAAGAAGTAATAGACTTAAATTGCATGAAGGGAGATTTAAGTTTGATGTTAGGATGAACTTTTTAAGTCCGACCTAACAGGACTGTGGAATCTTCTTTCCAGGAAGTCTGGGATGGTTTAGGAATAGCACATGCTGTACCTTTGCAGAGGGTTGGAGTTCTATGTTTTTGGCATGGTTTAGACAGCTGATCCTACCCTCAGCAGGTCTAAATTACATGGTCTCATTGGGTCTCTTTTAGTCCTATTTTTCAATGAATTTATATATAAACAGATGACACATAGGTGTATTTTAACTAGCTTTGAAGACATCAGAAAATTAGCTTTGGAAAATCAGAAAAGCTGTCTTCTCTCCTAGTGCCTCAAAGCCTGGAGCTGATTTCAATTGTCATTTACAATTTCTGATCTAGCGACTCTTGTCAGGAATCAAACAACAGTGTATCCTAAGGTATTATGGGTTCCCGTCTTGAGTGATCTTCATTTGGGAAGTCTGTTTTATTCATTCATTCCCTCTAGGCACTCAAAACTTTTTTTTTAAAAATCCTAGATTTTAACTACATATATTTGAAACACAACTGGAGTAATTTTCCAAATGAATAAATTGTCTTTTCTTCCTCATTGAACCTTAAATCGGAACTTATCTATTTGTGCAATTTCCTGTTCTTTGTTTCAATGACCCTCTTTCACCTATCGTACTGACAATAATTATTTGACTTCATCTGCCATTGAGAACTCGTCTTCCGTTCTCAACCATAATTACTTCACTGAGCATTAAAGTAAAAAGGCCACTTTCCTCTTGTTGTTCATCTCTTCCAGATGTCAAGTTATTTACAAAGCCTTTGAATTAGTAATGTTATGATGAAAATTTTAGTAAATCATATGCGAAAGAATGAGGGAGATTATAGGCTTGCATTCTCATTTACTCTGGAACTTTCCCCCACCTCACTTCCCTAATTATTACTTTGACTGGTGGTTTATTTAACATTCATAGGATTCTGCCTATGAGATTCTACTTGATGATAGCAGGAAACACACTGCACCAATGGGGTGCATTGAGTAGCTATTAGACCTGCAGGTATTTTTAGCTGTATTCTGATTAGCTATTACAATTTTGAGTATGCTCATCATAGTTAAAAAAAGGCTGAGGGCAGGGGGGGGTGGGCATGAAACCATTGTAACAAACATGGGCTTGTAAAAACTATCACTCATAGTAGGACTTAGACTCATAAAGGAGTAGGGGTGGAAGGGACCTCCAGAGGTCATCTAGTCTACCCCTTGTCTGAGGCAGGAGCATTCTTACCCAAACCTATACAATCCATAATCTAGTCTTAAATGTCTTTCAACAACTGAAAATGTTTTTTAACACCTAAAAATTGATCTTCAAATTGATCACTTGAAGATATTTTGCCTAGTTATAGCTGGAATTTACTTAGCTCTATCAGCTGTATCCCCCAATTCTTACTTAGTATAATATGATTTCCGGTGTCATATTTGCTAGTATCGCTTACACAGATGGTATATTGGAGAGAGATCCAAACCAGGCACTTTAATATAATCTGGCATTGATACATTATATATGCAACCCAGAAACTATCCCATTCCTAATAATCTATTGCATGGTTTCCTTCTACTAATGCTTATCCTCTCTTCAATTTTGGTAGAACCATGCAGCTGTAGTAACTGAAGTGGTCATTTTGGAAATCACTTTTCCAGTTTCCTTCCTTTCAGCTGGTTATGTTTTCCTCCATTTTTCATATCTGAGCTGATGGCACAGGTTGATGGGTACGTAGACTGCTGATGCTCTTCACTTCCTATGACTTCTCTATGCAGAGTTAGACTTGGAAAAGAGCATCCACCACTATATCATCATGTCTACTTCTATGAAGAGAACTAAACAATATCCAAATTATGATTACTTTAACATGCTTTTTACCTGCTTATTTTCCTTCTTTCCTCTGTAGTTTCTACACATGAAATTAAACTAAACCCAGTTAAGTCAGCACTGCAGAAGTTTTCAGTAATTTCACTTAGTGCTCAAGACTTGTTAATGGGCTCTTTATACTTAAATTAGCAAACAGCCTATCAAGAATGATGGTGGAGGTGGGTGGGGGCAGGCAGGGATGGGGTGGAAGGTGGGGAATTTTGCTAACCCTAACCCTAACCCTAGCGCTCCCCTGTGCTGCCTTCCAAGAATGGGCAGGGCAGGAGGAAGCTTGCTTTGTTGTCCCCTCCGTCCCCTCTGTCAGAGCACTCCAAGAGTGTTACAGACAGACAGACTACGTCCTTTATTATATTAGAATTGAGCCCTGAAACTTAGATTTTTAAATTTAAATCTAGCCCTAAAAATATGTTCCATGAAACCTGATATAGATTAGACATTCCCTTTGAGTCCTGTGAAACCAAATGCAACAGTAAAATGCTTGCATATGACAAGTAGTGTATCAATCCTCTGCATTTCTGTACTGAGGAAAAAGTACAAGTGACCAATAAGAAGGTACTTAACATGGTTTGAGGCACAGAAACCTTAGGAGTAGGTCTGGAACGGGCAGTGCATTAATCTGAATAATTAGTGTTGGGGCATTGTTTTCTATTGAAATTTCTGATTAAAAGTAATTTGCACGTTGTATTTTGCAGTGAAGTAGCATGAAACATCTGACTAAAAACAAGCATGGAAATTTAGCAAAAGTTTTGCCACACTTTTGTGGTGCCTTGTACCAGCATTTAAATATTCAGTATTTCACTCCTAGAAGAGTGATAGAGGGGAGCTGTGGTGGCATCTAACTGATCAGCTGCTGGAAACAGGACTAAGCATTGCTCTCCAGAAGGTCCCAGTTAACACGTGATAGAATAGTGATGGACTTGAATGGGTGAGTGGTATCCATCGTGTTTTGGTCAGTGGCATGGGACCTGCTAGAAGAGCAGGGGGTACAGAAGACCTTTGGTAAGGAGAAAAGAGACTGAACATACACTGAATGGGTATTGCCAAGCAGCATCAACATTATAATGTCTTCTCTATGGGCTGAGCCCTCACATTGCTGCATCAGTATTCTCATGATAGAAATTCAGACTAAATGAAAGCACTCCAGCACCATCCAACACTACAATGCATCATCATCATCAACAGTCTCTCTCAGTTGAGGATGACTGTCTTCCATGCTTGTTTTATCTGTGGGTCCAAAGATGGCTGATAAGCCCTATCTGGAATTGGTAGACACTCTTGCAACTTGGGCACATGTTTCTGTGTGGGGTGGGAGGCTCTGGGTTCTTGGTTCAGGCTGTGACATGCTATTTCTGTCACTCCCATTTTTCTGTCTCCTGTTGTCATCATAAGGTTTCAAAATACTGAGATCCTGGCAGCAGACCCTTTGTCCATTTGGTGTGGTCCTGGGTGAGTCTCTCATGAGTTGATATTGCTGTTGCATTTTTCAAGTTGGTCTTGAGGGCATCTTTAAAGCACTTTCTCTTCCCTCTTCTCGAGTGTATGCCTTAACCAGCATTCCCTCTAAGTTGAGTGGCGTGTGGGGCGCGTCTGGAAGCACTGCATGAGTGCGGCTGCACATGCCACACAGTTTAAAAGAGGTTGTGGCTTTGACTGAGCTGGGATAATAAATTTTGCTTTGGGTCCCAATGTACCCACACACCTGAATGATATGGCTGGTCTAACAAAGTTAATCACTGCCTAGATTCTCATGGTGCTTGCTTGCAAGAGGATGCTAATGTTGATGCATCTGTCTACTTCTTCAGCGACTTGAAGTGTCTCCTGTACGTTGTTCATATCTCAGCTCCATACAGTAAGGTGGGAATCATGACTGCCTGATAAATCACGAGCTTCATTTCAGGTCTGATGCTGTGATCTTCCAACACCCATTTCCTCAGATTCCTGAAGGCTGTACTTGCACATCTGAGGGATGTTGGATTTCTTCATCAACGTCAGCCTTCTGCAAGAGATGGATTTCAAGGTATGGGAAATACTCAATGTTCTTCAGAGTCTCACTGTGCATCTGAATGACTGGGGCTGGGGACAGATCATTAAGAGCTTGTTGATGGAGGACCTTAGTCTTCTGAACGTTAAGCACCAGTCCCATTTTCTTGTATGCCTCAGTAAAGAAGTTAACAATTGCCTGAAGGTCTGCTTCTGAGTGAGCAGAGGTAGACTGCTACCCAGTGTGTCCACAGGTAGTAGATAGTGGAATGACCTTCCAGGAAGGTTAGCTGTGAATAAGTGCAGGTACCTGACAAACAAGCAGTCACAGACCAAGCAGTGGCAGCACCACCAGGATGTGGTGGGTGTCAGATTAAAAGACATGACCACCTGCCAGATTATTAGTACCAGATCAAGTGACAGCACTAAGGTTCTTATGTTAGTGTCATGTTAAGTAACATAACTAAGGTTCGTCGAGTTGATCGGTAGCAGAGGTTCAACTTTATGTACATGTATGTTATGTAATGTGCAGGTGAACAGAGTGTGATCAAGCGAGCCTAACCAATCAGTGGCTACCTAAGAGACATGACTGCCTGGTCAGCAGCCTTGTCTTCTAGAACCATCTTGCTGGAGAGCCCTGTGATGGGTCTAGGAGATTATAAAGGGACCCGTACGCCTCACCACGAGGTTCCTCGGCTGTTTCTTGGCTGTTCCATGGTTCGCTCATGTGTTCTTTGGGCGCTTTCCATTTTATGAGGTGGCCTGATCACCCTCCTCACTCTGAGGTAACCCCTAGGCTGTACCTTGTACTTATAACATGTACTGTACCATACCGTACCATACTGTACACCAGTAACAGTCACCTGTTATTGGGTGCTTAGTCACGCATCTGGTTTAGACCTGAAAAGAGAATTCTCGCAGCATTACCTGTGTTCATAACATCATCTGTGACGACTGTAATTGACTACCATCGTCAACAACTCGCTGTATTGTGGACCGTTACCTGTGTTCAACAGCATTTTCTTGTCGTAGTAAAGTTTCTTGTTTACTTTAAATTTAAAACTGAGTCTGCACACTTCCTGCGACTGCGACCTGCCGTCACCCAGGTCGACCTAGCCACCTGCTACGGGATCCTCAGGTAGTAGCATGGCGACTACATCTGACAGTGGGGACAGCAGAGGCATCACATACAGGGGGAGCATCAACTCTCTTGATCTGTTGGCCATGCATCTACTAATACACAACAAGGTGCAATTGGCTTTGTTGATGGCCTCGTTACATTGCTGGCTCATGTTCATCTTGGAGTCATAGGTGAACACACCAGTATACCTACAGGTTGGGGGTTGTCTTAGAGGAAGACAACCCCCAACCTGTAGGTATACTGGGGATTCCTCCTCCCTAGGTGGAGTACCTTACATTTATGTCTGTTGCATTGCATCCTATTATGTTCTGCCCATTGATCTTACCTGTCCAGGTCAGTCTGTATCTGCTCCCTGCACTCTGGTGCATTAACTTTGCCCCATAATTTGGTATTGTCTGCAAACTTGGAGAAAGTGCTCACCACATCCTCGTCCAAATTGCTGATGAATATATTAAATAACACTGGCCCAAGGACCGTACCCTACGAGACCCCACTGCCCACCTCCTTCCAGGACAAGAATGACCTGTCCACCACCACTCTCTGAGTGCGGTCCCTAAGCCAGTTAGCCACCCACCTAACCGTGTAGGCGTCCGCTTCACAGCCTGTTAGCTTCCCTTTGAGAATAGGATGTGAAACTGTGTCGAAGGCCTTTCTAAATCCAGATAGATGACATCAGCCTCTGCTCCTGTGTCAAGGCAGTGTGTGACCTGGTCATAAAAGGCTAGAAGGTTTATCAGGCCGGATCTACCTGTGACCCGTGCTGGTTTCCTTTCAGCATCATCTCTCCTGCTGGGCCTTCACAAATACAATATTCTGATGTCTCATTGCAGTTTCAAATGAATACCATGAGGTACTGAACCAACAAACACATTAGGAAGCACAGAGGCTGCTTTTTCTCATGTATTTTGACCGTGGTGGTGAAATGACAGAATTTTTCCTTCCTTAGAGAAACTTAGGAAAGTTGGGGAACACAGGACGATGCAGTTACTGAACAGATTACCAAAAAAACAATTTCTCAGAATTGAAGGTTAACATTACGATCACTTAGAGTGGTTTTCAGCCTTCTTAGACTTGAGGCCCTTCTCCATAGCTTGAAACACCGCTCAGAAAATGCCAGCTCTTAGTTTTCACTTGCTTTTTTTTGACTACAGAAAAATAAAAGAGCAGTTATTTTGTTGCAAAGCACTCAGAAAGCCCCCAACAAGTCAGAATGTTTTAACCATATGGACTGAAATGTCTGGATTTATCTTGTGAATCATGCTTGTACACCTGACAATGCTAACATTGTATGGCACCCTGTGGTGCCCTTGAAAGGATCTCATGGCACTCCAGGATGCTGAGAGCATCTACTTGTGCAATTAATGCACCTGAATTTACTGCTCATTGAACTTTTCCTGGGAACGTGTCTGTATGTGCACCTGCGTTGGGTTGCTCCTGCCCTGTGCTGCCTTCCTGCAGCAGCCAGGGGGAATTTTTGGCTCCTCTGGATGCTAGCCCTGGGCTGGCAGGGGGCTCTGGGGGCAGCTCCACGGAGTTCAGGGTTGTCTTTAGTCTAATGTGCAGTAAGAAGTCTCGTGTAGATGTGCCCACTGATTTTGAACGAAACAAAAATACCATCAGAACTTTTTCTTGGTGTAAGAGTCTGAACTATTGACGATAGAAAGTATTCAGTCATAGACCTTGACTTAGGAAGACAGTCATTTCCATGGGTGCAGAGACTTTGAAATTGGTGGAAATAATGGCATGAGTAAGGTTTTCAAAGAGTGGACCATTAAAGAAACCTCTTTGTAGTTGCACTCCGGCAGGTGCTTAGGTACCTCTCCTAAGTATCCTTCTGGGTTTTGAAACACATGGCTTTTCATACCTAACTTCTCAATAATGTATTTGAAAATCTGGTCCCAAAATCTTTGAAAAATGTATTAGGAGATATTGCTCCATTTCTGTGACTTTTTATGTTAAATTAACATTATTTAATTTTAGCAGGATGCCAGTCAAATAGAAAGATTTTTCTTTCTTTGTATCATGGATTTCATACCTTGTAATAAATGTTTAAAAGGAAGCAGTAAGTTTTATGCCAGTATGAGGACATGAGTAGGTCTATGGTCTTGATTTGGGATTGGCAGCTAGTTTTAATCTGTAGCTCACATCTTGTTTAATTTACATAGTAGCATAAAGATTTTACCACCTTGCCACCAGTGGGGTTAATAATGGTATACCTATATTCACAAATGGGGAAAAAGCTATTCTAACACTTGCAGACCGATTGCTTTCATTAGGCTTAATTCATTTCCTTAGGACTTGCAAAGAAAATTGTAGTCAGAGTTTAATGGCAAGAGTGGCTCTTCCACCAATGGTGCCATAGGACTGCAAACAGAAAAGGTACAGCAGCTGCTTGAAATGGGAACATTTCATTCACTTATGATGATAAAATAAAAGCCAGTGCAGTATCAATGCAAAGACAAAGAGAAGAGTCTTCGTCTTGGAATACTTGTGCCATCGGCTCGAGAAGCTCCGTGAAAATTCTGAGGAGCAAAATAGAAGGTCAGAGGTTTGGAGTGAGAAAAAATCTAGAAAAGTTAGGTTAAATGTGTGTGTTTATGGTTTATCTTTTTATGTGGATAGATACAGGCAGATATCTACTGTTTGAAAAGGGCTGAAAATAATGCCCGTGAGATATACGCCACACTGTATAAATGATATGCGGGTGTGCATATGCGCACACACACAATTGTATTGATAATAAAACAAACAAAAGAACACCTCTAAAACACAAGGAATAAGACCTTTAATGCAGAATTATCATTGCAAGGCAGTTTTGTATTTAACTGTTTCAAAAGCATGGAATTCAGTTTAATTACAAATCTCATTTCCCCGTGATCTGAAAACAGAGGTGGTAACTCATCCTGAAATGGCAGCTGATGAAGTAGGTTTTTGCTCGAAAAAGATCATGTTGCTGAAATAGTTAGATTCTATGGGCATGTCCAGATGAGCATGGTCATGTGGTGTGGGGCACTACAAGCAAGCTGCCTGGGTATTCTGGGGTAAAAAAAAAACTGCAGAAAAAAACCCCAAAGCAGCGCACGCTAGGGCAGCATGTGCTGCTTAAATGCTCAGCTGAGCTGCTTGGAACCACATTGTGGCTTCTGGCAGGGCTCTACCTGGCATGATCTCCATGGCTGTAGCCCCACGAGGCCCCCAGGACCCCAGGTAAGGCTGCTGGGGCCAGCACAGTGCAGGCTCCAGCATTCCCTGCTGCCTCTGGGTGCCAAAGTGCACGTGGCATAGGTGTTCCCTAGGGACAAGTAGCTGCAGCACAAGGTATACCACTACTACTTGCCCCTGGGGAACCAAACATGCATGTATGTCTGGATGCACCCTATGAGGCTACTTTCCCCTACCTTTTCCCAGTGATAACAGCAAAGGGGAACAGAATATTCCAAGAAGGAATATTCTGCACTGGTTCGGTCCTACATGGAGCAGACCAGAAAAACCAAGGCTGCAACTGAACTCCAACTAGCTTTGAGTATCAAGAACAATAAAAAGTCCTTTTTCAGACATGTGGGAAGCCAGAGGAAAAGCAAGGGCAACATTGGACCTCTGCTAAACCAAATGGGACAACTGACAACTGACGCCCGGGAAAAAGCCACCTATTAAATGGGTATTTTGTATTGGTCTGTCATCAGTCCCATGGGACACCCATGTCCACTGCGGGACAGGGAAGTCCGGGTGAGGGTGATCCCCTGTCCTCCATCAATGCAGACCTTTGTGAAGGAACGCCTTGAGAGGCTGGATACCTTCAAGTCAGCTGGCCCTGACAATCTACACCCCAGGGTGCTCAAGGAGCTGCCGAGCATCATAGCCCAGCCCCTGGCACAGAACTTTGAGAACTCCTGGTGCTCTGGTGAAGTGCCTGAAAACTGGAAGAAGACAAATGTGGTGCCTATCTTCAAGAAAGGGAGGAAAGTGGATCCAGCAAACTACAGGCCCTTCAACCTGACCTCTATCCCGGGGAAAGTCTTAGAAAAGTTTATCAAAGAGGCCATCCTTAATGAACTGGCCAACACCAACATCCTGAGGGATAGCCAGCATGGGTTTGTTGTGGGTAGATCTTGCTTGACCAATCTCATTTTCTTCTACGACCAGGTGACCTATCACCTGGACAAGGGAGAGGAGATAGATGTCATATAACTTGATTTCAAAAAAGCCTTCGATCTGGTATCCCATGATCACCGGTTGATGAAACTGACCAATTGTGGGCTTGGGTCCACCATGATCCACTGGGTAGGGAATTGGCTCCCTGGTTGGACCCAGAGCGTAATAGTTGATGGAAGTCAATTGTCATGGTGCTCTGTGACCAGTGGAGTCCCCCAAGGCTCTGTCCTTGGACCCATATTGTTCAACATCTTCATTAATGATGTGAACATTGGAGTCAGAAGCAGACATGACCCTCTCATGAGGAGGGTAGTAAAGAACAGGTTACCCAGAGAGGTTGCAGAATTTGTATTCTTGGAAGTTTTTAAGACCCGGCTATACAGAGCCTTGGCTGGGATGATCTACTTGGGGCTGGTCTTGCTTTGAGCAGGGGTTTGGACTAGGTGACCTGCTGAGGTCCCTTCCAACCCTAATTTTCTGTCATTCTATGATTTACACTTTTACACACATATATACATATTTATACAAGGGTGTTTCAGAAACTAACAGCAAAATGGCTATCCATGCGGTGTGTTTGTGGCAAAATGGGAAGCTACATACCAGCAGGGAGCACATCCCTTGTTCACAAATATGCGGAGGAGTGATGTGGTCCAGTAAGTGATCACTGCACACAAAATAGTTTTTTTTTTCAAAAGTGCTATTACTTTCTGAAACACCCTCATATTTTCAGCCTTATTTACTCCTTTCTACACAGTTTTATAATGAAATTAAGTGCTCTTGAAAGTGCTACATTGAACGCTTTAGGGGCTGAAGCTCTTTCTACCTGAACAGCAGCAACAGCAGAGGCAGCAATGATGGAAGCTCCTCACAGCCTGCTCTACCAATGTGCTGTGGAAGACTCACTCATAATAAGAGACAAATTTAGTCTCCCTGCCCATTCAGCCCTGCTCATCTCTCACTGTGAAGAGTGTGTGTGATTTCTAAGGAGTGAAGGCCTCAAGAAACAATATATGTAGCTCAGGTAGAAAAAGGCTGTAGATGAATAGCATTAAAAAAAAAAGAATGATTGAGCCTACAAAGAATCCTAAACAATTATTAGAAAAAAAAATAGGCGGGCCGAGTCATTACAAGCATCCCTGCCAAGGTACAGTCTGGGCAAACAGCACTTCCCCCGGGGATGTGTTCCTGCCAGAGGTCTGAATGCCAAATGGAATGGCAGGCACCTTGCCCAAGCACAGTCAAACACAGCGCCTTCATCTATCCATTACTAATTCAGAGAGAGAAACACATATTACAAACCCCATTACCCTTAAAACTAACACACCAACGCTTCATCCTACTAGTTAAAGAATATCAACATTGTGGTGTCCATCAGAAGCTACACCACACATTGTCAATCCTAGGAACGAGTGTTTCTGAAGTCTGATCCTACAGAAACTGTCGAAGGATCATTAGACTGCGTACCGAGCCATAAGACCTCCAACATCCAACAACAACACAAACAAGCAGGCAACGCGTTGTCCTGGTTTTGTGGAAAAAGGATATTATGCATATAAATTCCAGAAAGGAAAGGAGAATAGCCATACTGATGACATCATTTCCCCTGACATTTGAGGATGAAAGGAAAAACCAAGTGTCTCGAGTGAGAAAACAACGATGACAGCATAAAGCAGAAAGGAAAAGGGACCTTTAGAAAAACACAGTTTCTGTAAAGCTATGTCTGGAGGACAATAACTTGTTTAACAGGTTGTGAGTATGTGGGCCTGTATCAGATGTGATGTTCTGGGACTAAACATAGGACATTATTTACTGACGGAGAGCTTTCTTCAGTGCTGCTGTGTTGTTTTCACCCGCTAAGAAAATTTATGAATTCCAAAGGTTTTCCAAAAGCCAAAAGGCAACATCCCTTTGACTCTACTCCAGTTTCAACAGCTGTCTCAAACTTAGCTTGGATGAAGCTCCATGGACCTAGATTTTTTGCTACTGGCAACTTTTTTTTTTTTGCTGTGGATCTGATGATTAATTTTAAAGTGTTTTAAGGGCACACAATGGTTGGAGAGGCCAGTCCCTCTGCTGTGTCCTTTAAAGCTTCCTGTTAACTTTGGGCAGTTCTTATGCTACTAAACTGATGTTCTTGGTTGTGATCTCTTAAGTTACAGCTGTGGTATAGACAGAAGTAACAGGCAAGGGAAATGCCGAAGCAATATTATTTGCAGCTCTATTACATTCAGCATTTTTCCTATGCCTCATCTTAACATTTTGCTGAAGCACAGGCCAGAGCCTATCTTTTAAGTACTTCTCAGAAATCTCTACATAGAATTAACCCTCAGGCTACTGTATGTAAAACCTGGAGAAAAAAAGTGCTAATAATTCCCAATCAATCTTCAGAGAACACATATCATGATAAATAGCATAGTAAAATAAACATTTATTTTAGAATAAACACAGAAAACACTGTAAACAGCTTAAAACATGGTAAATAGTACTGGGAATACTAGGAATTACTTAAAAAAATGCTATTAGGCAGCAAATCTACCAATATTTCTCATTCAGGCTTTCTGCTTTTTTGCTGTTAAATATTTTCAAATATAAGATTTCGACTTAGCACTTAATCTTCTATTCTTTAGCACATGCATATAAACACACACCCTTGTAATCTACTTTCAGATATGATTTATCACTCTCTGGAGTGTAACCATGTACTGTCACTCTTTAGCATGTCAACTTGTTTCCGTCCCCTGCAGGTCTGTCTCTGAGTCCATAAAATTGTGACAGGGTGCCTAGTGTACCTGTCACTTTAAGAGGGAAGAGGCTGCAGGTGTGGCAGAGCCAATTAGAGAGTCACCTGGGCAGAAGGGGGTGGTGCTTGAGGCATATAAGCCCAGAGCCTGAGCTGGTCAGGCAGTCTAGCCCTGAGAGCCATGGAGAGAGGAGCTCCTGGGCAGTAGGGCTCCTGGGTTAATATCTGAGCTAGGGGTATGAAACGCTACTGGTTGGTATAAGGAATTAAGGGGAGGAAGGAGGTCCCAGATGGCCCAAAAAGGAGAGAGGAGACAGAGGACCAGGGAGCCTGGAGGTTTATAATTCAGGAGACAAGTGTCAGCAAGCTCAGGGAGCCCAAAGGTCTCAGCGGCCCAGGAGTGGGCTCAGCCCAGAGATAGGGGCTGAATATCTCCACAGCAGGAGACTGGTGGGGTCAGGGGAGCCCATGAGTCTCAACCAATCTAGGAGTGGAGCCCTGGCCCAGACAGAGGGGCAAAAGAAGACTGGGGGCCACAGCTGGAGATTGAGGGTCCCAAGGAGCCCATAATCCAGGAGGGGCACATGTCAACTAGCCAGGGACATGCTAGGAACAGCAGAGAGAAAGAGAGAGAGAGAGAGAGAGAGATAAATGCATCTGTGAGGAATGGGCATGGTGTAAGGGGTGGTCCGAGCCATGTAACATGCCCTTAAGGTGGAGAGCGGAGACACCTAAGCTCAGGAGTGTGAGATCAAGCTTGGAAATCCCTGGGGCAGCCTCCCTTTTCCTAAAAGGTTATAACATTCAGGCATGGTAGCTGAGGAGAAGTGGAGTTTGCCCAGAGAACAGGTTGACATAGGCTGAAGGGGGCACCAGGGGCTTTGAAGGTCACTGTTGGAGATGAACCCTGTTACAGCAATAAATTGTGATAGAACAAATATTCCCCTAATGAAGGGCCTCCCATGTCAGCAAAGCAGGAATAGCATTCACCTGCATGCAGATTGGAACAAGCAGTGGGACCTGGCCTTCACAGAGGCAAAGTCTTTCATGGATCAATCACTGGGGCCACAGGGCTGCCTGTCTCCCATATTTGACCTGCTACGTGTATTAATCGCGATGGAAGTTTCCTATACGTCTTCAGAAACAGCTACTGAGCATGTCCAGTATGAAATCTTCTTCCTGTATCTTCTTTCTCTAACTCTGGGCCCATAATGGAAGGTCAGAAATCACAGTATAAAATGTTTGGGTTACATGGACGTGAACTCCAGTGATGCAGATTAAAAATGAAAGGAAAATCCCCATACCTGGGAAACAAGGATGCCCAAGCACCTAGACTATAATCTTTAATGACTTCTAATCATTTGGAGTAGCATTCCTTCTACAGTTGAATTCTTGATGCTGGATTGTACAAAAGCAGAAATAAATATAAAAGGATATTTTCCCATTCAATTTTTCTACACGCTCCCATTCTACAGTAATAAATCTTCTGCAGAATCAATGTTGTTATGCATACCGTGCTTACTAAAAAAACCCAACAAATTCTTCCTGGGGTACAAGATTTATATAGAGTTTTCATAGTCAATTGCTTTCACTATTATTAGAACAAAGATGCCTTGCTGCCCCAGCACAGTGACTGCCACTTGTTATGTCGATGCTCTGAAAAATGTATTGCTTTTCCATGTAATCATGTTGTTTTCTTAGTCATCTCGACTAAGACCAGGAAAAAAGAAAAAAAGAGATGAAATTATATTCTAGGTCATACTTTCCAATTTATCCTCTTGGGGAAAAGAAATAATAACTAGGGAAAAATAAGGCTCTTGGCAAAAGTAAGTACTTGTTCCAATGTCACCTGGAGTGCTGAGGAATGCTGGGGACCAGGGGACCAGGGGACAAGGGGACCAGGATGAAAAGAAAGTTCTGAATGATCCTGGTGGTACTAAGTGAACTCATCTCTGCTTTACTTTGTAAATGATGGAGAGGGCCTCCTTCCTCCCCTCTGCCTATAGCCCTGTCACATAGACAGTTGTGCCACTCAGTCCTTTGTTCTAACTCATTCAATCCAGGTATTGTCTCTTATTTTAGAATTGGACCAGTTGTGGTCTGCTGCCTCCTACTACAGTGTGTTTAATCCCCTTCAGTGACCAAATGAGGCTGGGGAAGCCTGTTCTATTGAGTCCAGGACCCAGGGCCCTGATCAATTGCACCGGTTTATCTAGGCAGGTCACTTCCTTGTTCCACTTTCTGCCTTCATCTCTCAATGCCCATGGTCCCTGCTGACCCCTTCTGGTTTTTTCCTTTATTGTCTGAGGCAACTGCATCTCCATCGACCTCACCTTCAGCAAGGCTCTTCATGAGACGGCCCTTTACCAATAAGCATTTTCCAGCCAAGACCAAATGCCTGGGGGCCCTAAGAGGTTTGAACACCACGATCCTATTGAATTTCAATAAGAGTAGTGTTCTCGGCCTCTTGAAGGCTCAGATCATGTGTTGCTTCTCGCTTCTCGCTTCTCGCTTCTCGAGAATCGCTTCTCAGCCTCTTGAAGGCTCAGATCATGTGTTGCCTCCTTAGTTTCTTTTGAGAATCTGGACCATAACTGAGTCACAGTTTGCATATAAAAGACTGTGAGGTACTCAGATACTAAGTACTCATCAAAGAGAGAGAGTTCCTTATAAAGTAGGATGGTGGTCAGTATGAGGAAGGCAATCACATTCCAGTTGTTAGTGAGTAAAAGTAATTAAAATGATTAGACATTGGGGAAACATTTGCATATCAGTTTGCCTAGTTCTATTTTTATCCCAGACTAGTTAGGCCAGCACTTGCTGCCTATACACATGCTCGTTGCCTCGTAATTAGAATGGATTGCAACAAACTCAACGTTCTGTGTTCTAATTAGAATGCTGGGGTGTCGCCGCAGAGTCATGTATATTACGCCCTCAGGTGTTTAAAAATGGTTGTGGGGTATTTTAACTAAACCTTGTCAAATGAGGTTTAGATAAAGCATCGCACAACCATTTTTAAATGTGCAGGGGCTTACTACACATGACTACCTGTGAACTGCTCTAATTAAAATGCCTCTCCTTCCCCCACCTCCAAGCATGTGTATAGGCGGCCAATATGACCCAGTTATGGCAAGTCCTTTTGTGTGAAATCCTGGCTCCATTGGTATCAATGGCAAAAATTCCCATGGATGTCATTTGGGCAAGGATTTATTCTTTGGTCTACATGCTTTTCCTTACAGGTATAAATTGCTCACTGCTGACATTGGTTGACATAAAGGGTCTTTCTAGGGTAAAAAGGAGATTTCAGTGAGTAGAACAATATTAGAAATGAGACCTTTGTCTCTTGAAATTAAAGTGCTTGTAAAGCTGAAGCTGCCAGCTTTGTATATTAGAGCCTGAGGAGATAATATACTGAATCATTCATTTCCTTTACCTATTCTTTTTGCCTTCTTCAAAAGCAAGTCTTATTTCAAGTAATTTCAGTCCAATAATGAATATAACACTGACTGACTCACCGTCATACAAGATCTGCTTTGGGATATACTTTATCAGGGTTTGTTTCTGTGCAGTCAAAATACTTAGAAAAGTAGGACAAGTAGCACCTCATGTGATGAGCTTATGCTTCTTTTGTACTTAAAACTATTAGGGATTTGTTTGATGAGAAGCCCACCTGGATATGCTCAGATTAGACTAACTTTGGCTTCTAGGATTTATTAGCTGAAAGGCACAATTTTCTAATACTGGGACTAGATAAGTGGAACCTATTAATAGAGCTGTTTGCAATTTTTTGTTCAAAATGCTTTTTCTATGATAAGTGTTTTTTTCCACGGAAATGAAACATTTTTTTTCAGTGGTTTTTAAATATTTTTTTGACAGGGCAAGGGTAGGTCACTGAAAAAAACACCTGAAAATATTTTCCAAAGATGCTTATTTACATGTTGACCAAAGCCTAAAATCTTTTGAGGAAAAATAACATGGAAACTTCCTTCTTGTCAATGTTTTTGAAGAACAAAAAGCATTTGGTGACCATGCTTTCACAAGGCCATGAAGAATTGTCTCATCAAATAGAGGTTTATCCCTTTCTATTTGCAATAGGACACTCAAGTCCAGACTCCTCCTACACTATTAGTGAACTGAGTATTGTTGGTAGTGTAGAAGTCATAGGTTTAAGTTTTCCCTTTAAGAAACATCTTTATTAGAAACTGTAAAATACAGTGATAGTCAGCGAAGGTAATTTTAGCAGATCACAGAGTTGTGTGCGATATTAGTGTGGCGAGCTGAAGACCCAGACCTGAGAGGGAACTAACCCTCCTCTCTTTTGATTGGTCCGTTTTCAGTTTGGGGGTAGAGCCTCTGACGAGAATACAAAGGCACCCTGCCTGACACGTGGGTGGCTGCAACGAGGAGAGGGACAGAGATGAGTGCTGTGAAGAGCTGGCAAAGCTGGCCAGCAGGGTGGAGATGTCGCCCTGGAAGAGCCCGAAGCCTCCTTGTTGGGAAGGGAGCATTGAAGAGGCCGTATCCCCCAACCCCACCACAAGGGACCACAGCGAGCGGTGCATGGGTCGGTGCATGGAGGATCTGAGAGGGACCAAGACCCTGGGAGCTGCATGGGGACCAGGCAGTTGGTGCACAGCCAATGCACGGAGGGTCTGGGAGCAGACTGGGATCCAGGAGCTGTGTGAGACAGCTTAGCTCTCTAATCTCCAGCACGAGGCTAGGAACACCTTGCACAGGCAGTGCATGGCGAGTGTGGGAGCGGACCAAGACTGGCACTACACAAGGTGGCTTAGGTCTCCAACCCCTGGCACAAGGCTGGACAGCAGCATAGAAGGGCTGTCGGTGCATAGGACAGCGCACAGGGCCGAGAGAGGGTCCAGGCTGGAGGGAGCCAGGAGCCATGAGCAGCTGGGGACGTTCCTGGTGAGGGAGGAAATGTCTCGCCTGGGAAGCACATTGGCCCGAGAGTTGTGAGTTGCCCTGGGAAGGGGGATTTCCACAGGGGAGGAGGGATTCCCGCCATCAGGCGGGTTAGCAGCCGGAGGGAAAGCCCCGAAGGGAGGGGCTCCTGGCGGTCTTGAGGGTTCCCCTCTGTGGGCTATTCAAGCTGGGTAACAGGGAGCCTGAAGGGTGCTGGGGATCTTTTCCCTCTCCGTCTCTACAGGGCATTGCCTCAGCCCCCAGGACAACAAGGGCTGTTCCTTTGTTCCTTTTAGAGATCTAGCGTTTTCATCTGATGTTTCTGTGCCTTGTAGTTTGTAAACCCCGAGCCTCACATTTTGCAAGCTCCACACCTCATGCTTTGTAAACTTCTCGCCTCATTGGAGGATAAGGTCGAATGCCTTGTAATGAGGCTCTTGCTTTGACCTCTTTTGATGTCTCACCTGTATATAGAAAGTTTGCATTGACCTGTATATAAGCTATTTAGCTCCTGTAGCTTATGTGTAAATATGTTAACACTATAACTTCCATAGCTCATTAAATTTCTATATAGTTAAGCCATCACACATGTTCTGGTCTGGCTCTATAGGGGAAGGAGGGAAACTGTGTTTCCCCCCATAGCGCGCGCGCCCTGCTAACATTCCCTTCATTTGGAGAGGGGAGTGCAACGTTGGCTACCACCCGGGTTACATCAGTAATGATCTACTGTACTTCACGGAAATCAAAAGTCTCGCCCATTTTCTGATGAACTAGAGAACTGATTCACTGCTGCAGAAGATTTTGTTAAGATGGGCTTTTTTTTTTTTTTTTTGGAATTTGCTCCGTTTATGAAAATAAGTAGGCCAGATATTTGAGTGAAGATGGCTCTTACACAGAAAAGGTACTGTTTTTTATTTTAAGCCAGCTACTGTGTTGAAATGACCAATAAAAAAGTACCTGATATTGAATTATAGGAAATGAAATAGTGAAAGGATTTGTATGACATTTTGCAGATGGAAAATAGTGAATTTCAGTCCATTGTAGCTGTTTGCATTTTGTATTTCACCTTATTGCGTAAACAAATATTACATCTTGTCCTAGCAGGGGGATTAAATCTCAGTCTCTTAAAAGGAGCACTTTGCAGGATTATGGCAAAAGCTATGTAAATTCAGCTAATAAATCTGGGTGCATCTCCCATAGGAATAGGTTAGAAAGAGCAGAATTAGTGTTCCAGATAGTACCAGAAAATATTAAAGAGATCTGAATTGGCAATGGATCTTGTAAGACACAAAAGAATAACTCTCATTTTAAATAAACACATGATAAGAACAAAATGCTGTATGTCTGAAATAAAAATACAGGGGTTTAATATGGCACTTATACAAAAAAATTACAGGCACTACAGATTTCTACTTACAACCTGCTTAAACCTATATTGCAGGAAATCATAGAATGTGCCTGTGCAGATTTTTGTTCATTTCAGAATTATAGCAGGCAATAATACAGTGTATTCTGCCATGTTAATTTTTATTTTCGATATCAAGCTTACATTGGGATAGTGTCAGCTGGAACCTTGACATTTATTATTTATTTAGGGGGTTCTTAGCTATAATATGATCATTAAATTAATATGATCAGAAATGAATATGTCTCCTGATTTATGCATTCTTTTATAGATATATAATAAAAATAATGGTAGTATCAGAAAGAGGGCTTCTCCAGGTAAAGATGGTATTCTTGGTTGTATTAAGAAGAAAATATCAAATAGGAGTAAACAGGTTAGTGTATTTGACTCTGATCCTGGCTGTTAGACTCTCCTTCACTGCTGATGTCCATGCTTAAAGAAAGATGTTGAAAAATTGTAGCATGTTTAAAGAAGAGCCACGAGAATGATGAAAGGATTAACCAAAGAGGTTGAAAGCTGAAATGATCATGGTCTATACTCCTACAGTTATGTGGATTAGATGGTCATAATAGTCTCTTCTGGGCTGAAAATGTATGAATTTGTGAATAATTTTTCATTTCTGAGGACAAAGGTCCAAGGTCACCTATAAGCACCACCATAAGAATCCAAGTTAAATTTAGGTGAATCCTGTTCGCAGTGAGTTTGGCACAGCTTGGTTGGTTAAACATGGTTGAACAGAGCAGATCACATTGTAAAACCACACGTTTATACCATACCAAAGATCTGCTTTACCTTTGAAGAATACCAGGAGAAATTTCAGGCCCTTTTTTCTGATAGATTCATTTGTAAAGTCAGTATCGATCGGATATGTATGTTGCAATTTAATTTGGACTGCATGCTGTGTGTATACTCTACACACACACACCATAAATCATCTCACAATCTAGTATGGTCAGAGTTCTTGCTCAGTAAGGGCTCAGTCAGAACTTGGGTTGAAGCAATTTTGCAAGTCAGGATTGATTTGCATGGGGATGCTTATACGGTGTTTGCTAGCATTACACTGGACTCAGGAGAGCAATTTATATTATTTACTTTCAAGAACGCTAAATTTACTTCCATTACTATTGAAATCTGTGAGGAACTGATGAAAAAACTGAAGAAAACAAAAATAAGTTCTTCACATTTAAATCCTTCATAATTATCCTGATTGTCGCCACATCAGTATAATAAGGTTTTCATCTGGTACATTTACACCTTCAGACTAGATTCACTAGTATTGCTGGGTTCTATGAATGCTTTATGTCACTACAGCAGCACAAAGTAGTTAGAGCATAGCGGTGGATATAGGGCTTTGTTTTTAGAGCAAAAGGAAGACAAAGCCTCAATACGCACTTTAAATACAGAATCATACAAAATTGGGGTTGGAAGGGCCCTCAGGAGATCATCTAATCCAATCACCTGCTCAAAGCAGGCCCATCCCCAACTAGATCATCCCAGACAGGGCTTCATCTAGCTGGGTCTTAAAAACCTCCAAGGATGGAGATTCCACAACCACTGTGGGTGACCTTGTCCAGTGCTTCACTACCCTCCTATTGAGAAAGGTCTTCCTAATATCCAACCTAAAGCTCCCTTGCTGCTACTTGAGACCACTGCTCCTTGTTCCATCATCTGCCACCACAGAGAATAGTCTATTTCCATCCTCTTTCAAACCACCCTTCAGGTAGCTGAAGCTTGCTAATAAATCCTCTCTCAGTCTTCTCTTCTCTCTACTAAATATGCCCATTTCCCTCAGCTTTTCTTCAGAAGTCATGTGCCCCAGTCCCTTCACCATTTTTTTGCTGTCCAGTTTATCTACATCCTTTCTGTAGTGGGGAGCCCAAAACTGGACATAGGACTCCAGATATGGTCTTATCAGGACAGAATACCGAGGAAGAAAAACTTCTCTTGATCTGCTGGCAACAGTCCTACTAATGCAGCCCAGGATACTGTCTGTTAGCCTTCTTGGTATCAAGGGCACACTGTTGGCTCATATCCAGCCTATTGTCCATGTAACAGGGAACGCTTACCCCGTTACAGATAGGAGGAGGGCCTCCTTAAAAGGAAGGATTTTTGTTAACTGAACAAGGGCAGCTGGCCAGGCTACAGTTAATGAGCAGTCTGTGGGCAGGTCAGCTGAGAGAGCACATTGTTTCATAGTGGTAAAGTCAGAAGGGACCTGAACAGATCATCAAGTCTGACCCCCTGCCCTGGGCAGGAATGAGTGCTGGGATCATAATACCCCAGTCAGATATCTATCCAACCTCCTCCTGAAGACCCCCAAGGTAGGGGAGAGCACCGCCTCCCTTGGGATCCCATTCTAGAGCCTGGCAGCCCTAGCCCTATAGTAATGCCTCCTGATACCAAGCCTGACCCTGCTCTCAATCAATTTGTGGTCATTCTTCCTTGTTAGCCCAGGTGGTGACCAGGAGAACAGAGCCTCACCTATTTTCTGTTGGTCCCCCCTGGTGAGTTTATACATGGCCACCAGATCCCCTCTCAGTCTTCTCTTGTGGAGGCTGAATAAATTCAGGCCCTTTAGACTATCTTTGTAGGGCCTGGCCTGCTGCCTCCTGACCATGCGAGTGGCCTTCCTCTGGATCCTCTAGTCTCCCCATGACCAGAAGAGGGCACAGCTGGGGAAATATAAGACAGAGCCAGAATCAGAGCAAGGGGATCATGCTCTGGATGTTGCAGAGAAGAGTCTGAGGAAGCACTAAGTTGCCTTAGGGTTACCAGTGAGACGCATGGAGTTTATGGGGATGTAGCCCAGAACTGGGGTTTTTGAAGGTACACAGTGAAGGTTGCTATGAGTGTTTGTCTGCCTGCCCTGAGGTGGGAGAAAGGGTTTCCTTCTTAAGGTTGCAGTGTCCTATTTTCCCTTGTGTTGATATTGGTAGGTCCAAAAAAGGAGAGCTTGTGTTTTAGCTAGGGGGCTTATCTTTCAGTTATAGTTCACACTGGAGGTTCGGGTCAGGACTGTGAGGAACAGTTTTGGGAGGTCCCATTAGTACCCTAAGGGTGTGTGACCATCTCAAGCCTTGCTAGGGACAGACTTGAGGCAGAGTGAGCAAACAGAGCCCAGATCAGGGTAGAACCTGGAGCCAGAGGGCTCAGTGCCTGATGGAGCGTGGGGTCTGGAGTGTGGCACCCGAGGGGGCAAGCCTGAACCTGGTGCTTAGGAACAAGGCCCAATATAATGGGCCTGGGCTATATGGCCCTTCTAGAGGAGAGGGACAGAGGCCAAGAAAGCTGAAGTCCTAACATGAGATTCATGGTACATTGACTCCCATGAGATTTGGGCCTGGTGTAGGAGAGGAACAGAGTCATTCAATTTGCCCTTAAGGCTACAGATGCCCTGCGGGGTATAGGCAGGACAAGAAGGGCTTATTGGACTTGAGGGCTGGATCAAGACCAGAAGGATCCAAGAGAGACCTGGTGTTGGATTTATCAAGATTGAGGCTCACTCTGAGGCCTGTGGGCAGCCTTCCTTGCTCACTTTTCAATAAGAACAAGTCATGGTGGGCAAATAATCGAGGGAGGAAGATATTAGAGTGGGCACCAAGCAGGAACCATGCAGCCTTCGGGGGGCGTCACAGTCACCCCTGCAGTCATGAGCCTCCTACAGCCCCAGGTCCTTTTCTGCAGAGCTGATGCTTAGCCAGTCACTCCTTAGCCTGTATCAGTGAATGGGATTATCTAATCTGAAGTCAGGATTTTGCATTTGTCCTTATTGAATGTCAGGAGATTTCTTTTGGTCTAATCCTCCAATTTGTCTGGGTCTCCCTGAATCCTAGCTCTACCCTCCAGAGTATCTATTACTCCACACAGTTTGGTGTCATCTGCAATCTTGCTGTGGTTGCATTGCATCCCTTGCAGCCTTGCAGATTGTTGATGCAAATATTGACCAAACTGGCCCCAGGATGAAACCCTGGGGCATGCCACTTGATACTTGTTGCCAACTGGACACTAAACCATTGATTACAACACTTTGAGCCTAATGATACAGCCAGTTTTCTATCCACCTGTAGCAGGGAGTTGGAACTTGACCCTGCTACACTCATCCTTCCTGATGAGCCTGGGCCAGAAGTACTACAGTGAGATTCCCTGACTGCAGGCACGGCTCCTTTAAGACCAGTGGGTGCATTAAGTGGAAGGCAGAACTTAAAAGGACTTTGGCATCCCGGGCCGGAGAAGCCTTAGACTGCCTAGAGCCAAGACCAACATTTCCCCTGGAAAGGGGAAAGAACCAAGGGAAACTTACCTGGTGCTGGCATGGAGGCACAGTCAGAGGGGAACAACCTGGGAGAGTGGCAGCACGAAGAGGAAGCCTGGCTATCTTCATCGGCATGTGAAAGGCTGGACAATCAGGTGACCTGCAAGAGACAGACAGAGAGAGAATCCACATGCAAGCAAACTGTGAGTATGGAGTGAAGCTCTGGACGGGAAGAGGCGATGCAGGCAGGGAGCATTCTGGGAATTAGAGAAGCCAGGCATAAGCAAGGAAGCAGCTTGAGGTCTGATTGAGACTGTGTATGGATCTAAGCTGTGGCCACCATCAGCCAGGAAGACTTTTATCCATCAGGGAGAGCAGCAGGGAAAAGAGGCTTGAATGTCTTAAGGATGGGTAAAGACCCAAACCCCAAGGCCCGCTATATCTGGAATGTCTATGAAAGCCAGAGGGACACTTGGGAATGGACCAAGGATTGGCAGGTTACACTGTGATCTTTTGTTTAATGTAATTCGATTTGTAAGTCTAAGGGCAGAAGAAAAGTGTAACGAGGGCTGCCAAGTTCAGAAGGCCCAAAGGGGAAGTGACTGAGGATAGCAGCTTGCCCACCCTGAGTTATTACACTTATTTTTTCAGTATATATGTTTTTGCGTGGCGAGCAAATGAACTGGTGATAGTGGTGACCCAGTCTGGGTTGCGACACACCAGATATACAAAAGTGAGGGTGGCAGATTGTAACGCCCTGTTTGATGACCAACACAGTTGAGATCAATGCGTGAGAGATGAACCAGGATGTAGGGGTGGAGGACCCTGGGCAGATCTGGCAATGCACACAACACAGCCAATCTGGTGTGTTGAGATTTAGTTTTTCTCCATCCTCTTATAGCCTGTCATCAAGATATGGCAGGTGAAACACACAACAGTGGAGAAGAATTTATGGCCTGGGAACAAACAGGTGCCACTACTAACATAGTGGCCGTGTGACAGTCCATTCATCCAGCCTGAACTTCCTTAGCTTGCTTGCAAGAATGTTGTGGGAGACCATATCAAAGACCTTGCTAAAATCAAGGTATATTACGTCCACTTCTCTCCCTGTATCCACAGAGCCAGTCATCTTGTCATAGAAGGCAATCGGGTTGGTCCCTTGGGAAATCCATGCTAACGGGTCCTAAGCACCTTCTTATCTAAGTGCTTCGAAATGGAGTTCTTGAGGACCTACTCCAAGATTTTTCATGGTGTGAGATGAGGTTGGCTGGTCTGTAGTTCTGGATCCTCCTTCTTCCCTTTCTTAAAGATAGGCACTATATTTTCCCTTTTCCAGTCATCAGGGTTCTCTCCTGGTTGCCTGAAGTTTTCAAAGTTAGTGGCTGGTGGCCCTGCAATCACATTGACTAATTCCTTCAGCATGTTTGGGTGTATTGCATCTGGCTCCATGGACACATTCATGCCCAGCTTTTCTAACTAATGCCTAACCTGTTCTTTCCCCACTGCTGGCTGCTCACCTCCTCCCCAAACTGTGTTGCCAGGTGCATTAATTTGGTAGCTGACCTTACCTGCAAAGACTGAGGTAAAAAGGAATTGAGTACTTCAGCCTTTTCCATATCATCTGTTATTAGGTTACCTCCCCATTCAGTGGAAGACCTGCACTTTCCCTGATCTTCCCCTTGTTGCTGACATATTTGTAGCAACTCTTCTTGTTACCCTTCCTTTCCCTTATTAGCTGCAACTTCAATTGTCCTTTGGCTTTCCTGCCATGCCCAAGCAATGAACTTCTCTAGTTGTTTGCGCAAATTTCTATGTCTTATAAGCTTTCTTTTTGTGATTTAGTTTACTGATGAGTTTCCTGCTAAGCCAAGCTAGTCTTCTACCATACTTGCTATCCTTCCTGTGCATATGGATGGTTCATTCCTGCACCCTTGGTAAGGTTTCTTTAGAATACAACCAGCTCTCCTGGACTGCTTCCCCCCTCAGATCAGACTCCCAAGACATCCTGCCCACCAGTTCCCTGAGTCAAAGTCTGCTTTTCTGAAGTCCAGGGTCCTTACTTTTCTACTTTCCTACTTTTCTTTCAACAGTCATCTCATGCTTGCTGCTGCCCCAGTTGCCACTCTACGTTACCTACCAATTCTTCTCTGTTTGTGAGCAGCAGGCCAAATATGACCAATAAGTGCAAAACATGGGCATGCTAACAATATTGATTAGAAAGTGGGGGTTGATGAGCTGTGAATTAAAAGCTTGTCTGTGAATTTCAGATTAATTTGAGATCATGCTTCATGTTACTCTCTTTTTGCATGGTTACATAGGCAAGTGTTTCCTGTTTTGATTCATACTTGTCGCTTGATTTGCTCTTATAAAAACATATTCAATATGCATGCACCGCTGCATGTGAAAAAGGGCCTACGAGTAAATTTAGAAGATAGCCTCCAAAGATTTAGTCATCTAGATTTGCCCTGGAGCATTATGTACAACATCATCAGAGGGCCATGTGAAATTACAGCCCAATAAAACATAGTGGGCTTTACAATAACCCATATTTATGAGTTATCGTGTTATTGTACTAGGGCTATAAAAGTAGAAATGAGATTACTATCCTCAGTCTCACACTGCCAACACTTACTCAGGTGAGTGATGTTACTCAAACAATAAATTTAATGATAGGCTTGAATGTGTGCTGTATAGGACCTTTAATTTTTATATGTATCTATAAATATGTGATATCTATCTATCTATCTATAGATCCTTATGTATATATATCAAACACACACACACACATATATATATGATATAAATATCTTTTTTGGAAGGAAAAAAAGAGAAGCTGCATTTGGAGATGAAATTTAGCAGGCTTGGTGTTAGCCCAGAGGTGTACTGCACTGGAAAGTTTGAAGAAAATTGGTTCAGCTATTTTTGAGTTAGCCAAGTGTTTTTCAGCTGTTAAGAAAATTGTTTCAGCTATTTCATGCTTGGATAACCCAGTCTTGTTTAAAAACATCAAGCCTGGTGTGTATGCAGTCTTGAAGTAGAAGTGTGTGTTTTGCCTTGTGTGAAAGAGTTTGGCTTTGAAATAATATAGGGCTCAACTGTAATCCAAGGAGCATTCATGAAGGGACCCTCTACATATGAATCTTAAAACCTGATTCCCTCATCTGGAAAGAGGTTGCAGCATTTCCCCACTTCCTCCAGGCTTGGTAGAGGGTTATTGACAGCTTCAGAGAAGTCCGTTGACTTTGTATGTGTGAATAGCTAAGCAGTGGGAGTACAGATTTTTCTTCAGGTTATATTATTCACAGTACCTGCATTCTTGAAGGAGTGAGACTGAAATGGCCTTTTGTATAGCTGATTTCAGCATGTTTTGGAAGTTAAACAATGCTGGATCTGCTCCTTACTCAGATTCAAGATCTCCACAGTAAAAAGAGAAGCGTGGAAACATGGTAACTTTTGGACACACTACCATTTTGCAGAGGCTTCAAGAAAGATTAACTACTTGTAGAAAAAGCATATTGCCCACTACATCAGTAAAGAAAACTATTTTTTGGCAGTGTCATTTTTTGCTGAATGAGATGCCTCTCAGTTAAAGATAATCCTTCTTTTCTTTTTGTTCTAACTTGGACACCTTATCTTTGACCGGCCATGTTGACACAAAGTGTTAAACATTTTAAATTTATTTATTCCTGTCATGATGCTTTTTCATGTTAGCTTTTTTTATTAGTGTTATGTCCAAACGGATGCTTCTATTCTAAAAGTGCTTATTACCTTGGAAAAAAAACTGAACTACTTTGAGGGCTAAACATTTTAATACTGTTGCCAGCCAAAGGAAAGTTTGTTCAGAAAATATTAATGACTTTTTTTTCCCTAGGATTATCACAGCAACATTAACTTTGTGGCTAAGTACAGACAGTCAAAAAGCCTGAGGCTGAATTGATTCAATCTCTGGAAGTCAGTTTAAGTGGTGTAGACTGAACCAATAAACAAGTGAACAGGCATTCACTTTGATTCCAGAAATGAAGACACGTGCCTGCAGTGTCTCAGGCAAAAAGCCAGGGGGTGCTGGAGCATGCCTCCCTGCTCAGCTGGAGTAGGCAGCTTGGGGCAGGGATAGCCCACCCACCCCCGAGGGGGAGTTTGCAGGGGAGGCGCGAAGTATCTGGGAAGCTGGCGGACTGTGGGTTAACTTGAATCTGGAGGGGATCTGGGACAGAAGTTCAATAAAGCAATTTAACCTAAATCAATTAAGTCTGATACTACATCCGTCCAGGTTTATTTTAAATTGGTTTTAGCCATTCTGGTTTATCTGCACTGGTTTATGTTAACTTATGTTAGAGTGGTTCATGTGCACTGAACTTCTGTCATGTTATGGGTTTGAACCAGTTTCTGATCACTTATACAGGTGTATGTGCAATTTCCATCCCTAGCCTTTGTTGCTGATCTATGTTTTATGGCTTGGTCTTTCAATATATAATAAGATGACACTTGGTAGTGTGATATGTTATTAGTAGAAATGAGTTTTTTTGCCTTTAAACTGTTCTGCTGGTTTGGGTATGTCTTTATGGAACAGAACCTGTCGAGTAACCTTAGGCCACTGACATTAAAAAGAAAGTGTGATGGGATGCGGTGTGTGATCCTAACAATCATACCTCCTGCCATGCCACATATGCATGGGAGGAGGCAAGATTGTGGGGTAGGGTATCAGATCCCATCATGCCATATTTATGATGCAGGGGGAGCTTGGGATCATGATCCTGGGCTCTCCTTGAATGAGCAGTCCTTGCTTCTGTGGCTGGGAGCCCCATCATCTGGCAGAGCCCTAGCTGCACGTTCAATTAAAGGCATGATAGGAACCAGCAACAATTGAATGAATGTGTGGCCAGGTCGCTACTTAAGATGTGATTAAAGAGTTAATTGTGTCTTAAGTGTGGATACACGCAGGTAGCTTTTTCTGTTTCACACATATGCAGTGCTCTGCTGAAATCTAGGGCTCTATTTCAATGCATCTGCACAAAGGGGCAGACTTATGGTTGCTATACGGGGCTCACTTAGAATATTTTGTTTTTAGGCATTTTAACTTACTTGTACCAGCTATGATTTCTAACAGACTATTTGGGGGAGTAAATGTTTACTAATACGAGAAAGGATTTCATAACTTGTCACACATTCTTACTATAATATAGTTGTGCTTACTATAATATAATCTTACCATAATATAGATTTTGCAGTAGAATTATTTTATTTTATGTGGAGAGCCTAGGAGACATGGTACTTCCTGGAGTCAGCTCTACCCATGCTGGGGCAGGGAATGTCTAGGACAGTGATTCTCAACCAGAGTGCCATAGCCCTCTGATTTACATCATTTACAAGAGAAACCCAGAGATTTCAACCAGAAAGCTACAGGGCTAGAAACATGCTGACCTGTTGTGGTCTTCCTGAGTTCTTGGCAAGTGAAAAAAATTGCTCTGTTATTTTTCCATACTCAAAAATCCACACAAGTATGAAGAGCTGGCATTTTCTGAGGGATGCCTTGAATCTAAAAAGGTTGAGAACCACAAGTCTAGGCATAAGCAGGATCCAAGTGCAATCATGGGTCATCAGACTTGATGAAATAGAAGACTCTCTTGAGATTAGCCCCTTCCCAGGCACACAGGTAGGGTGAAGTTCATTATGTGATGCACCCAATTAGATCCAGTCCCCAGCTTCTATTCCAGTATACACTGTACAGCAGCAAAATCATAGCGCTGGTCAGATGTTGGGTTTTTGGTCATAGCCATATTGGCCTAAGGACATAGGCAGGCAATGTTCTTTGGGTAGATATGATCGCTTTTATTAGATTTCTACCAATTTACATTCTCACTGGCCTCCTGTCAAACTTTTAGCTGCTTTCATTTCTTGGAGTCTCCGAACAGCAGAGACCCCTTATGCCTGAGGAAGGCTGATTGTGCCAAAAGTTTGCAAAGAACTTCTGTCCTCAGTTGGCCTAATGAAAGATAATGCATCTACCCGAGGAACCTTGCCTAGCTGAGCAGATTGATTTCATTCTGCTACCCAGGAAAAAAGACTGCATTTCTCCCTTCATTTTAGGACTTGTGTGCTAAATAACAGAGAGTGTGACTGTACCAGGGGAGCAGAGTGCTCAGTCATGCTGTAGAAGAAATAATCTACTCAACTCATCCTGTTCTGCTGGTATCAACCCCAGAAATAAAGTGGTAAGGACACCCTAAGGCATGCCCGCAGCATCTCACTCCAATCCTTGTTTTGTGGTGTGCTCAACAATGTTGTTTGGGGGCACTCTAAGGGCATCATTGCTGGGGTCACATTTGAGGTGTTTATTTCTTTATTTCTTCATTGGCCTGACCATGTACTTTGCTCTCACCATGTAGATGTATCCAAAGAAGCAGATTCTGCCACCTGTCTTCAATCCAAACAGCACCCAATTCCCTGAATAGCTCTGTAAAAGTCCAGGACTACTTGTGAAAGTATACACATGTCAATGTGAGGAAGGACAGCACATTGAGGCTTTTCATCAGCATAGTTAGACAGAGAATGGAGAAAGAGTCGGTAATAACAAAAGCACTCAGACCAAGATTAAGCAGCGGAGAGCTTGTTACAACATTTTGAAATCAGCCATGTGAGTTCTTGAGTCAGAAACCTATCAAAATGCACTCTCCCGCTCGTTGTTTTTATTTTTCACAGCATCGTCCATAGGCCGCCAGTCTGTGGGGTTATAGACAGCTAAGGAAATTTAGTACAATTTCAGCTTCACTGCTCAGATTGTTTTTCTATAGGCCAAAGCAGTTTAAAACAGCTTTACCTCTGGTCCCAGGTGTTGCTGAGGCAGCAAAGTCTCTGCAAGCCCCCAGAAATCAGCAGGGAGAGCTGCTGAAGCAAGAAAAATCTTTAACTGTGAAACCAAAAAGGGGGGCAAAAAAGGAGTAGAAAAAGAATCAAGCAAGCAACATTTTTTTTCCCAATTAAGGGCTCCAGTGTTACTATCAGGACATGGACTGCTTTGAATATTTTTTTTTCCTTAGTGGTGAATGACTTTTGTGGAGTCAGGGGTTAAGTTAGATGAGTGTCATGGTAAGTTGTGAACTGTTCTTTGAAAATAATGGCCTGGGTCACCTGGGGTGCTGTATGCGATTTCTTTGGTGAGAGGTTTTTAATGCAAATTAAGTAGTTGGATTTTGTGTTTTCACTGTGCGTAGTACAATAAACCCAGCCCATTTGCTGGCAGACGGTGACCACCATCATTGGCACTAATTGGCACCCTTTTGAGCAGCCGCAGTGAAGATGGCCATAGATTAAAGGTGCAAGAGAACTGAACTATGCTTTTAGTTCAAGAGGTGGTTCTTTTGAGCCAGGAGTCTGTGGAGAGAGGTGAGATGGTGTGGGGGACGTCTCACAGGTGCAGCCTACTCGCTCCTTGTTCTAGGAAGAACCAAGGCTTCTATTTCCCAGGCTGTCTATCTGGCATCCTTCATGAATTCTGAATTCACTTAGTTGACCTTCTAGGCAAATTTTACAGAAAACTCAAAGTAAAGATTGCCTTTTGAAATCATGCCCTCTGATCTTTCTGAAGACATTTGCTATTGCAGTATTTTAAGGCAGCAAAGTATTTTAGACTTTGAGTCTTCTGTGAAATTCACAGGAAGGCTCAAGATCATGGCGGGGAGCACTAGAGGTGAAGTTAAATCAGCTAAAGAACTGTTCTGTGATCTTAGAAATGCATCTCTTCAATTGAACCCCAGGAATGAAAATAGCGTATCAGCTTTACCTACTGAGCTGCGCTACAGACAGCAGCTGTATAGACTCATAGGGGAAGAAGTGCTGCTGGATCTGAAAAAATGGAACCATCCAATTGCAACGTCAAAATGATCATGTTTAATGAAAAATGATCATACAACACAGATATATAATATACAAAGTAAATAAGTAAATGTTTTCTCATCCTTAGCTCATGACTATATTGATGAAACTAGCAAATATTTTAATGAACTCATTGTCCCTTCTTCTCTTTAATTCCTCAGTCACATTTTACTGAAGAATTGCTATCCTCTTCTGCTATAAGCATCCATCTAAAAGCACATATAAGGGGAACATGCAAACAATCAGGGTAACCTGAAAATACAGAATTGATTAACTGTAAGCATTTTCGCTCAAATGCAAGGAATCACTGGATCTTCCTGGAGGATCATACAGTTGAGCTATTTTTGCGATCAGCTATTATATCAGGGATGAGCCTAATTTATTGTATAAATATAATAAATATCATGGGCCAGATCCTATTTAACCAATTAGGTGCCTAAATGAACTTAGGCACATAAATATGATCTTATCCTATCCTGCTCAAGTCTCAAGAAACAATTAATGCGAGAAGTGGTTTGATTCTACTGCTCACTGCTTTTTGTGACTTAGTCTTCAGGCTAAGAATATGGTGTGCTGTAAATCTAGTGTTAAATTTTTTTTCTGGGGCTTGACCTGGGCAGAATAGGTTTACACTGGGCATGTCTACACATGCTATTAATGCTTTAAAGGCTTACTGCTCAGTGAAATACTGCTCAGTAAGCCTTTTCTTGGATCAAATCTGCTCCAGTACAGGGCTACCCCTACCTTGCCCCAGCTCCCTGCAGCAGCCAAGCTGTCCTCAAGGTGCTGGCCTGGTTGCTGGCAGGGAGCACGGGGGCCATTCCTGTTGTGCACAGTCTGGAGAGCTCTGCCGGCTGCAGTGGCTGCTATCTCCTGACCCCATGCACATTAGGATGGGTCCTGATATGCAGGGGGCTGGGAGACAGCTGCTGCTGCAGAGCTTTTTCAGCCTCATGCACATGGGGACAAGCCCCCTGCTGCTCAAAGATTTCCCCACGCAGCTGGGGGCTGGCTGGGACCTGCTGCAGAAGTAAGACAGCTCCTGGCCAGCCCTCAGCTAGGCAAGGAAGCAGGGAACTAGATTGCTTCCCAGTCCTGGCACTGTTTGGTTCCCAGCTTCTGTGGGGAGCCATGAGCTGAGCAGTGCCAAGAAGGGGGTTGGAGCAGAGAGCTACTCTGTCCCAGCGCTGCTCAGGTCCCAGCTCCAGGGGGGGAGCTGGGAGTTGAACAGCAGCAGGACTAGGGGAGCTCTCTATCCCCTGTGGTCCCCTGGTATTGGGGCTAACCAGGAACAAATTTGCTCCCCGGTAAGCATCTTTACGTGCACTACTGTGTGCTATCTACTGCACAGTTAGTTTATTACCTGTATTTACAAGTAGTAGCTAACTGCACAGTAGACTAATTTATTGCATAGTAAATGATGCACATGTGTAGACAGCGATGCTTTACTGTGCAGTAGATTAATAAAGCATTTCATGTAGCCACATCCACTTAGGAGCCTAAGCCTGGCCCCAAATGTCTAGCAACACTGCCAGGAAAGGACTAGTCAATCAGCTAGTCAATCTCTGTGTTTAAAGCATAATCATCCCTGTTTAAACACAGGAAATGTTTGTTTGAGCTGAAGTGAAAAACCTTCAGTGCTGGAGATTGCACAGTCTCTCTAGGTAGCCTGTACTAGTGTTTCCTCACACTTAAGATGAAAAAGTTCTTAACATTTAACCCAAATATCTCTTTGTGCAACTTAAGACCATTCTTTCTTGTCCTAGCCTCTGTCGACACAGAAAATGATTAATTGCTGACCTTTTTATAACAAGGCTTTCTGTATTTAAAATCTGTTATCAAGTCCCTTAGTTGTCTCTTCTGTAAAGTAAATAATTACAATACTTCCAGCCTTTCCTCATATGTCATGTTTTCTAAACTTATAAACAATTTTTTGTCTATCTTTGTCCACATTGTTTTTCAAGTGCAGTGCCCAAAGCTGGGTACAATACTCCAGGTCTTATCAAAAGCTAAACAGAATGGAAGAATCACTTCCTGTAACTTGAATATGACATTTCTATTAGTACATCCCAGTACACTATTAGTTTTTATTGCAGAGGTATTACAGTACTGACAATTTCAGGTAATGATCCGCTATAATCACCAGAGCCATGACTCTATTTCTCTGTGCATCTAAATGCCAGTTTTCTAGCTGAATAGTTTGTGATTCTATTTCCCTTGCAGTGTGGACTCATATACATGTGGGCATCAATACGCATGCATGAGCCATGCATCTGTGAAGCTGTGGATATACCTGAGCATAAAGCCTCTTTAACAGGGCACCATCCCAGGGAAGCCCATAGAGGCCTGCAAAATTCCCTTTTTGCCCTGCTCACTCTGGGAACAGTCTCCCCTCCACTTGTCTGCCATGTCTTGATGTTTTTTATGGTTATAAAAGGGAGGCTGCCCCAGGGATTCTCAGACCTGATCTTGCTCTAAGGAACACCTGGCGGTGGTGGTTCTTTGCCTTAAGGTCTAATTGCATGGCTCCATATCTCCCCTATACCATGCTCCATGCCTCACAGACTTTGAGTCACCGATCGGGTAGGACACTTGTCTTTTTGTTTCCAGGCCACCCGAGGCATAAGCTTCTTTTGTTGGGGCTTTAGCCTTCCCAGTTTCCCTCCCTGTACTCTGGCTGGTCCCATAGCCCAGGCCCACAGTTCTATGCCTGGCTTTTGGGCTCTAGCCCCCAGCAGGTCTCAAGACAGTCATGTACCCGCAGGATGCTAATGGGACCGCTGAACCTCCCCTCTAGTCCCAGCCCAAGCCACTGCTTTCAACATAAAAAATTAAGTCCTCTTTCTTGCTTAACATGTCTTTGTGACAGGGGGCCTCCTCGGGGCCGCTCTCCATGGCCTGCCCACCTGTCCTTGGGCCAACCGCCCGCCTATTCTCGCCCACCATGACTTGGTCTTAATTGGTTCATAATTGATCTTCCATAAGCGGGAGGCTGCCCATTTGTGCCCCGATGCCAGGGGGCGCTATCTGCGGCTCCTTCCATCCCCATACCACAGCCCAAGCCTCACAGATGGCATCTTGATCTTTCAAATCACCGGACCCCTCCCTGGGCCTTCATATCGTCCCCTTAGGACCCGTCCATAGTCCACACAATCGGGCGGCCTCTCCGCCATCATCCGGGCTACCTTGCCCCCTGAAGCCCATCTTCCCCTCTCAGGTGTGATCCCTTCTAGACCTATGGCAACTTGCCCTGGCTCACCTCCAAGCCAGCCGGGACCCCAGGCCTCCAGCTCTGGGCGTCCCTCGCGGTGAGCCCCCTGGCCCTTTTGACCCCTCCCTGGGTCCTGGCCCCAGCTTGGGCCAGTCGAGGGTACTCACCTGGTTGTGCTGAGTCTCTAGCCCCTCACTCATTCTCAGGTCCCCCTCTGGACCCTCCAAACACTCTCAGGGTAACCTACCCGGCAGTGGGGGCAAGGGGTTAAGGCACCCCGACTTGCCTTCCACCGGGGTGGTAACTGGCCTGGCATTTCCTGGGGGTTCCTGCGCCACTGGGAGCCCCACCAGGCCATCCACTCCCGGCAGGGTGCAGTTTTCAGGTCATGCCCAGGACCAGGAGCCTCCTTCCATCCCCTTACAGCTCCCCCATATCTCCGGTGTTCTTCCTAGCAGCTCTCCAGCCAGGCGATGCTGCTGCCTGGCCTCCAGCAGCCAAACTGCCTGAGTTTACATAGGCCTCAAAATGGCTGCCCTCGTCAGGCACCTGGAGGCTGCTAGCTCCAGGGCCTTAAAGTGGTAGGCACACCCAGTGCCCTGCCACAGTCTCTCTCTCTCTCACTTGTTCTCTTTCTGTCCGGGTAGCTTTTTTTATTCCCAGGCTTACAGAGCTGCTTTCTTCCAGCTTCCTTGTAGATTTTGGGCCCCATGCCTTGCTGCTGTCCAGAATTTTGCAATCTGCAACTCTCAGGGATGGCCTTCTTGCCTGGCTCAATCCCAGGGCTTTTATAGCACTGGTCTGAGCCCTATTCTGGTCATGTGAGGCCCCAGCCAGCTGACCTGACTACAGGGCTGTCATTTAACTCCTGCTCTTCTGGCTGCCCATGCTATAAAGCAGTGGTCTCCAACCTTTTTGTGGTGAAGATCATTTTTTGACATCCTAGGATCTACCGCAGCCCACCCCCCCATCCTGCTCCCATCCCATCACTGGGCACCCACCGTGCCCCCTTCCCTGGACAAGCTGCCTGGGCTCTTACCCAACTCATCCAGCCCAGCTCGGGTGGCAGGTGGTGTGTCTGCATGATTGACTGGTCAACCAAGATCCCATCCACATCAATGGCTGCCCTGGCCTGGCCCCAGCATCAATGGCCTGGCCCCAGCATCCTGGTGCAAAAAAAAAAAAGCCCTGCACTCACCAGCTGCTGCCAGGCAGTGGGGTGATCACTGCTGCCCCCCCATTGCTCCATGCTGCATACAGGACTCTGCCATGAGCCCCCATGTCCCATCTGATCTCCCACCTCTCAATCTGGCTGCTCTGCCCAGCCCCTGTATCATCTCTATTTTTTAAAAAAAAGCCTCACACTCACTGGCTGATGCAGCAGCCTCATGGTTTTGGGGGCTCATGGTAGAGCCCCCCACACAGCGTGGGGCAATAGGGGGCACCGGGTATCACCCCTCCACCTGGCAACAACTGACAAGTGCAGGGGCTTTTATTTATTTATTTATTTATTTATTTATTTTACAAGCAGGGATGCTGGGGCCAGGTGAGACAGCCATTGACAGGGCTGGGAGAGCAAGCAGAGAATAGGGCCTGTTTGATTCAGAGATTCTGTCCATTTGGTGGTGGTCGCATCTCCAAACCAGATTCACCCAAATTGATTCAGGACAGTGATTTGAATCACAGAGGCCTACTTGATATCAGTCTTTAAATAGCTGAAGGGCTTTCATAAAAATGAGGGAGAATAGGATGTGGACTAATGGCTTGAAGCTGCAGCAAAGTAGGTTGAAACTGGATATTAGGAACAACTTCACTGTTAGAATGGTGAGGCGGTTGCATAGACTGTCTATGGAAGTTGTGAAATCTCCATCATTGGATGGAGGTTGGATTAATGCTGGTCAGGGATAATCTAGGAGAATCCATGCCTGTGTTCTACTATGAGTGTTTCCCATGCTTCTGGGCTTTGGTGGTTGCCACGTGGAGCAGGAAAATAACTTTTTGCCCTTCTGGGGCTACACATTAGGCAAAAAAACTCAAACAAACCCTTTCTCAGAGGCATTGAATTTTGGTTGCAGCCAAGGTCAGGGATTTTAACTGAGGCAAAGGAGGATACCAATACATTTACTGGGACAAAGCCCTGGGGTTCCTGCCTAGAAAGTCTAGCTCCTCTCTGCTTCAAGTCAGACTGATCACCATATTTATGATCAGGAAGGAGTTATATACAATGTTCAGGCTGGTACACATTGTGGACGTGTTTGCCCTTCTTTGTAGTGGGGTGCCTGGCCCCTTGCTTGGATCTCCTAAATGTATTTCAACAATTCTTGAAGCAGCACTTGCCACCATTGTCCCCCTGTTCCACCTCTGGCATGTTCATGTGCATGTCTTGTGGTGTCAGGGTTGACGGTGTAGTTTTACTAATAAGTTAGGCAAGACGTATCAAACCCATCTAGCCATGTGGGCCAGATATGTGGGGGGGAGGGTAGAGGGGGGAGGCTGGTCCATGGGCTGGACCAGATTCACAGATGAGTCCCTCATTCCAGATTTGGAGTGGGTGCCATGTGCACTTGTGTCCTGCAGTGGTGGAGCAGTGGCAGCATGCAGCAAAGCCCCAAGGCTATGCTGTATGTGGTGGTCACTTTGGGCTCCAGGTCTGTACAGCAGAGCCAAGAAGCTTCCAACGCAGGGCTCTGCTGCAGTGCCCTGGCGATACACACGCCCCTGGAACATGCGTGTGGCAGCCAGTCTGCTGCTCCAGGACACAAGCTGGAGCAGGAACTGCTTTATGGTATGTGGGGCAATCTGGCACACTCAACATGCTGCCTGTGGATCAGTCTGAGACCCACAGGCAGCACTGGAGGCCAGAGGACATGGCTTTGCGGGCTAAATTCAGCCTGTGGGCTGTATCTCTGAGTTGGACAAAGATTTTACAGCATTGAGCCTGTATCAGGCATGGGGTAAGGCTAGATGACGTCCAGAGGTCCCTTCCAGTGCTTCTTTTCCATGATTCTATGCCACAATGGTTTTACACCACACTGCCCCCCTCAGGGGCCCCCTACTCACCCCTACATCCTCATGCCTCTGGCCCCCCACCCTGGCCACCCCCTCCTCTTTTCTGGAGCAGACCCCTTAAGAGCAGGTGTGCAGCCAGCATATGTATGCAACCACACAGCTTCCTGTTCTGTTGTGCACACTTACTCTACATGCCCATTTTTATGTGTCCACTTACACACTTACATGGCTAGAAAGTTGTCAGATAGATGAAAAAAGAGAAACAGAATTCTCTGCAAAATGCAGGCTACCTGACTGTTCTCAATTTTGTATTTGTGCATTTGATTGTTCCTCCCTAAGAGGAGTATGTTGCACTTTTCCGTATTGAATTTCACCTTATTTATCTCAGATCATCTTTCCAATTTATCTAAGGAGCATTTTAAACCTGAATCTTGCTCTCTAAAGTGTCTGCTGCCCTGCCGAGCTTCAGTGCACTCAATTTCATCTTCCCAATCAGTAATGGAGATATTGAACTGTACTGGAATCAGGGCAGCACGTCTGCACGTCTTGTGCTGAAGTAGGAGTGACAGATCATACCTTGGAGACAAAATCAGAATGTAAACTATTTGGGGTGAGGTTCTTCCTTTGTTTTGTGTGCTTGGGGCTTTTAAGTGCTACAGAAACACGAATAAATAGAAATAATAGGAAACCCCAAACTATAAATTCCTCCTTGCCATTTTGATCCCTTTCCTCAGTCTTTTCTGAACAGTCACAGAAAGAGTTGCAGTAAATGACTGCAACTTCCTTGACTTCAGTAATGTTCATCTGAATTACAGTAGGAGGAATTATTTTTGGCCTTAAGGCAGAACCCAGAATTGATCTGGGTTTAGTAGAATCCTGTAGTAAGATACAGGCTTTGCATGCAACTTAAACTGAAACAAGTTAACCTGAACAAACCAAATCAGAGCAGCATAAAAAGGAGGGAGACTGAACTTAACAGTGACAAGATGACAAGGCGACGTAGACCAACTAACCGTATTTTGATGCTTCCCAAATTCTTAAACATTTGTAAAAAACATATCAGTTAAACATTTTATTTATTTAGAAGCATTTGGGGGCATCAGTAGAAGAGCTTTAATATTACTTTGATTAGGAACATACAGTTGAGAAAGAATCTCCCAGGATATCATGTCCACTGTGTTTATATTCCCGGTTTATCCAAAGAGTCCTAAACCTATCCACTCTAGCTCCTCTTGCACACCTCAGGCACTAAACATCTTATGAAACAAGAACCAAAAGCATCCTAAAATGTAGCATAGGTATAAAGCAGAGGAGACAAAGGGACTACTCATGTTCTAAAGGCACTACTCATGCTACTAAAATGGCAGGGAAATTATTAGATTTGTATACATTCAGATGGTCTTAGAAAAGAAGGAACAGCAAACCATCCCCAGGCCTCATTCCTCACTAAGAATTCCTTCCCCCTGCAAATATTTGGTGATTCTGTAGCAGGCTCACTTTTCAGAGCTTGGGTTGAGTCCCAGGCTTGAGATCCTGCTGTTTTGATTGGTGGAGCCCATCTACCAATCAGGGGGCAGCAGGAGAAATAAAGTCACGCCCCTTTCCTAAGGGGAGGGAGAGAAGAGCTCCCTCAGACCTGATTGAAGACTGTAAAGTGTCAGGTCCGGAAAACTTCCGGCGTGGATCCCTGGAGCGTATAAAAGGAGCTGGGTGCCCAGTATGAGGGCAAATGCAACGAGGGGCTCAAGAAGAGCAGAGCTAAGAAAAGATGGGGAGCTCTCCCCCAGCAGGCAATAGGCCCAAGGCTCCTGAAGCTGCCACTGGAGGAGCAGCAGCCGTGGAAGTGGTGTGAGGCTGCTTGGGCTGTTGACAGTTCACAGGAATGGTGCACAGAGACCCGGCTCTGGGAGTGGTGTGAGATCGTTTGGGCCCATCATGGTGCATAGTTTGGTGCATGTAGCCTAGGCTTTGGAAACCACAAGCAGCAGCTTGAGCCTGCAACTCTGGCAGGTCCAGCGGGCCCACAGTGTGTGGGGAGTGGACAGAGCAAAGGCCTTGGGGCTCCAGTGAGGCAGCTCAGGCCCCATTTCTCGGCAAGCAGCCAGGTTCTACAGTGTGCAGGGCAGTGCACGGGCCTGAGCCTCGGGAGCCAGGGAGCAGCGGAGGCTGCTTGGGTTAGCCACTCAGCATGAGGACAGCTGGCTGGAGCCTGAAGGGCCCGGCCTGTGCTAAGAGAGCCTTCAGTGCCAAGCCAGGGCATGGAGAAATGGTAGTGCTGCAGCTTGAGGCTCAGCACCCAGGAGCCAGCAGCGGTGGTGCAGCAGTTGGCAGGAGCTGAGCCCACGGTGCCCAGAGCGGAACACAGGGTGGGGAGGAACCCAGCAGCATGGAAGAGGCCTGGAGAGGTGCTTCAGCAGAGGACATCCCATCGAGCTGTGCCCTGACCTCTGCCACCTGAGGGAACGTGAGTCCCACAGGGGAAAGACATTTGGGGTGGGCAAACCCAGAAAAGGAGCTAGGTAAGCAGCCCCCTGCCTAGTCAAGGCCCTAAGGGGAGGGGCCCTGGTTCTTCCTCGGGGCCCCATTGGAAGGAGGACTATCTCTTGCCATGGGTCAGGGACTATATTAAGGAATAGATTATATTAAGATTATTCATGTTTGCATGTTATATTTTGTAATTGAAATGTTGTATTATGATGTAAATAGTATTATGTAGGGTTTTACCTTGGTTATTGGTTTCATAGTTTCAGAGTAGCTAGGGTGAGGAGGGACCTGAACAGATCATCTAGCCTGACCCCCTGCCACAGGCAGGAATGAATGCTGGGTTCACAAGACCCCAGACAGGTGATCGTCCAACCTCCT
>JAGPOW010003642.1:12039123-12062191 GCA_030014935.1 Caiman crocodilus
GAAAAGTTTCGGTGCACGGTCAGAGCCCGCCAAAACCTTGCAGCTGCACCAGCGAGTGCATGCTTGCAATTGGCTCACGTTAAATTATGCATACGTGTCAGCTGGCAATTGGCCCGCTGACTGAATAAGAGACTTAGGCGATGCCCGCCCAAACCGGAGGAGAGCTGGGACACGCATGAGGAGAGATCCCGCGTGCGTTTCCAAGCCATGAAGGAGGCCTGATCAACCGACAATGACTCCCCGCCGGATTCATCCGACACCCCATACCCTGCATGAGTGTGAGCTTTTGTGTGCCTGAGTTCCTCTTTGAGTTTTGTAACTTCAAGGAACGTGCCTACAGCCTACGGACTGTAAATAAAGTTTTTTTGACTTCCAGCAACCCGCTTGTGTCTAGTGCTCTAATTCCACACTCCATCAGCGGCCCCGTTCCGCCAGTGTTTCTTGGCCCCCACAAAAGCTACATTTTTTTCATGATAAAAATGAAACACCACTAATATATTGACCTATCTATAGTGATGTTTCATTTAAATCCTGGAAAAATGTGATTTGGGGTTACTTTTGTAATCTGAAAATGAGGGATTTTTTTTTTATTGGAAGAAATCAGGATCCCTGGTCTTCAGTCATGACTCGGTTCCCAAGCATTGTACAGATCTTGAGGAATCACAGGAGCAAGTGGATCCTCGTACTACATTTTTTTAATTTGTTCAGTAACTTGTGGGAAGATGAAGCTTGAGGTCAGAAGTGGGAGATGAAAACCCGCATGTTAAGCAGTTGCATTATAATTTCTCTTCTTGTTCTTGCCCGTGATTAAAGGAACAATGTCAGGCAGCAGTCCAAACCTATTTTTTTGTTATTCACTTGTGTTTGGTTAGCAAGCTATACAAGCATGACTATGATTTCCTAATGAGTGAAATGTGTGACTTTTCTTGTGTTGCCAAGACATGTATGTCTGATGCTGTTGATTCTATTATAGTTGGCCACTGTCCAGCAGTTTGCTTCATTAGTCACGGATGGAGAGAGGATGTAGAGAGAGGAAGGGGCTCTCTATGTTTTCTAAACACGAAAAGGTGCTCAGTTCCAAAGATCAGTACATTCAAGTGCCCCTACTGATTTGGTAAATTAGAAATTGGTGGTTTTGCAACCATTCTCCTCCTCTGAACAATGTCCTTGTTGCATCCGGCATTGGCTTCAAGTCTTAATGTGCTGGTTGACTTTGATGTCCATACTCACATTGTGATAATCTTTTAAGCAGGCTGACTGCTGTGTTTGTGGCTGTAGTTGGAGCTATGAAATAAGTGCATACTTTACCTGGTCAGCACAAGTAACCATGCAAAGGTGAACCATGCAAAGGTGCATATACTTTCAACTGGCATTCATTTTTCACATGCAAAAATGTCTGGAAATTTTGCAGATGCAAATCCATGTGTAGGAGGCTACCCCCTTTTAAAGACCAACTGGCTGTCTCCTATATATCACACATTACTTGACTTGGCTGTCAAAATGGGATCTTATAGTTTCTGGCTGTATCCTTATGTGTTGCAAAGCTTATTCTGGACCTATGATAGCTATGAATGGGAAACATTTTCATTAAACTTTGCCCTCCCCAAACATCCCAATTTTAAATCAAAATCTCAATTTTGAGTGCACTTTTATTTTAAATGATATTTCTGAGGTTCTTTTTTCAGCTCCGTTCTAGGTTGAAAAGAGACTGTATTGCTGGCCCCCCCTTCCCCTGCCATTGCAAATATTCATCTTGCTGCTTGTTTTTAAAATTAAAATCTTGATGAAAACACATACAAAATTAGAAAACTTCTTTATGTAATGTCCATCATTTGGATCTGCTCTTTGAGGGAGGGCAAGGAACTGTACCTGTGTAGAGTATAAGATGATTCTGACAACACTATATTCATTCAGATGTTTGGGCCAATTTTTTTTATTTTTGCTGTCAAGAGCCTTTTCAACAGCTGACCCTTTGAAGATTTATGTCCCCTGTTGGGGTTGAGGCTTTGTTGAAGGTGAGAGAATATAGCTGCTTTACTACTTGACCTCTCTGACAATGGTTTGGTGGAAGATTATAATAATCTTTCGGTTTCCAACTGTGCTAAGCTTGTTCCTAGATGCTCTTTTCCACTACATTGTTTACAAATAATCTGTGACTAAAGTTATGGACAGGGAAGCACTGTTGATCTCTAGAGTACATTTTGAACTGGAATGAATGCTGTGGGCTTATTTAGGCCCTACCCAATTAGCTACAGTAGGTGCGCTAGTAAAATGGAATTAAAGTCCAAAGCAGATGGGCCAATCTATTGCAGAGCAGTGGGATCCATGCATACATGTCAGCAAATACCAACAATTGCAACTGGCAGTTCAACTGATCTTTTTGTTCTGTCACTTTGGACAGCATAGAAAGTAAAAAAGCAAGCAGCCAGGAGTTTTGTAAGGTACTGGTTGTAAGTACTGTACTTCTTCTGGAAGCTTTCTGACTTCCAAGGATCCAGAAGCCTTTTGGTTTTGGCATAATGGACACAGAATATATATATATATGCAAATACATAGCTTGTGCTAGAGAAAATATCATTTGCTCTGTGGAACAGAGAGCTACTTCTCTATAAATATACAGGAGAAGAAACTTGCTTAAATGAAGTTAGATACAATAATAGAATGAATCTCCATTTATACTGGAATTCCAGCTAATTTCAATGCCTTTATATTGTGCCAGCTGCAGGCGTTGTTGCACCAAATCCTTAATAGTGAATCTGGTCCATAAAAATAAAAACTTTTAAGAGAGTTACAATGTATTTGATAATGCATAAGAATTCATAATGAATTTAGTCAGCTGTTGAATAGAGTATTTTTCTTTCTGAAGGATGTGCTGGAATACTTGACCTGTCTTGCATGTGTTTAAAATGTTGAAAAGCTGCAGATTCACACATATACTGATATCTTCCCATTTATTAAATTAGGCTTTGAACAATATATATAGCTTGCTTTATAAATGGCATCTTCTCTAAGGTCACTGAAGCTAATAAGCCTCTTTCAATGTGTATTGCATTATTGCATGGGCCATGACCCTTCAAGGACCAGGACTGCTTTGTGTCCTCCAAACCCAGGTCCTTAGTGAGAGTCCAGAATGCTTCATTACCTGTCAGAAAGTGACCTGCACTGGCATAATAATAGTCTTTTTTCAGTCATAATAAGCCTGACTCCAAGTCCTTTTAATGACCTTGGGATGTCTCCCATTCACTTCAGCAGCCTTAGGGTGAGGCCTTGACTCTCTCATTTATATCCTACAAAGGACTGGTTAGTTCAACCCCCGTTTAGGAATGTCACCACCACAAGTTCAGGAAGAAACATTTTTGACAAGGACTGGAGCAATTTCCAGGTATAGGGCAATAGAAGAACTTAGCCGTTTTCCAAACTATAAAGAATTGCTCAGAGCATTAGCACTGAAGCTTATGTAAAAGATTTTGTTCTATGGAAAGTAGCTATTCCTCCGAGAAGCGCTGAGCTCTCATTTCTGCCAAGCATCTCAACAGAATTGGGCCAATAATGAATACAATATAATTTGACTAAGGGTAATTGTTTCTGTCAGGCTCCTTAACCATTGCTTAAACTGAACATTTTTCCAGGCAGGGAAATTATCTTCATAGTGGAAAATAACCAGAAAGGTTGATATTATGTAGGAAAACAGTGAACATTGAATTACTGCGGCATGATAAAACTAGGTCAGAATTCTGTCTTTAATGTGTTTAATTTCAGACAGCTTTCCAAATTAAAGATGATCATACAGGCCAACAGTGTTATTATTCCTTACTGTCCTAGAATATAGGGTGGCTTTCTGACAGTTATACAGCCGAAATTCATTGTTATTAGTTCTATTTTTTAATTTGCAAATGTACTTTAAAAGCCTTGAAAAATGAAACAAGGTATTTCAATACCCGAAGAAACAATAGGAGATGGGATGGCATATACTTTGCCATAAATTAACCTGGTTAGACATAGAAAAATAACCCTCACTGGCATTAAAAAAAAAAAAATTAACAAAGCCCTCAATTACAATATAGACTGAACAGAGAAGTAAAAGGTTGGGTCAGAAGCTAGGTTATCAATACAATACAGAAAGCAATAGTAAAAACTAATAGTCTATGTGTATATGACCTTCACATTGGATTAGTGACCAGTGTAGTACATTCACAAAATATTGTGCCATTGTACTCACTAACATAATAAGATATTTTGTCTATTATAATACAAAAGGCATTAATGTATTACAAACGCTTATTCTAGCCTGCCTTATCAGGGATTTCCATGTTGTATTTCTAGTCTGGTCTCTTGCTTATTTCCCCAGTTTACATAATAATGTAAGTATAAAATGGAGTGCTCTATTGAAATGAGAAGGACAAGGGTAATGGAGGAAGAACTGAGGAGTGGAAGACAAAGGAGGGGAGAAAAGGGAGAATGGAGATACTGGGAGAGCAAAAAGAAAGCGCGAGAGGATGAATCGGAGCATGAAAGAAAAAAAAAATAGCCAAGGAGGAAAATAAGAGAAAGGAAAGTAAAGCAGCAGAAAAGAGAAGGAAAAATGCCAACTTGTTCAAGTTCTTGGGTATGATTCTGATCTTGGGACCCAGTTCTCAGTTCTGACAGAGCTGACATCAGCACAGCCCTGACATGTCAAGGATGTACGAAGGTGGTGTTACATCATATTTACAGCAACCTGGCTCCGGGAAATGTACTTAAAAAAGAAAGTGAGAACAAAGATTAGCCTTGACATCTCCAACTCCTCCAGATTCAGGACAAGCTGTCTACAAGCTTCAGGACAAACAGAGATCTTGGCAAGCCCTGTAGGCTGGCTAGATGTAAGACAGTGCAAAGCCTACAAACTTTTTACTTGAACTTTTGCCTGTTGCGATGAGATCGGATACGCTTGTATTAATGTAGTCTGACCATTTGTGATAAGGAGTGTGACTCCATTGCTCTTGCTCAATAGTACCTGAAACTGTGCATCATCTCACCGAAGCCCATGGAATAGATCTAAAGCACAAGGTAGTACCCATTGTAAAGCTAGCTCTGTGTGGCCCCTAGTTTACTGCTTTGGCAGCTGTAGCTATTACAAGGAGAATATAAATGTCAGCCATTTGCCATGTACTGTTAGAAGAAGGTAACATTTTCCAACTAGTTTCACTGCCAAATTAGTCCTTGCTGCTAGTGACAGCAATGCATGTGGGCCTAATGGGAGTTATTTGCCTAAGTGCTTGTGAGGATCTACAGCTTTGCATTGGTAAAGTCAGGACTTTCTTTTGGGAGGTTTTAGCATATGTATCACAACTGAGGCATCTGTGTTTCAAAAATTAGGTAATATCATAAATAAATAAACCACAAACATTAACTTTTCCAAACAAATACCCACCCCCACACCGACATTTGGCAAGAACAGTGTAGGCAACATATTTCGAAGTCTTTTTGAATTATGTGTTTCATAATTTCCACCTGTAAGCTAGACATGGATTAGTGAGGTTTGAGGAATTTATAATGGAAAAAATATTAATACCAAGTTATCTGAAAATGAAAAAATAAAACATTGAACTAATGAGACGTATGCTACAACTCTGTCCCTTGCCTTTTTTACTTCTCCTTCTGCCCCCTCTGTTAGCAAGCTGTCTTTGTAACAGTCACAGACATGGTCGTCGATGGGAATGAGATTTATGACCCACAGCAGCAAGGCTTCATTTATGCTCTCATTTATGCCGATCAGAAAATTCTTAATTGTTCTTTTTAGGTTGGGAACAGCTAGAGGGAAAGATGCTTCCAGTGGCTTTTCTGCCCCTTGCAGTTTATATTTGTTGGATAAAATGGATTGACAGCAGCAGGATAGGTTGGTTTTGTTTCTCCCTTGGGTATGGCAGGGGCACTGAGAGACACTCTCTCCGGCACAATCTCCTCCCAGCCCCACATATGTCCCTCTCGTAGGTGCTCAGTAGGGCAGCCACCAGCTCTCCTCTTGAAGCTGATCTAACAATGCCTAGCCAAGGGCCTGATGGTTAGGGCGTTTGCTGGGAAGCGGCAGATGCCAGGATCTAACCCTCCCTGTGGGAGTGGGTGCTTTGAACTTGGGGCTCCCACTCCCTGGGTGCTCTATGTTGTCAGCTTTTTGAGGGATTTCAATACAGATTCTGTGTATGCTTAGTACAGTTTTTTTTGCATGTACTTGGGTGATTCTGTTTTGCCCATCTTGGAGCCTGGAACATTGTACGTGAGCTCTCTGAGCATGCCCAGAAGGCTAGCACAGGGTGAGCATGGGTACGCAGGTGGAAATAAAACCTAGACTGTGTGTAAGTGGTAACAATGGCACTTACATACCTGCATAAGTATCACTTAGGCCCCTGGCAAGTAGGAGCACCATGGGATCTGATGCATGATCCCTACAATCATGCTTTCTGCCATATCCCATATGGGATTGTTCCTGGGCTCACCCTACATGGCAAGTAGCAAGCTCCTGCAGCTGGGAGCCCCACTAGCTCACATTTCTAGGTCTCAGAGGTGCATGGTGTGCCCATATCTGGGACTCCTCGCAGCTTATGTGGCTTCCAGCGAGGTGGGTGCATCCCATGGCTGAGAGCCTCAGCTTAGTAGCTGTCACGTCCCAGCAAAGTTCTCTAACCATCAGGCCCTTGGCCAAGCATTAGGGAAGCCTCCAGGTCTCCTTTCAAAGCTGATCTACTGAGCACATAAGAGAGGGAGATACGTGGGGCCATAAGAAGAGCATGCCAGAGGATGTCTCTCGATGCCCCTGCTGTACCCAAGGCAGAAAAAAACTATCCTGCTTCTGTCAATTTATTTTATCCAAGAAATATCAAATTCAATTCATGGTGTGAGAGGAACTAGTCACAAAGTTCATACACATATTTTGTGTGATAACTTTGTGGCTTATTCCTTGATTCATCACGCCATTAATTGCATCAATGTGTGGCCAGGTAACAACTTAAGACATGATTAACTGTTTAATCATGTCTTAAGTGTAACCTGTAACAAGTCGGTCAGAGGCAGGCAAGGCAAGATGATACTTGGCATCCTGGTGCAAGATCAACCAAGTTTCTATGAGCAGCTTGCTGGAAGGTCTGCTTGTCGTGCATTGGACTCCGCAGACACTCAAGAAGCTGTGGTGATATTCAGTAACCCATTAAAGGCATTATCAGCAGGGTCTCCAGAGACCAATGGCTGCCATTGATGAAGTGTAACGCGTACCAAGGGCTTTAGCTTACAGGTAAAATAGGATGTGACCTAAAATGTGCTGTTATTTGCGGATCAAGTCTTCCCTTTATTTCTTGGACTGGCAATCCTATCTACTCTTAAGTGTTTTTGTTGCCATCCATCACAGCAGTGCGCTTGTTTCTTCCACATAAAGTGTACAGCAATAATGGAGCCTGGAATAGGCTTTGTAAGGTCTCTGGTACTTCTCTTTTTCCTAGTTAAATTTCTTTTTTGGGAGTGTAGGGTATTATAAAAAATAGTCTTAATTTATATGGGTTGTATTTTTGGAGAGTGATCTCTTTCAGGCTTTAGTTTTTGTTGTTTAGGGGGCTTGGGGATAGGAAGGAGGGTCTATAGTTTGTGTGTCATCTCTGTGGTTTACCAGGTTTTAGTGTTCCCTAATGAGGGAAGCATAGCCAATTTTGTATGAAAAAAAAAAGGAAGAAATAATTTGAAAGCATGGACAAGCATCCACACACAAAGGCCTGGGATTATCCCTGAAGTTTCTAAGTTTTCCACTTTCTGGAACAATAATAATAAAAAGCTATTTTGAGGCTAATTTTTATGTATGTCCTTTACAGTAAAGTCATTTTTTTCCTGCTGTGTTTGACAGTGGATCTGCAGATGTCAAGCGGGGGCTGAAGAAATCATTTCCTGTTCCCTGAAGCAGACTGTGCTTCTGGTGATGTTAAAGCACAGTTCAGAATCATCTGTTACAAGAATGAGGACACACAGACACGCGCGCATATGCACACGCATGCATGCACACATGCATGCATGCGTGCGTGTGCATGCGCACGCGCGCGCACACTCTCTCTCTCTCTCACGCTCTTCAGGAGAAGGCAGATGAAGGGTTTTTTTTTCCACTCCAGTAACTCACAGTAGGTATTATAGCTTTATTCTCCCCTTTGCATTCTGTTTTGGTGTTGCTGAATTGTGTCAAGGCTAGGCAGGGGTTGCTACTGGGATTGTGTTATCAAAAGTGATGGGGAAAAAACAGTGAAGATTAGTGGCTTGGTTGCGACTAAAACCTTAAAGTTCAGTATTTATTTAGTTGTGGATAAATGTCAGGTACTGGAGAATTTAAAAGTAGCTGCATATTCTAGTTGGCAATGTTAAGAGAGCCTATGAATTCTCTATGTATTTTCCCCATTGAACTTCAAGTTGCCATAAGTCCAGCAAAGGTCCCACACTTACTCACTCCTTTGTCATTCTCTCAAGCGGTTGTCACTGTCTTTTACTTTGTCCTATGCAAGACCTAGCAGCACTGAATTAATTCACAAAACTCCTCCTCTGTCTCCTTTCCAACCCCCGCTTGAATATTAGAACTGGTAAAAAAATGGGCATTTGTGTTCTTTAAAAACAACCAAACGAAACAATTCAAAGTGAAATAGTCACATCAAATGGGGTTTGCTTACATTCAATTGGACCTTCACATTCAATCCGCTTTTACTTTTTTTTTTTCCCAATGATAAAAAAGCAAGGCCAAGAGGGAAAGGTGAACTCCCCTTTCTGTATTACATTTGGATTGATTTTAAAACTAATATTTTTTGCTTCTGTTTAAATTGACAGGACATAAAGAACATTTTGCGCAATACAGAGGTTTTTTCCCAGAAACAATTTTGTTTGTTTGAAAAAGCAAATTTTACGGAGAAAATTCTTTGGATTTGGATGCAGCCAGTTGCAGCTGAGGAGCGGGAGAGGGAGGTACACTTAGACTGGTTTAAACCTGAAGCTGACTGATATAAGAGCCTGGTGAACTGGTTTAAAGTCATTTGAAGTGGTTTAAAAATATACCTGAAACAGCAAGTACTATTTTTGACAGGCTCACTATGACAGGTCATTGTTGCATATGGACACCAAGTTTTCCATGATACTGGTTTGATTAATCCTCAAGGCATCCCATACTGCATTGTGTCTCTCACTCCCACCCCCAGCTGAATCTGGCTGCTCTGGTATGCAGCCAGAACTCTGCTGCTCCCTTTTGGTCTTTTACTGGCACTTGTATCACTGTAGTCCCTTGCACGGCTCACTCAATGCAAACTATCTTTCTAACAACTAGCCCCTCACTTACTCTCCCCCCTGAGGACCCAAACACATCAGTCCAAGCACCCTGGCCACTCCAAGACAGGTAAGTACACTGCAGACTTGAGCCAGTTACAGGCTATTGAAGTTTATTGAACTGATTTTTAAGAGAGAAGGAAAAGCAGAAAGGCCCCCAGCCACAAGTTACCCACCCCCAAAACCTGCAAGGCGTGAGAACGAGCACTCCCCATCACTCACCCCCCCATGAGACGTGAAGGGAGGGTGCTCACTCCCAGCCACTGGTGTCAAAGCCACAGCACTTCACACACACTGTTGTGTGCTCCCAATCAGTGATATCTGAGAATGGTTCAGGTGTTACATGTGTCTGCATCCTGTCCTGCAGCAGTTGTGAACTGGTTTCCAGTGAATGACACTTTAAAGCATTGCAGTTGTTACCCAACTTAACAGAACAGCTTGACTAGTCCTATGAGAGACCAGCTCTTGCCATGCTGGTTACAATGAACCTTGGAGGCTTGGTTGAAAATGTTCATCTTATCATCCTTCTTCTCCTAAAGTCTGTTTACTTGCCTCTCCATCCTCACAAAATGACCTGCTTCTGGCATATATCAGAGCCTTTTGTGTGTATGGAAACTGCCTTGAGTATTGTTGGTACCAACACAAACAAATAGGAAATAATTAATAAAAATATGAGCAGAAAGGGTTTCTTGTGAGATTTTAAATCGGTTGCAGCTTCTGGTTAGGCTACAGATACCACAGGAGCATTGCTACTGGAAATTACAAAACTCTAAAAGAGGCTATAAGGGTCTTTGAGTCTAGCTGTCCACATGCAGGCAAGCCTGGCTGTATTTAGAGAGTCCCTGATGGATACTCATCCAGCCTCTTAGCTCCTTCAGCAGAATATTCTACCATCTCCCTGTGCAATTTTTTCCATCACCTTGCTGCTCTGATATTTAAGGAGTTTTTCCTGGGTTTTAACCTGATTGTCCCTTAAAATTGGGACTGGTGCATAGATGGTTTGGCCTAATGGGTAGGCAGGGTGTGGGGGCTGGATCAGAGGGCAGGAGCCATATACCAAAGCTAGAGGGAGACCCAGAAATAGAGTTTATGACACAGTCTAGGGTCAGGATTGGGGGGTCAAATGCTGAGTAAAAGTCCAGAGGCCAATGCACAGGGTGAAGTCCAAAGACAGGGCCAAATCAGGGGCAGGAGCCAGAAAACAGAACTGTGGGAAAGAGGTCCAGAAAACCAGGCCAGAAACCAGGAGGTTTGCCACAGCAGAACTGTTGACTGGCCTTCAGACTAAGGCCCCAGCTGGTGTGAAATGGGTAGGAGCTTGCTACTCCTAAACTTGGGGAAAAGTTCATTGGCGGGGGCTTGCTGCAGGTGTGGCTGTGATGGTACTTGGCTCAGGCTGGCCTGCCTGCTCAGAGTCCCTGACAGCACTGGGCCCCAGCTGGGCTGCCTGATCAGCATCCCTGATGCACTGCTTCTTGTCCTGTCCTCGGCAGCAGGGATGATCGATTGCTCTCCATCCTCTTTAGAGCAACCTTTCAAATGCCAGAAAGCAGTTATGGTATTACCCCTTAATTTGCTTTTCTCCAGACAAGACATTCCTTCCTTCTTCAGCCTTTCCTCATATGCTTTGCTTTCATTTTCATCTCTCTCCCTTTGGATCCTTTCCAATTTGTCTGCATTCTCCTTAAAATGAGGGGCTAAAAACTGGGCATGGTGCTCCAGTGGAAGCTAACCCAGTCCTGTGTAATGTAGTACTGTTGTTTCACGTGCCTTTGATAGATTCACAGAAGCATACCGGCGTAAATAGGAAGCAGGGCACAGCTGCGGAGGTGAATTGACCCAGGCTCTGTCCCAGGTAAATAGCAATGTGGGGTGGGGGGACACTGTGTGGGAGTGTGGGGAGACTGCCTGGGGGTCAAGTCAAGGGGTCAAGTCACACCCCCATCAACCCTACACCCGCCCACAAATCCCCACATGCCCTCACACATTTCACACCCTGCATGCCCAGATGCCAGATATGACTGGACCTGCTGGTGGGAGCCATGGCTAAAGGGGTAACTGCCACTCAGCAGCCCTGCCCATGCCCACACAGGTGCTGGGACATGTGGCCCCAGTCTGGGGGAGCTCCTGGTCACAGGAACCACCTGTGGGGTGTAATGGGCTTGGAGGAGGGCTGGAGGTGATAGTAGGGATGTGTGTGAGGAGAAAGATGGGGGTTGGGGTTGAGCTCTGGGTAGAAGGGGCTTCCCAAGCCAGGCTTAGAGCCCCCCTGTCCCTTGAAGAGCAGCCTGTGCAGGGGTAGGACAGCTTGAAAGGGAAGGGGTTGCCCAGCCCGGTCCCTGAGCCCTGGTCACGGGCTTTCCAGGAATGGCGTGGGGATCACCGGGGCCTGGGCCCAAGCTCAGGGAGCAGAACAGCAAGGGCTGGCACTGCTCAGAGGCACAAAGCACTGGGTGGCACAGCTGCAGCTGGACTCACGTTCTGGTGCTGGGAGGGAGCTAGTGGGGGCAGGCACAGGCTGCGGGTCAGGAGCGAGGGGCACTAGCAGGGCTGTGGGTTGAGAGTGAGGGGCATGGGCAGGGGCAGATTACTGGCATTTCACCGCTCCTCAGCACCCACATCCTGGTGAGCAATGGGGGCAGGAGCACCTCTGATATTTCTGTATCCAAAAACCAAAAGCCAAAGTGTACAGATATTTAGAATTCCTTTTATGATGATGATAGAGGCACTGGTAGGCTTCCAAATTGCTTTCCACTTGTAAATATATCAGTAAAACATTGCTGAACTGATCTCTCTCTGTATAGTGGTGTTTCATTTTAATCACAGAAGAACACAGATTTGGGATATTTTAAGGAGAGGACTTGAGGGGTTTTTGCAATTTTAAAACAGGGAACACCATGATCTGTGCTGGTGAAGCAAGTGTCGGGTCCTGGGCAGAGAAGCCTGCCCAGGGCCAGCATCAGTGACCCGAGAGTTCAAAGTGAGCCACCTCAAGTAGCATATATTTTGGGCAATAGCTGTCCAAATGGCAGAACGGAGACACTAGCAGACATGACAGCAGTGCCACCTGAAGGTCAAGCGTGTAGCCACACCCCACTCGCACCTGGCCCAGAGGTGGAGGTGGCTCTGCTGCAGTGCCCCTACTAGGGCCCAAGTGGCCGCGCGGTCCCCGTCTGACTCTAGCAGGCACACAGCTGTCACAGGTGCAGCAGGTCACATCCAGGCAGCAGCCCCCACTGTCAGACTGCTGCAATGGGTAGAGGATGCAGGGGTCACTCTGGGTCAGGGCTGCTGCAGTAGTCCAGCTGGAACAAGGGGTAGTGTCCCTGGATATCAACTGGCCAGGCCTTAGAAGCTCCTGAGGGCAAGTAGCCCTGAGCTGCTCACCAGGGAAGCCTTTTATACTGCTAGGATCAGCACAGGTGCTGGCCCCAGCCTCTAGCTCCTGTGGCTGAATATTCAGGAGGAGCTGGGTAGGCTCAATTTGCCCCACACCAAAATGCACGTTCATGCACAAGTGCTGAGGCACAAATCTCCGCCACAAATGTGTGCCGCTGCTATTTGAGCTGGTGCAAGCGCACGTGCCTGCATGTGTGGATGTGCCCAGTGTCTGCATTGCAGAAGGGAAGACTAAGAGCAAGGAAGAACTAGTTTTCAGGCCTGTTTCTTTTTTTTTCCTGAGAATGTAATCAAGGGGTTATTGAAAGACTATTTTCTCATATACAATGTGTCTCAGAGTAAGATACATCCCTTGTTTGAAAGACAGAAGGAGGAAAAAAAGATCTTTCCTTGTTATATGTAACCAAACAGTAGCAGCTAGGGAGCTGAGCCTGCTCATTGTTCTGCTCCCTGTGGATCATGTGCTGACTTGACTTTAGGTTTTTTTCCCAGTAAGTAGCAGAAACTGCTTCTCCCATGTTTCTTGCATATAATGCAAACACCAATTTCAGGCAGTTTGTTTTTGGGAATCAAGTATGTGCTCTATGTGAGAAAAGTTGGTGTATTTATTAGGATCATCTTTACATCTGACTAGCTGAACCTTCAGCTTCGTATTTACTGGCTCAGGATGCCAGGAGCTTTTAACTTACTGGCTCAGGAGCATGCCATTGATTGACACCCCCCCTTCTTCTCTTGGCCGTTAATATCCTTACACCTGTTAGTTCTTCCTCCTCCAGGAACGGTTTTCAAGGGAAGGCATGAAACCAGTGCTGAGCTGCTTCATAGACCAGGCTGAAGAAGGGATATATAAAGCAAGGAGCTAGGAGAGGAGAGAAAAATAGTAGGAATTGGGGAAAGAGAAAGAGTGTACAGGAAGACAGGCTCTTCCCAGGCAATGGATTGTGGGCCGACTCCTCTCCTCAACTCTTCATTGTTTTCTTCTTCATTATTTGCGGCGTGCGGTTGGTCACTCCAATGACATCATTTTCTTCCAGATGTACAACACCTTTTTTGGTAGTCAGATAATGACTTGTGAATATCTAATAACTTAGCATGTGCTGACATAGTGAGGCTGAGTCATGTCCCCTGTAGCATCCGGCATGATATTAAATACTACTGTTGCCCATTGGCAGGATTTCTCCTTTAGCACAAGTAATGCAGTATTTTCCTACACTGCTAAAGACTTTGGGTTCAAATCCCACTGATGTCTCATCACTGAAAGAGTCATAGTTATTGAGGCACTTGTATTTTCAGGCAAATAGCCACTGATATTAACATTTTTGGAATATGTGAGCTTTGTGAACCTTTCCCTCAAATATGGCTATTGCTGAGACCATCACAAATAATGAAGAATTCAGGGCATGAAAATTGCTGCTACATGCTCGTTGTCTATACTGGTATGTCTCTGAAGCTGCTTTGGTCTCTAAAATCTGTTTTATTCATTTATTTTTTTAAGTGAGCATGAGTTATAGCTGCAAATCATTATCATCTTAATTCCTTCAGGTTCAGGGATAACCTAGTCAAGACATCTAAACTAGTCAACTGAACCATCTCATCCTGAGAAGAGCGCAGTCAAAGGCAACCTAGCTCCATGGAGAGTGGGGTATGGAGTCATTTGTTCAATCTGGGCCTAAAATCTGATTGTGTTCCTTGCATGCCACCTGTAGCTCTGTGGGGTGTTACTTCTGGTTCTGTCATGCCTTAAGACTTGCATGCTTTCCTTGCAGGTGGCTGTGAATAAAGCCCTCCATGAACTGTTTAGACAATGCAGAAATAATTTAGAGAGCTTAGAGCAGTAACTTACTGAGGTTTGACCTGCTCCATGTAGTTCATGGAGAGTTTAGATTCTGATATGAAAATGTAAGGGTTGGTACAATAGCAGGGCAGCAAGAGGAGGGAGAAGCAATTTACTACATTACATTACTACGTTACTATTTACTACATTACATCTTGTTTTGGTGGGCCATGTTTGGAAAATACCAACACTACTTTTCCCCCATTTGATAAGGAGCCAATGAGGAGGAGCCAGTGTCAAGGAGTTTGGTAAGTCCCAGAGTATAACATTGTTGTGTTTTGAATATTGGCACACTTTTTTCTGCAAGTAATGGTTCATTTTGGTAACTTGCATGGGTGGAGCTTATTCTGTGGATGGAGCCTGGAAGTATGTGGTCATTTTTTGCCCACTTGAGTCCACAGTACAAGCTCAAGAGTCATAGCAAAACTAGTTGGGATTTTTTTGTAGAAACAAAAGTGAGCTAATGGAGATCCTTTTTTTTTTGGAAGGGAAGGGATGAGTTTGTTTTCCATTTTATTTTTTAATCCCCAGCAAACTCTACTGAAGACTAATATATATTTCTTCTTTCTTCTACTCTCAGGCTGGGAATCCCCATTTTTCGAAAGATAATATTCCAGCTGGTTGTACCCAGAAATGTTTCTGATGCCTGTGATGCCTTTATATATACAAACATGGATGCATTATACACCATCTATCTGTGGCTGGGTCAGGATTACTGTGGCTTTGTGTTTCTTCAGTGTTAAGGGATATTTCTGTCACTGGAAGGAAAATACTCTTTTCTGCTTTACCAGCTTCCTTATTACCGGCTCTTTTATTTCCTCCCTCTATTTTTGTATGCTTATCTTTCCCTTCTGTACATTTTAAATCTTTGCTTCATTACATTTGCTGGGTGACATATGTGTGCTATGCTTCTTTTTTCCGTATTGTTTGTATTCATCTGGAGCAATTACCACACTGTAATTAATTACAATAATTGTGTTTTAACTACATGAGAAGCAAACCATACGATCCTGTCATTCTTCCCATACATATTGGAACATCTTGCTGTTTCATGCTACTGACAAGGGTGTTACAAAAAATTCCACACAGAGCCGTATATATGGCCATTACATTGCAAGTTAAAGAGGTTATTTTTTCTGCCGCTGTCTGGTTTTATTTATTTATTTATTGGATGAATTTATATTCTGGCTTTAAATCTGCACAGATAATTCGATATGGATGACCTGCTTGATGGTTTATTCCTTTGACTCAAGCACACAATACACAGTGCCCTCTGCAGCAATATTTTGCTTAAACCAGGTTAAACCTCATTTTATTAAGAATTCAAGCTGAAGAGTGTCAAGTCAAGTGTTAAGCAGGCTGTTCATGTGGGTTCAAACTTGGATGCTTAAGGAAACTGAACTCTCAAAACATATCAGCAGATGCATAAATTTATCTGAGTACTGGGGAGGGACGAAGAATGACAGGGAAGAATTATAAATGGTTTAGCCTAAGATGGAGTTCAGGAACAAAGTTGCTGAAGGCTACTTTATCCAGAATTAAATGGAGTGCATGTAGAGAGAGGTCAGGTACATTGTGAAAAAGGTGCATCTTGTTTAGGTTCTGAACTTTGGGGTCTAATCCTGTGAATTCGTATGCATGTTGGTGCCTCTGGGTGCATCTACATGTGCATTAATGTGCTTTAGTTAATGCACATTAAATCTTGTATGTCTGGGCTCCTATACACGACTGTGGAAGCTGCTGGAGTGGGCAAATGCTGTGCTCCAGCAACCTTCTGCAGTTCGAATCAGTGTCCCTGCACTTATGAATGGTGGTGGGGGCACTTGAACTAAAGCTTGTCAAATGAACTTTTATTTTAAGCATCTTAACGCCGGTTTAAAGTACTGGGATGCTGATACAGGACACTGAACAGCGCTTTAATTAAAACAGCTCTTAGAGCTGCTGTAATTAAAGTGCCCCCCCAGAGCACATGTAAAAGTGCCATCCATTGTGAGGGTGCCTGTACACCAGCTGGGAGGTTGCTTGGACACACTGGCATTCCAGTATGTCAGGGCAGACCTGATTGAGTCAGCTGGAGCTGTGCTCCAGCAGCCTCCTGTGTCTCGTGTATCAGCATCCCCGCACTTCAAAATGGCAGCAGGGGCATTTTATTGAAAGCTTATTTGATGTGCTTTAAGTAAAGCACCCCTGCCACCATTTTGAAGTGTGGGGACAATGATACATGGGATGCTCCAGGTTATTTAATTAGAGGAGCTCTTAAAGCCTCTCTAATTAAAGTGCCCCCTCACTCCTGGAGCATGTGTACAAATGCCCTGAAGTACTAGGAAAACGCGCATTAGCCTGTCTTAATGAGTGTTAACCAAAGACCACAGTTTTTTCAGTGATACCTTAATGCACATTAAAATAAGATAATGCACATTAAAGTGCATGTGTAGGCGCACTCTCTAAGTGCATCTACATGTACAATTAATGCAGCACACTAAACTCTGGAGCATTTAGAGCTGGAGAGAACTGCTCTCGGTGTCTACAAGTGTGCTGGGACAGCAGCAGTTTGAGCCGGGGCACAGCAGTGAAAGGATGGCATGGGGGGTCAGCCCCAGGCTGTGGGTGGTGGCATCAGGTGGCAGAGGGGCTGGCTGGGCCTTGAAGTTCAGGCAGGAGTGTGGTCCCTGGCTGGCTGGGCTGACTGAATGCGATATGTGCCTGCAGGCATGGTCTTCGTGTGCGTTTTGTCACAGTGAATTAGTCCACCATAAGATAGTATTATCCCCGACGGTGCTATTTTATGATGGAGTTAATTAGTTTACTGTGCCCTAATATCAGCGTACATGTAGACAGTGATGCTTTAGTGTGGAGCTACTTAGTCTACTCCACAGTAAAGCACACATGTAGGTGCACCCTCGCCTTATGTGAATAGTTCTAGGAAGTTCAGTAGCATAAAAAACTCACATGCTGGCTCTTTAAGGGTGCCAATTAAGGGTGTTGAATCTTCCTGGAAAAAATTTGTGAATGCAGCTAAAGCCTGGAAACTATTTTAAAGCTGAAGAAAATGAGGTTCGTGTCTCTGACTCTTCTGACTGACTGACTTCACTTACTTTATTTTCTGTTTAGCCTGCTTCTGCACCCCTCTGATCATTCCTAATATTTCCTAGTATTTGATTGTACAGTTTTGTAAGATCAGGCATGTGAACATGTGTTCTTGTTTAAACCTCCTCCTAGCAGATGACAACAGGCTGTTTCTTGAAGGATAGCTAATCTCCAATCTCTCTCTTTTTTCTCGCTTTCCCCGGTACCACTTTCTTTCTTTATCCCTTTCTCTGCTTCTGTTCTTTACTAGTCTCGCCTTCCCTATCTACTGCCAATCTTTCTTTCTTGTTCCAATCCTTATTCTCATTCCTTTCTTCTCTTCCTGCCCTTTTTATCTGGTTCACTCTTGCCCTCCTCTCCATGGATACTGAAGCAGCTCAGCAGGCCAAAGGCTATGGCACCACCTACTAAGGCATCATATGCTAAATTCTGTACCCAGTTAAAAATATAACTTCATTGGTATTGCATGGTGGTTGTAGGGAGAGTTTAGTCTAGATTACACTTTTACCTATCACATTCAGCTATGCTGTTTTACAGTGACACAAACTTTTGTTCTTCACTTCTTTTAAAACAGAAAAGGAAAGATGGCTTAAAACCCTGGATTGGGAGCTAAGCTGGCCTGAATTCCTGGTTCTGTAACAGTTTCTCTGTGATTTTGGACTTAATTTCTCTGTCTTATTTGCTTAGCTGCTCTGTAAAATGGGGATAAATATTCTTCCCTTCTTCTACCTTTTCTGTGTCTTGTCTATTTGGATTGCAAATTTTTCTAGGTAAGGGCCATCTCTGACTCTGCATAAAGTGCCTAAAACAGGGTTTAATCTCAGCTGGGTCCTGTGGGGTCTGTTCTAATAATATTTGTGGCTGGGTGAAAAAGGACTGGAAATGGCATGATGATGCCTGTGGTCTTGAGGTGGCTGACTTTATTGTAGATGAGAGATGTAGTTGGCCGTTAGTCTGAAGTCAAGCAGAAGGTAGCAGGGTAGATTTGCACCTTATAGGCTAACCAAAGTAAATACATATAGCACAAGCTTTCATGAGCTGAAGTTCATGTCATCAGATGCTGTAAAAAGATGCGATGAAAGCTGTGTATGAGGAAGAGAGGAAAATGTTATAATCCATATTATTCAGTCCAGCGATGATGTGACTTTTATTGATGCTGTGGCACAAAAGCTGTTGCTTCGGTCATACCCAGCTCAGCTCCACCCCTGCTGTGACCCTCTTGACTGCTTTTTTAATTTCTGTCCACTAATGCTAGCGTTTGAAGATTTCAGCCCAGGGTTCGGGCCCCGTTCTGCTAGGCAACATGGAGGCAAGAAGCAAAGAAATTCTTTATTCCTGGAATTTACAACACAGGTGGGGGCAGGATGTGACCGGAAACAGGAACAGAGAGGTGGACTAAGTGAGTACTGGGAGGATGAGCTAACAATTAAAAATAATAAGTAAAATAACCCCAAGCACAAAACCTAAAACACACACAAAAAAGGGGGGAGCATTCTCTGAATGCCTTTTTCTATTTTAATTTAAATATGAAATGTTACAGATGTATCTCTCTCCATAGTTAGGAAAAAGATTGGGATATATTCATTAGGATATACCCCCTGGATGGCCAGGAGCCCCAGGAGATATTTTAATACTTCCCCAATTATTTTTTGGTGTTAGAACTTTTGACGTTCCATCAAAATTTTGAAATTTGAGAAAAAGTTTCAACGAAAAGAATGGAACAGAGTAAAAAACAAGACGAAACGAAAAGCCCAACAGGAATCACTGTTGCCTAATTGTTTACTGCTTTTGGCATTTCTCTCCACATTTATACTTCGTTTTATAGCACCGTCAATCATTTGGTCAAGGGAACATGCTATACAGGTGATGTTTAATAATATGCAATTCTGGAACCTAGGGCTGATGGGTGATACTCTAATATAAATATTACAGTGATCATAATGTTGGTTGTAGTCAACATTTTTTTGGCAGAACCGATTTTCATTGGAAGTTGGGTTTTTGACTAAACAACAATTTTCCTGCAAAGTATCTGTTTCCAACAAAATTACCATTTTCATATAGTGACATACAGCTGATATTTTCTACTGAACTTTAAGACAAAAGCGTATTCCCCCATCACATTTTCATCAACCTTTTCCCCTGGAACCAGCTACCATTTTCTGTCTAGGTAAGAGCAATAACAAATATCCTATATCTGTATTGAACTGTAGAGCTGCTTTTGGGTGTCTGAGGAGCACAGTCCTTCACATACCTAGCTATGGATGAGTTTTCCTTTAGGAATAAGTTTGCTCACCTGAACAGTTTGATTGATGTAAGTAGAGTAATTGTGTGAGTGACGTTTTACCATTGTGAGTAAGGGGTTATCAGTCTGGACTGATTATGATAAAAATAATGAAAATTACTTAGTGTTGCCAACTCTCATGATTTTATAATGTGTCTTGCGATGACTGGCTCTTTCTTAAAATCTCAGCTGTTGCAGTCAAGAGCTTGCCTGAGAACCTTGGATCCGATTGAAAAAAATAAATGTTTCTAGCTCTCCTGAATGCAGAGAAAAGCTGGAAAACATGACTCAAGTTTATCCTAAAGATTCAGAAACCCGGAGGCAAATAAAAAGAACTACATTCATTATTTAGAACGATCCATAATTTTTAAAAGGCATTCTTGTGATTTTTGTGACTTTTGTTAGCAGTGATGTTGTTTGCAGTGCTGATTGCAATATTCTGTGCCGTCTCTCTTCAGCTAAATGTAAACCTGTTATGTATATATATTTCTCCAAAAAAGAGGACAATTCCTGTTAAATCTATGGGAAATGGTTGTGTGTAACTTGCCACAGAACCTGGCTGACAGTTTTTTTTTGTGGAAAACGTGTTCCATGTCACAATTTAAAATGTTTAAAGCCAGCCTTTTCTTCTGTGGGATGATATTGCTCTCAGGGGATTCCACAGCACATGTGTACTTTCCTCCTCTTATTTGAAGTGAAGTTATGCATAAGCGCCTCGAGAGGTGTTTAGCTCTCCTTTGTACTAAGTTTTGTACAAAAAACACAGACAGAACTTGCCCCAGAGGGCTCACAAGCTAGGAATTTGACAATAGGAAACAGGAGAATAAGTAGACAAATAAGCTGGGGTGACAAGGCAGCAGCAGTTCTAATGTTCTCCTTATTTTCCCTACCTTTTATCTGTCTTGTCTATTAGACTGTAAAGTATTTGGGACAGGCTATATTTGTTTCTCTTTGTTGGTACAGAACGTAGCATAATGATACACAATCTTGATTGGTCCTTAGGCACTAATGGACCACACATCATTGCCATTAGTATTATTAATAGTAATATTTAGTGGGTTCATGAATTCTTTAACTTGGTAATCCCAGGTGATGCCTGCATAACTGATGCTGATAAATCAATCACACTTATACAAGAGACAGAAAACTGTTTCTGAAAGAATGATATACATTTCTACTTTAGGAATGATCTGGACATTGCAAAAGAATAAATTCTGTTGGACTAAGACCTCAGGTGATGTAAAACATTGCATTGTTTTATTAAAATCCTTGTTTTCTTAGTATAGCATAGGGCTGTAAAGATGGATTGGATCTAGGGCTCAAACAATTCGATCGAATCACTTCCACCGTTAAAATCCTATCTGAGATTTTATGAGCAGTCAGAACCAGAGCCATTTTGTAAGCAAACTTCACTCCTCTTCATCCCGCATCCACCATAAAACTTATTTTGTCATCTCAGTGATCTTTGTCTTTGAATTGTCTCTCTCATTTCTGTCTTTTAAAGGTACAGTATATAGTCAGCCAGCTTGTTAAGTAGTTTAACAAGGTGAAAAATATTCAATTACTTCCCTTGTTTACAATGCTTTTGCCATGCTGCTAAATAACAACATGGTGCCTGTCATCATCTCTTGCACTGATTAGATTTAATATAGTTTAGTTGAGGCAAATCCTGCTAATAAAATAGACATTTCCGCTGTTCTGAATTCATTTTTCAGCCCACAAATTTCTCTTAAACGGGAGCTTTTACTTCTACAGTGGATTCTTCCTGTTGGTGTTTCCTTTTCGGGTGAGTGTGATATATAATCGGCCCTCTCAATTTGATTATACATCACCTTTCTCATCATAACTTACTTAATTTGAACATCCTCGTTACTCATTTTCGTGGTTATTCTCATACTTGTCTTTCTGCGTCAACACATGGGAAAGGATAAAACAGCACACTCAGGAGAGCTGGTTAGACAAACTCAAAACTTGGCTTACTTTTTTTTTGTCTGGAAAGCCTTGGAGGAATTCACAGCTGCTGTACACAGCACTGACACCTGTAATGTTTTGTGGGAAGTAAATTCAGGCAAGTGTGACCGCCACCATCTTGACTGACAGCAGGGATTGAACTGGGGACCGCCAGAGCTCAAAGCATAAGTCTCTGCAGCTTGAGCTAAAGAACTTGTCTCTGGAGCAGTGGGCTGTATTACACTTGCGTCTTCTGTCAATTGGGGAACAAAGGGGAACACATAATGCACACTGATCTGGGGATTACACAGCCTATACAGTGGGCCAGATCCTAAGCGTCGGCTTCTCTCTGCCTGCTCCTCAGGCGCTAGTCTGCTCCGAATGTATAGTTCAGAGTAGCCTCGGGACTAGTGGCCGTGGGTACCTATGGGCTATAGAGGTATCTGGATGCTGTAAAATCGGGCCAGCTCCCCTTTCTTTCCCTCCGTTAAACACCTCAATGTGCTGGTGTTTGGACTGACATAAAACAAGCAATACTAATTGTGCGTTACCTTGGGGTTCCCTCTGGTAGGTATCTGCATCGATTCCTCAGGCAGTGGGTATGGGTAAGCCAACCTTGGAGCTGCTCTGTGCCACTGGTGTGAAGCAAGGCAACATTAATGAGGTCTTGAATCTGTCCCAGTAGATCCAGCACTGTTTTATTGGCAGAACTCCAGCAGCTGACTTTACACATCTGCCTGTTTCTAATCCTCACTGTGTTTGTCGTCAGAATATGATTGCATCTGGCAACTGCTTATGTGTTACTGATTTTGCCAGCTGGTCTTGCTAATGGTGAGCAAAACTATGGTGAGTTTTCAGTTATTCCAAATCAAACTCATTGTAGTGGGACCTGGGCCAAAGGGTCACATGGGGGTGGGGGCTGGGTGCTGAACTCTCAATGGGTGCTTCACCCCCTTATTTCTATATCCCGTCTACTATGACTTGATGTTAATGAAAAGGATATCAGGAGGTGGCACCTGATTGTAGTGGTGTACTTTGAGATGGGAACAGGTCTCAGCATCTGGGCATCTTCTGTGGGGCCCTGCCTCCCGCACGCCCGACCTATCGTAGTATCATAGTATCATAGTACCTAGGGTCAGAAGGGGCCTAGAGCAGGCCATCTAGTCTGACCCCCCGCCAATGGCAGGAAACGAGTGCCAGGGTCA
>JAGPOW010003642.1:12075940-12204712 GCA_030014935.1 Caiman crocodilus
GAGGTTTAAAGAGCTATAGCTAACAGGGGGGAAAGGGAGAGTTACCAACTTTTGCTAAAGCCATTCATGGACATCCAATCCAACTCTATCATGGATGGCCCTGACAAGCCTATGGCCCTCAACCTGTTTTACCAGGTGGTGCAGCCAAGCCTGGAACTGGGGCTGGGAGCCGTGGAATGGGGCCCAGCCCGGAGAAGCCAAACTCCTGACAGCTGGACCCAGGATGGGATTCAGGGTATTGTAGGGCACAGAGGTCCCCTGGCTAGAGAGAGGGACCTGACCCTGCTAGGGTGTGCACCTTCAGTGTCCACGCTGCTTGACTGTCCAGCTGGCTTGAGCACAGAGCTCACCTGGGAGTCACTCTTCCATGGGGAAATCAGGGTGCTGCACGCATGTGCACACCTGGGACTGGTACACCACATACACCAAGGGCATTGCCCTTTCATTGCTGCACTCCCATGATACCAGGCCCCACTTTTAGCAGGGATCAGGCCCAGGTCCAACTTCTAATTGAACATGAAAGTCTAGTTCCTGGACATTGAGCCTCTAGGTCAGTCCACCTGAAATCCAGACCTGTCCAAGTGAAAACCAGACAGGTAGAAGCCCTAAGACTAGGTAAAATTTCATCTTAAAATAAAATCTCTGAACACTGAAGTTTACTGTACTCATTTGAAGTCTCCCCCAGAAAGTGGTAGAAGCACTTTCACTTGAATAATTTAAATCCAGCTGGGTAAAGGACTGGAAGGATATGCAGGGAATAATCCTGCCATGAGTCAGGCAAGAGGACTGCATTAGCCAGGGGACATTTCTGATTTGATGTGGGTTGTGCAGTGCTCATTTTAATACGACTTCTAAAACACAGTCCATGAGGGACTTGTGTGGGTGTTCTCTGCTGACAGCACCTCAGCAAGGCCCTGCTGTTTTAATCACAGCCACCAGCTTCCTTTGTGTCAACCTTTAGAAAGAAAAAGCTAGGGAACAAGGACACGCTGGCCTGCCAAAAAATCACAGGCTGGCCAAATGGACTACCATCACTTTGTGAACCCAGCAGTTGAATGTGAGGCCATTTGTTACCAATGGAGGTTGTGTGTAGAGACCCTATTGCCAGATAGAAGAAGGCTTGGGGGAGAGGGGTAGATTGTTGTGCTCAGTTGGTGTTGATGGTACACCACCTGTCACAATATTTGGTAAGAGTTTTAGGGACGCTCCTTTTTCCTTAGGCCATGTGGTCTTGGATAAGAGCAGGTAATGGCATCTGAGGCCCATCCTTCCAGACGTCCTGCAAAATATTCTTCTCTGCATCTCTTCAGCAGACTCCAATACCTTCCTTTCACTCAGGTTTCCATCACAGCACTATTTCCCCCCATGCACCACAGAATATGAAACAAAATATATGTAATACAAAGTTCTGCCAAGTCTTCCCTGCCTCATTGTTTGCTGCTGTTAATTGTTAGTTTTGTGGGACAGGAGCCCATAAAGCACCAGGTACGCGTATGTTTGCTCCTGGGTATCACTATAAACTGCGTCTGACTGGAGGGCCTGGTGGCAACGTGGTAGTGCTATTCGTGGTGGGGTAGTTCCTGTAAAATACCCCAATGTTGCAACCTCTTAAGTTAGGTGAGTATAGGGCACTTCAAATGCCTAGCCCCCACTGCATTGTGGGTATTCCTTATGTGGCAGACTTACTGATGCAGCCGGCCCGCCCAGGCTCGGCGAATCTCCATTGTGATTGGTGGAGCACATCTACCAATCGGGTAGTTGCTGGGTGGAGCTTACCCCACCCCCTGCCTGTGGAGGTGGGGGACAAAAAGCCCTGGACCTGATTGAAGTCTTCACAGACCGAGGACAGAGACCCTGGGAGCCCCTCACCCTACTGGTGTGTGGCCGGGATCCAGAGCTGGCAACGCGATGCATTTCAGTGGGACTCAGACCCTGGGAGCCACATAAGGTGGCTTAGGTCCATCCTTTCCTGGCACGTGGCCAGGATGCCTGTATACACTCGTTGCACAGTGGTCCCAGATGGGGACCTGGGCCTTGGAGCCACAGAAGGTGGCCTGAACCCCCAACAGCAAGCAGCATGCAGAGTCCTTGGTACCCTGAGTGAGGCACAGTGGAGGGAATAGGTGGCCCTGCAAGAGCCAGAGGTCTGCGTCTGCATCAGCAGGAGGAGCCCCGGCCGGGGTGACACGGACTCCACCTTGCACAGAGAAGCTGTGAGTTACCAGGGAAAGGGTTCCCACAGGGGAGTCAGCCCTTAGAGGGGACTAAGACTGGGAGAAGGGACCCAGTTAGGCCCAAGAGGGGCTGGGAGCATTGGGGACTCCTCCTTTCTCCCATCCCCCTTTGGGAGTGGTGTCAAGGCTCCCAGGGTGACACCAGGGAGTTGGTACTCAGGGGGGATGACACTGTACAGTGTGTGTGCACCTCATATTTTGCATTTTAATGCAATTTGTTATTTAACCCTTGCATATGGTATATATAGGTACCTGTTCCATTGAATTCCTTGTTAGTACTCTTCTTGTGGTTTCATAGGATTCATTGCCAATTGCCTATATTTTAACTGTTTTATGGACTGACCTGTGCTTACCTGTTTCAGACCAGTTACTTACCTGTGCTGGGCCTGTGGCTGGTGATATAATCTCCTAGACACTAGTCATAGGATGCATGTTATATACATATATGCTCCTATGTAGAGCATATATTGCATATATTCAATAATAATGTTCCGTTTAGATTTTGTATGTATTTATCATTGTATATTAAATAAATCTGTCTAGCGTTAAGCCATTTTTTGTCTTGGCCTGACTCTGTAGAGAACAGAGGGATCTAGGAAATACCACAGATCCCTCTCACAGCACTCCAACCTGGCCACCCATCATTTCTAATTGGAGAAGGGAGCACAGATTTGGGTGCACCCGGGTTACATTTGGTTGGAGAAAGGCTAGGTGCATCACCTGGACAGAAACATGCCCTTGCTGAGGCATTAGGCAGTCAGCAGCAGTTCTTATCTGTTGCTGTCTGGCAGACGCTACAGCCATCGAGGCACTGAGCGTCTGGATTTGGTTTGGCCTTTGGATTTTGTCTCGGTGGTCTAAAGTGGGTGTAGTAGGCCCTGGCCACCCTCCACTCCTCTAAACTTTTGCCTAGTTATATACATAGAAGGCTTTGGTGTGATGGTTGCAGGACTTCATGCAAGCAGATTCATGGGACATAACTACACCTCTTATGCATGCGCCGTGATCCAAAAGATCAACAGTTGCCTGCTATACCTCTGGTACTATATGGTGAGCAATGTGGTTCTCTCCTTCATTTGAAAAATCTGTTTACTGGTGTGGTTAATTAACTGGGTGTGATGTTTGCTAAGAGAGTTTTCAGTTTTATTGTAACCGTCAACCTGTTTGACTCTGCTTTAAATGAAACTGTAGCCTTCATCTCCTAAGTAAATAACTGGTGTCTAGCTGTTTTAATTGGCTTAGAGATAGACATGGTGGCAATTTGCCAGTGTTATGTAATACTGCTGCAAGCAGGGTCACGTGTGCATTTCCAGTCTGAGACGATTGACTATTATTCTTTTCTCTTACATCCTTTCCCCCCACCTCCCTCCAACCTTGATGCCATCTGATGCTTTTCTTCTTTTATTAATTTATTTACCATCAGTGGCTGATGGAGGTAGATTTACTGTGGTTCTTTGTAACTTTCCAATTCTTTAGTTGTCAGCATGACAAGTACTCAGTGATTTAATTAAAGCTTTTATTTTGTTCCTTTATTGTTTCTCTTTAAAGCTAAATTCTTCTGTTTTCCTGCTAATAATAAGCATTCCCAAATGTAGATTTTTATTATTTAGATCAAAGCATATTTTCATTCATTTATTATTATTGTTTAGATGTTTTTAACAAATTTATTTGCACATAAAAGAACATATAATGAAAGATGCTAATTGACAGTGCGACGTACAGAAACTGTGCCTTTGCCCAGAAAACTGGTACAATATGGACAGCGTTGCAGGCCTCTCCACGGTGCCTCACTAATGTGCTTGACTACTGTTGCCTTGTATTGGTGAGAGAATAGTTAAGATTGGCTCTCTCCTGAGTCTGCCAACAAAAGCACTAAGCAACACTAATTAGAGTGGTAGCTTTGGTGTTGTGGACACATGTTCACTGGCATTTCTTTTGAGACTGTTGACTCATTGACTGTAATATGCACATAAAACAGTGACAGCTCTTGATCACCATTAACTTGGATTGGATTAAAGCAAGAAATGCTAAGGTGAAAGCCTCTGAAGTCTGCCTACTGGTGTTTTGAGCCATCCTCTCCTTTCATGGCTATGCAGCATTTAAAATTGTTTGTGCTTCATATATGAAATCCACATTTTCACATGTGCAAAATTGCAAAGTTGCTGGCAGTTGGGTGTTCATACTTCTGCAAATTATTGCAGGCAAACCTGCAGAAATATAATAAACTCCCCTTGGGTTTTTTTGTAATTGATACTTTATTACCCTTTTTTGTCATTAAAGTTTCATGTGAGGATAAGCCATGTACACCATATGATTTCCCTTTTTGGTTCAACCATGATTTTTGCCTAATCTTTAAGCATGATCTAATGCTTAAAAATTGCTATATGTAATTGCTGTATAACTTTGTTCGTAAACAGGATTGACATCTCTCTTATTGGCCTTTGTCTGGCAGTTGCATCAAATTTATTCTTGATCCTTTGCTTTCTCTACTTAAGTTTCCCAAAAGGGTGGTTGACTGCCCCTGAAGTTAAGCCACTTGGCCCATTAGGAAATGAAATAAATTGGCTGAAGTAAATTACAAAAGTAAAATTCATATGATAATTCTTTGACTGGTTGCTTATAGTCTTCCTTTATGGGAAAGTCAATGAAAACTTAATTAGAAAAAACAGATAAGCAAAAAGCAAGCAAAACCATTAAAAAAAAAGTTATGAAGTCCACAGTTCTTTATCAGTTCTTATGTTCATATTGAACAGATGCTTACTTTAGTTCAGAAATATATAAATGCTGTGCTTCCAGGACTGTTTATGCATTGTATATCCAGCAGTCACTGGATAAAAATAGACCTAGTCCTCGGAGCAGGGACCTAGGTGAGTGTCCTAAGCATTAGAATACAGAGTCATGCACCTTCATATACTTGCTGTTTCTGGCCCCCTTTTATTCATTTTATGCAGTGGCACTTTTTCACCTGGGAAAATGGTTCCTTCTCCCAATCTACCTACCTTTGCTTATGGTGTGATAATGATAACAATCTTGTGAGACTGTCAGGTTGAGGTGGGCATTGAATGAAGGTCACCCACTACCCTGGTCAGCAGTCTAACTACTAGGCTGTTATATACAATTTTGCTACTGGCACTTTCTTCTTGTCTGGTTGCATTTTAATTGTAAAGAAGCTTGAAATGCAGCTTTTGAGGGGCCTTCTCTGAAGAGACCAGTTGACCCCTCAGACTGTGTTGCCAACTGTATGTAAATTAACTGTCAGCCTGCAAAAAAATAGGGCAAAAATGCTTGTCCATAAAAAAGAAAACCTGGAGCCATCCATAAAAAACTAAGCAACAAGAATCTTGATGGATATATAGAGCCAACCACTACCATCTTGTGTCTAAGCAGGATTACAACTTCCTGCAGGGTGCTTTTGTTAGGACTTTGTGGCTCATGGGAGCCTGAGTAGCCACCTCCGTTATGCTCAGCTATGCACTACCACTGGCTGCATCCCCACAAGTGGGAACATTTGGTTTGTGGTGCCTCAGAGGGTTTTAGGGTGCCACAAAATGCATCCTGTACACACGAATTGGTTCCCTATGCCGCATATTTGCAGTACGGTGTCAAAATGAGATAATGGAGCTGCAGGCTGGGAGAAGCAGTTTGTGGGGGTCTGTGCTGGGTTGGGAGGAACAGGGATAGTAGAGCTAATGTTGTGGGAGTAGACTGGGGTGGGGGCAGCATCATGCAGGGTGTAGCTGGAGGTGTCAGAGTATAGGGGACCCCTGGCATAGAGTCAGTACAGTGTAAAATAATTGCTGCCATCAAGCAGGGTTGCCAAGCTAAGAATTATTTTTTACTTAACAATCGTCAAGTTTTTTACTGACAGCCAAACATTTTTACTATGGTTGGTGTTAAATCCTGAAATCTGAACTTGTCACTTCACTACCATCTAGGGTCTGGCAGAAGGGTTAGATATACATTATATAAAACAAATGGCAGTAAAAAATATGACAGTAAAAAGGTTTGGTTGTCAGAAAAAAAAGCGCTTAAGATGGCAACCCTGCCTTTGGAGGACTTACATACCTGGTTGCTTTCTGGATTCAATGGGGGCCTAGGCAGGAGAGAATTGCTTAGCAGCTCAAAAAATCTGAGCATTCATAGAGGAAAAAACATAGATGCCTCATAAACTTTCAGGTTAAATAGAGAGGTATCCAATGTGTGTAGATACTGTTGAGAAGGGGTTATGGATAATGATTTTTGCCTTAAACACAACCTAAATCCTGGGCATCTCAGTCCTTTTTCTTGACCTGGTTAATTGTTTTTACTACTCAGTACTGGAGGGACCAGCAAAGCAGCCTTGAATCAGATTAAACTCTGTTGCCCAGACATTTCCTGTTCCTGCACAAGGGTTTATATGGGGAAGGGGAGGGTCAGCTCACTCTGACCAGCCACGCTAGTGATAGGGACTGGGTGGAGAGTTAAGCTCTGCTTTAGGCTTCAGGCTAGCCTTGCCCTGTCTGGATAAATGTGGGATGGAAGGCTTGGCTTAGTGGCTTTGTTAGTGGTTGAGGTCCCAGATTCAAGTTTGGTCTGGCATGAATGTACTTCTGGGTGTTCTAGAGGTCAATAGGAAATTTTACTCTCTGAGACATTTATGTGCTTACAAATGTCTAAATCACTAAATGCAATTTTAATCCACCCTGTTTGTAGTTTGACAAGCCCCTAAAGCATCTAGATTGCTTATGTGTTGCTGTTTTGGCCTTCTGAGCATGCTGAAAAGGGTTCCACTGGTATATCTACCTTCATTTTTATGCTGATCTTATATATACCCTTGGAAGTGTATATATTCAACATCAGTCTAAAATCATTAGTCACAAAAAAGCCTTGACTAGTGACAATCCAATGAAGGAAGGAGGTACACTTACCTTTTAGCCCGGTAGTTTAAAGGTTTAGTCCAGGAGGTAGAAGACCCAGGTTTTAGATCCATCTCAGCCAGACCTTTTTTTTCCCTTCAAATACGTCAACTTTTTTGAAGCAAAATGCACTAGCCTTTAACCCATTATCTAGGAGGTATTAAGAGTACCTTCTACCTTTTCCATTAAGCAACCAAATGTTATGCAACTAGAAAGAGTGTCTGCAAGAGGGAATGTCTCTCTGTGGTCCCCTCCATTATTTAGATATCTCTCTTGGGGGTCATTTAAACCTAGCTCTCAGAATGAGCTGGATTCTTGTATTACACCGCAACATAAGAGTCTCCCATTGAAAGAACGGAAGGTAGCTATGTATTTTCCTGGTTGGAGTAGGATCAGCAAGGGTTGCCTACTGTCAGAATAGGGGAATTATCCATCTTCGTTGGGTAGATTAGGGCTGGTCTCTTGTGGCATACTAGGCTGCCTTCTGAGAGAATAGGAAACCTATGGGCCTCGTTGTGTGGATTTGGATTGTATTCCAAAGCAGGATACAACAGTTTTTCATTAGCTCTGGGACACATTTAGGCTTTGGGGCCTAGAAGCTTTGTTGTCATTTGATTTAGTGCTTTTTTTTAATCATCATCACTAATTCGTTGATGAATTCTGAATATATGACAGTACAGTTAAAGACTAGATAGCTATCACTTTCTTTTTACTTATATTCCTCAATATATGGATCGTTCTTGTGAGTCTCTAGAGCTTATTTTTAAAGATCTGGATGATAAACAATCCATAATTGTTTTATGTTCTGAACCCTCGTTGTTCCTCAATAGTTGCAAGGGGGAATCATATCCTTGGGCCTAGTTTGCAGGCAGTGCATTATTCAATTAAGGAATGTACTTTAGTGGCAAAGTGAAGCAAACAAGAGTTAAGAAGTACTCAAGTTACAGTGGTCCGTGCTTAAGTCAGCCTGCTCTTCTGCTCAATGTAATGAGTAAGGGAGGGGTCCTGTGGAAAAGTTAGGACATAATCGTATAGCAAAAGACTGAACATATATGGGCAGACATGTAATGGTGAACTTGTCAATAAAATAGAATTTCTGATAGACTTTTTGATTTGCAACATAATGCATTCTTTTAAATTATTTTTTAGATTGTCATTTTCTAGGTTATTTTATATGACAAAGTACTCCCCGCTCAGATTTTATTATACGGTACTGTAACGGTGCCACTTGCAAGATTTGAACCCTAAATCTGTTGCCATACTCCTTGATTTTTGCCACTTGGGCCAAAAAACTAGTTCCATTAGCAAGTTGAAGGAGAAGGTTGTTAACTTAGGATGCAAGGGGAGTCTGGGAGTTTGCCTTCTGGCCTCATGTGCTGAGTCTGGGGGTTATGATTGCTGTCTGGCTTAACCATCTTTTGGCAACCTGGGAATTACAGAAGCTTGTCTTTTGTGATGCCTCAAGTAGAGTTCTGCCTCTGGATTTATGTTCTGGCGGGGGAAAGATTATCAAGAAGCTTGGTTTGAGTGGGGCTGCTAGAAATCTTAATAAATACTAAGAGTTCTCAAAGGGAGATCGTTGTTAATCTGCCAAATGCCTATTTGGGTACCTAACGAGGTAGCCTGTTTTTAATAGGACTGACCAAACTGTAACTCTCCTTGAACTGCAGACGCTCAACAAAATTGGGTTCTTATTCTTCAGAGGCATCAATCTAACCACCTCTAAAAAGGGCATAATAATCTTTGCATCCCACACAGGAGATTTTATGCTTATGTTCCAAACAGCGTAGACTTCCTTGGACGAAAGGCTGTAGGATTACAGAGTACGTCATCATGATAACATAGAAAATGAGGGTTTGAAGTGACCTTAGGAGGTCACATCTAGTCCAACCCCCTGCTCAAAGCAGGACCAACCCCAACTGGATCATCCCAGCCAAAGGTTTATCTAGCCGGGTCTTAATAACCTCCAAGGATAGAGATTCCTCCACCTCTCTGGGTAACCTGTTCCAGTGTATTACTACCTTCCAAGTGAGAAAATTCTTCCTAATATCTAACCTAAACTTCCCTTACTGCAACTTGAGACAATTGCTCCTTGTTCTGTCATCAGCCACCACTGAGAACGGTCCAGCTCTATCTTCTTTTGAACTCCCTTCTTTTGAAGGCTGCTATTAAATCCCCTCTCGATCTTCTCTTTTCTAGGCTGTATAAGCCCAGTTCCCTCAGCCTCTCCTCACCAGTCATGTGTCCCAGCCCCCTCACCACTTTTGTTGCCCTCCACTGGACTCTCCACTTTGTCCACACCCTTTCTGTAGTGGGGGCCCAAAACTGGACACAGTACAGCAGATGTGGCCTCACCAGTACTGAATAGAGGGAAATAATAACTTCACTTGAGCTACTGGCAATGCATCTAATGCATATTTTGTTGAACTTTTTGTTGTTCTTGGTTGAGTTGATCTTAGCATTTCTGTTCCAGTCTAACAAAAGTTAAGCTCATCAATTGCTGTATTAAATGTGTGAGCTCTGGTACCCAAAATAATGGTGACCTTCTAAATAAACCTGAGGAATAGTTTTAGGACTATGCTACTTCATACAACATTATGAAACTTCTTGCAGCATAGTTTTAAAAATATCTGATAACCTTTTCCCACCAGGCTGTTGGTGGATCTTTTTTGGATACTATGGGAAAATGTGACTAGAGCGTCACTGTGTGCTTTACAGACTTAAAAATATGTTGCTTTCAAGTTTATCAGACATCCCTCAGTGAAGCCTGCTCGATGTAGCTTGTTATGTATCACTGTCAATAGCACATCAGTTCTTTGAAATGGGGTTTCTTTTTTGGTTTGGGTACTTCACCATAGATATATAGTGAACATAACCAGATTACTTACTAGAGAATAAAGAATGGATAGTGGAAACTGTCACAGGGCTTGGACTGTGACAGACCCTTATATGATTTTAGTTAGGTGACAGTGGAATGAGTATGTCCCATCCCATCCAGAAGGTCAGAGGCAATTACATTCCTTTATACTTGGAAAAATGATCAAACTGCTGTCTCTTCCATAGATCCCCAAAGGGGAAGTGAAAACCTGGGGCCATGGCACATTTGCACTAGCCCATGGAGTGGGTTGAATGGAAAGTGGGAGAATAGACCATACATTCCTTGCATATTGGGTGAAGGGATCAGTAAGGAGTGCTGTTTTGCTCACAGTGGTGTCACTCTATATTACTCGCACAGGATTGAGCGAGAATGGCACCACAAAGCGCCAAAGGAAATTTCCAAGGAGGAGAGGTTTTCCTGGAATCGTCTACCACTGTTGCCTACTTTTTTTGTGCTGCCAGTATTGTACCATATGCCTCCTTCTTTGGATGTAGAGGGCTGGCTATGGGTCTCTCTAGGGCAACCAACACTTTTCTGAACCAGTCTGCGGTGTCATCTCTTAGCATCTTTTGCAAGAACCAATACTGAGAAGGATTTTAGGTCATTTACTTTTGCTAGCTGGTGCTCACTAATGGTCACAGAGCAAACAAAATCAAACTCTGATTCCTAACATGGACTGCCTGTTGCTTAGAACGGCCCCAAACAAAAACCTTCCATATGGATTTGGTCTGACAGTTGGTCTGTTTGGAGCGTGTTTTTACTGGGCAAGCCGTGCATTTGCAATTCCACCCTGCCTCCAAAGTTCCCCAAAGGACTAATCCAATGTTTTGGTTTGGACCCGTCTCTAAAGTTTATGCCTCTTTATACAATAAAAACAGCAGGGTGTCTAAAGGAAATTGCAAATGTGTCCAGTTACCTCTTTGGCTACTCCTTTGCTCCCTAAGTGGCTTTTCACCCAAGGATAGCAGATTTTTGCAAACATGTCTGCAGTCCCAGGCACTCTAAGGACTCTGTATTGTTTTCAGTACATGGCGTTGTCTACAACAGAGAAATCTGTTATGCTGAAGTCTTTTCCATCTCTTTAATGGGCCTGCCAGCCACCTCATGTCCCTATGCCAAATACCTCGCAGCAGTGCACAGTTCATTACTACCACCATTTAGATTAGATTTGCATAAAGCTGTACCTACTACAGTGTGCTCCAGCAACCTGCTAGCCTCTGTCGGTGTTCTCATCATGTAGCACAAGAACGAGGGGACATCTGATGAAATTAAAAGGTGGCAGCTTGAAAACTGACAAACAAAGAACATTTATATAGATAACTAGAAGAGATGGTGTTAGAACAGTCATGCTAAGAAACATTTTGGAAGATGTATAGAAAACCTCATGCTTAAAGGTTTAAGCTAATTTCTAACTAGTAGGGCAAGATCTTCATTAGTACAGATCATTCTCATGTTTCTACTGTGTGGTTTGTATCTTCCTCTGAGGCAATTTGTGCTAGCCACTGTGAAAGACAGCATATTGGAGTAAATGGACCTTGAATTATAGCCAGAATGGCAGTTCTATGTTCCTGGGACTACTGCAAATTGATATGCGTTGGAATAATAGCTGAATTAGTGAAAACAATCCTCTTACTGGTCTCTCACATGGCTAGTATTCCACGGTGTACTGGTAATTGCTTAGGTAGACTTAAGGAAAAAAACAGGTACAGGAAGGCCAGAAACCAATGTATCTACCTTTACAAATGGAGTTTCATATATTGTAGAGCTCTGTTACAGGCTATTTTTACAGTGAACATCAAAGTCTTTTATTTGTGCTACCCAACGGATCTCATCAATGATAATTCTCAGGAGGAAATCTTCTTACACACATATTACCATCTGACTTGAAAGTGATGGGTAAGCACAGGTTGATCATCGGGGGAGAAGAATAAATTCAGAGTCAGCTGAACTTTTTGAGACCCCTTTCTTTCTTCGTATTTTTGTGTTAAAAGGTATTTAGCAGAATTTGCAGATTTTTTGGAACGCGATGGGGCTGCAATGTGAACACTTCTGCTATGGCCTTGACCTTGCAGCTTCTGGGGGTGTCAGCCTTAGCGCCCATGCCAAACCGTGCCACAACCGCAGGACAAGAGCAAGCAAAATGCTAGCTAACCCTGTTAAAGCTACACACAAGGCACCACAGTTTGTCACAAAGATCACTTTGACTCAGATAGGAAATGGACTAGGTCAAATGCATTCAAGTGGCTTTAAAATATGAAGTGGATATCTAAGAAGTGAAAACACCTGTTTTTCAATTTCCATTATCTTGCTGCAAGATCCCATTTGATCCAATAATTTAATGTATAAAGGGGTGATAGATGAATGCTGCCATTTGGGCCAAGCATTGCTAAGGACACAAGAGGTGTTTCTTTACTAAGAAATGGCCCTTGCTTGTATGAAGTTCAAGAAGGGAACGGTGGGAGTTTGACTTCTGCAATTCCTCTGGGTACCTCGGTGATATAGATGCTGTTGTTTTAAGGAAGCATGCTGTGAACCATGGGTATGTACCTAGAGCCCAATACAAGTGCAGTTGTGAAGTCTAGCACTAGTACGCTGCATCTGGGAACAGCTCTGTTGGATTGAATGTACCTAATCGTGCAAGCTAAGCAGTCCTGGGAGGCTGGCTGGTACTTGGAGACCACCTTGGAAGCCTATGCACTATAAGCGCAGCCCAATGAGTTGTGGTTCAGAAACAAGAGCATAGAAACTGAACTTCATTTGTCTCTGTTACTGCTGAGCTGACAGATGGGAATAAAAGTACTTATACTAGTGCTGTCCCTCTTGTTTGGTTGTCAAAGTTTCAGCTCTTTGGTACAGAGAAGGCCAGTGTGTTGGCCAAAGCACGTCTCATTCCTTTTCACAAAGAGCTTATCAAAGGTGCTAGGTGTTTTCATATTTCTCTTCCTGTTCCCCCCACAGGTGCTTGTCATTAAATGTGGCAGCCTTCTGCAGAGGTATTGTTACTTGTAAATAAAATATGGTTGCTAAGAAACACTATGATTAACATGCTGACAATACAACCTTCTTTGATAGTTCGGGCATCAATTGTCGGCTTCTGTAATCAGCCGGGAAATAATTTTTAGAGAGATTTGTCAGACTGCAGAAAAGTAGGTTTGTTTTTTTAAATTAAATTAGAATCCAGCCGTTTTGTACACAAAAAGAGTCTCAAACTCGTGACTTTTATTTTGGCACATCATAATTTTTCTGTTTTTGTTAGCGTTTCAGCTAGGAAAATAAAGTTTGTTTTAATGATATATCATAGACGTGTATATAAAGGAAACTGGAAGCCCTGGATTGTTTAATTTCTATACATGCAAGTTTCATGCATTACATTTCTTTTTGTTAGTCGCAGCTCATTTTCAATTTCTCTTGCTTACAAACTGTCCGGTTACTGGGAATTTTGAAACATCTTTGTGCGTGTAAAATCACCCACACCTCCAATAGCCCCAATGCCAACTTTGCTAAGGGGATTTAATTTTCCATACCCTTAGATAGCAAAACGATGTAACATTTTAATTGCAGCACTCCTCTCTTATTAGTGGCTTCTCTGAAATGGTTAAAAAGGCTTGCCCTTGGACAATTGAGATTATCAGATAGGGTTTGGGTGAAATCATATGAGCATGCAGTCGTGATCAGGAGAAGGGAATTGAGGTCTAGTTGAGAAAAGAACTGAACACATGCCTAATGGCCCAGCTCCCAATTAAGTCAGAAAAAGTCTTTCCGTAAGTCAACAGGAGTTAGATCAGGCTCCAAGAGAGCAGATGTGTCAGAACAGCAAGCGGATAACAAAACACAGGGTTGTACAGAGGAATATGAATAAAACCGAAGGAGGGAAAAATGCCTAAAACTAAGACTATATTGGTATCTGGTCTAAAGTGCGTTGGGGAAAAAAATCTTTCTGACCCCATCAGGTGATTGGTTTTACACCTGCGATTTGAGGATGCAGATTGTTTGAATGCAGTTGCATGTATTATGACTGTGCTGAAGGCAAGGTGGGCACTTCTGTTCTCCATTCTGTTTTCTGGCACTACGATTAGAGCTGCTTCCAGTATTTGTGCACATACCATAATAGTCTTTGATGCTGTATTGTTCTTCTAGAAACCAGCAGGGCAAAACACGTCTCATGGTTTGTTTCATTGCAGTCACGTGTCCGTGGGTGTTTAGAATAATCGCATTTCATGTTATCCTTTGGTCAGGTAAATCTTGTTCAGACATCATTTAAACTTCCCCAGGTTGAGCAATCCTTCTCTTTACCTGGGAAGGAGTTCAGTGCTGTCTATATACATTTTGATACTCTTATTTTCCAACCCCTCAACCCTTTGTATAGCTCTCCCTTGAACTCTCTCATAATCCTATAAGCTTCTTGAAGTGTGAACACCAGACCCAGCATCTTAACAATCCCATAGACAGAGATGCTTTCCACTACCTCTACTTCCATTTCCTCCCCACGTAAGATTTGCATGCATCCTGTTTGCCACAACCCTACACTGGGAACCTATGCTGAGACACTTATGTACAATGACTCCTAAATTCTTCTCTTGAGTCGCTGTTTTTCAAAGCAGTCTCCCATCTTATATATATACTGTACTTCTATGCCACAAGAACCCTTTCCCCAAAGCTCTCCAAAAGGAGGGTGCACATTTTAAGCAAGGAAGCTGATTTTCACACTGGGATGGAGACATGGGAGCACTGGAATTGCTCCCAGGGACTCTGGCCACATACAGGGGTGGACTCCTGCCATCAACACCATTCACCTTTGTCTTGCACCTGCAAAAGTCACCCACTCTTGCACTGACACCAACTCAGCCAAAAGTTGCTGTCAGTTCAGCAGCAGCTGTAGCAGAGTGAAACCTGGAGCTGTGCGGCTGCAGTGAGAGGGTGAGGGACACTGATGGGGTCCTGCCTCCCCTGCAAGGTAAACCCATGCAGTGGCAGGTCAGATTGTGGGAAAAAACGTTTTTCTTCATTCTGCCTTCCCAAAACAAGCTGCATGTCTTAGTTGAGGGCCTGTGGTATGTGAGGAAATATGACAATTTGTGTTCCTCATTCCCAGCTGTGCTTTCACTCGGCTGTATTAAAACTCACTTTGCTGGATTTTGACTGTTTAACCAGGCAATCCGTATGACTTTTTAATAATAAACGACTCCTCATGTTCTGCCCTACCAATCTTGGTATCACTTGATAACATTAAAAGCAAGGACTTTTTAAAAACACCTACATCAGGGTGGGTGCCAGAGCGTGGAATATGAAGGCATTTTGTTCGGCACATATGTCTCGGGGCAGACCGTGAGAAGGGCCAGAGTTGCGCTGCCACAGCAAGGACCAGGCCTTCCTGGTTCCCCCATCATCAGGCCAACATTTTACAAGTCGAGGTGGTGGGTGTTTTTGGCACTGCCCAAAAATGCTGTCAGCCCTTGACCTAGATTGTTGATGAAAACATTAAATAGCATTAGATTAAAAAAACCTGCGTTGGTAACTTTGATCAATATAATCCTTTTTACCGAACTCCCCTCAGAAACAGCTGTACTTTGAGATATCTGAGTGACCATTTTTAATTCATCTACTCTGCATCTTGGGGTTCAGGCATACAGCTTCGACACTGTTGGATTATCAGCCAGATTTCTAACCCTATCAAGAAGGCAGTAGTTTTCTTTGCCTTCCACGAAACCACGCTGACAGGAATTAACTATGTTCCCTAGGCCATGAATCCAAGTGTCTTGACACGTGCCTTGATTTAGGCATTGCTTCATCTAACTTTTGAGCCCTTTTCCCTTTAAGGCAAATCAAAATGACCTGATTATGCACCTAGGATTCCTATACAGTCACTGGGGAGGCCTTAATGAAGCTAAAGAACTATTTAAAATGTAAGTACTTTTGTGGTTTTTACCAAGTGGGGCTGGTTTTGCATCAAATTCAATGTTGTCTGCATACATTAGTAGTGTTTTTGACCTGCTACTCTGTTGGAGAACTGAGGTGGAGTTTGGGTGCCTCCCAAGAACGCTTTGAATTTCAGGGCAGCTCAGGTGTGAGTTCGGCCTGTGGATCAAATAAGCCTTCATCTAAAGCCTGCACCTTTATGGAAGTCCTATTGTAGACAACTGGAGACCTTTGTAATACAAAATGAGTTTTGTGGCTGGTGGCAACAGCCATTTTGAATGGCTGTTTGGAATTTAGGACAAGTCTACATAGAGAAGTCTTCCCAGGTCATCTTCTGATAGAGCAGACAGCTGGGGAATGACTCAGAGAAGACTTGAGTGCCCCCCAGCACCGTGCTCTGATTTTCCTGATGTGGGTTCAAGGGGAACGTCAATTGTTCACTCTTAGGCATTGCCAATCTCTGTTAGACCAGAGTAGCAACAACTAGGATGGTCTTCATTTGCCGCTGATGGATGTGGGTTGAAAAGAAAATCATTTAGAGATGGCCCTTGACACCTAAACTCCGCCTAGATCCTAATTAGGTGTCTGAAGCAATTGCTTGCTAATTCTTTATTGAAAGAGTCCAGAATTAAGAATTCAGTTTTTTTATCCAGGATTGATGTCAGGCTAATCTGCCTATAGTTCCATGGGTCATCCCTTTTATCTTTTTTAAATATCAGAATGATCTTGGCAGTGCTCCCAGGCTTTTGAATTTTGTCAGTTTTCCAAGATTTGTTAGAAAATAAAATTAATGGTTCAGACTGCTCATCAGCTAGATAGTTCAAAATTCGTGGGGGCAGTTATATGTATCTGTTGTGCAGGTGTTTAATTTTAGCAGGAGCTGCCTTTGTTAGAGATGGTAAACTCTAACAATGTAATTTGGGATGGACTTATTATACTGCTTTGCTTAAAAATTCAAGAGCCATCTATTACATACTTCTGTGTTTCCTACATCTTTGTCTACCAATTAATCTATAGCTGAGTATTCCTGATCCATTAAAAATGCCTTGTTGTTGTCGTAAGCTCTATTGTCCATTGGGATTTTTTACATTTCTTTAGTTTCATATATTCCTCAAGCATTCACCTAGATTTAAAAAAAAAACCCCAATGTATCTTGTGTTCATTGCCATTTTCTTCACCTTTTTACCATGGTTTATCAGTGCATCTATGTCTCCCTTTAAATGTCATTTTATGTTACCTGTTGTGCAACTTGGGACTCATTTGCAGAACAGTGAGCAATTAACGGCTGTCATTAACCAGCCTCGCTTTTATATTCTCAATCAGATAGCCCAATTTTTTTTTCACTTTTGAAAAAACCTGAGCTTTTAATAATTTCAGATATGCATGTTACTCTAGGTGGTGATTGTGGAGAGTGTAAAGTAATGTGGTGGGTTATTTATTGTTTACTGTTGTGGGAAGCAAAAGTTGGTTAGATACAAGACAGTGATTTAATATCTTAAGACTCCATTTGGGCTCCTTGAGTTATTACAAATTGCAAAGATTTTTTTTTTTAACGCCAAAAGCTGGATAAGACAGTGGAAAGAAGAGCTGAAACTTGCTGGGTAGAAGTGGGCTGTTCAGGACCTTGCTGATGGTAACAAAAGGGACTCTCAAGTTACCAGATACTGCTCCATCTGGGACTGCAGGAATCTGGGTTACTGGGAAGGTGGCACTAAGGTTATTGGATAAATGACAGCTTCTGCGAAAGAAATGGAATAAACTTTTCTTTATCTTGAAGGACTAAAGAGTACACTTCTCAATGAAAAGAAAATAGGTTTAAAAACAGTGAGTAATTGCAAGAAATAATAGCTTTATTTACCAATTCTGGAATTGAGACAGGATATTCCTTCAGCAGCCTTTGAAGATCACCTAATATCTGTATAAATCCTAGGGATGACTTGCTTGGAGTAAAGGGTAGTCCAGTACAAAATCTCAAGTGATAATTTGTGTGGTGACAGCAGTTTGGGAGATACAGGACCAAGCATTGTAGTTATGATCGTGCTGTATCGTCTTTGCCACAGGCGGACCAGATCACGATCCCTAGAGACCTAGGCAACCACTCGTTTTTAATTCAGTGTTAATGTACCTTTTAGACCTTCAAAATAAAGTCCAACATTGAGTTATCTAGAGTTGGGTTCAGGCTCTTCTGTGATTTAAAAAAATAATCATCTATTTATTTTAGCAACCTTAGTTAGTTTTGTTATTGATTGCCTAAGGTCTCTCAAGTTGAAGTTGCTGATGGGAGCAGCTTATTCTATTTTTGGTGAAATGTTCTTGTCTATAACTCATGCCATTAGTATCCCATCTTTCTGAATCAGTTATGACCCTGTAATAGGTAATGGTGCTTTGATGTAAAGTGCAACCATCTTTCCTTACGCTTTTTAGAGCCTAGTCTCCTAGCATTAATATTCAAGCAACTAGAGATGATGGGATGTTCTTAGAGGTCCTTTTGGGCACTTTTACATGTGCTTTGAGAGTAGGAGGGTGGCACTTTAATTAGAGTGGCCCCGAGAGTGCCATAGTGCCTTATGTATCAGCACCCCCCGCACTTGAAAATGGCAGCAGGCATACCTCATTGGATGAGCTTTAGTTCAAGTGCCCCCACTGCCATTTTGTATGATGATGTATTAGACATGTATTAATACATGTATGATGTATTAGACACAGAAGCTGGCAGAAGCAGAGTAATTATCACGCTCCAGCAGACTCGATTAATGGAGTCTGCTCTGATGTGCTGTCATTACAGTGCGTCAGAGAAGCCTCCTCTCTTGCGTACAGGAACCCTTTGTGCTTGGCTCCCAGCTCTACTGTGTGGTTAGTTTACTACGTGTATTTACAGGTAGTAGCTAACTAGACTAGACAGTAGACTAATTTGTTGTGCCATAAATGGCGCGTGTGCATACATGGTGATGCTTTGTCGTGCAGTAGTTTACGATACTGTGCAGTAAAGTGTCTTGCGTAGTCATGCCCAATATCTCCTGCCTTCCTCTTTCTTTTAATCAAGGTAGAGGAAGATATTTTAAAAGGTTCTCTAACTACCTCTTTCTGTCATAGCCTTTCCCAAATCCCTAGTCTTCCAGGATCTCAGTAATGTTGGCAAACTAGTCTTTCCTATTGGCTTAAAAAACTTGTAGTGAAAATTTTGGCTTCAGTCCTTGAATGCAGCAAGCTGTCCAATAGCTTTCAGTTCCTTGCAGACTGTTCTGTCCACAGTGCCCTACCTTTGCGGGGGTCCCATGGTCCCATGCAGTGTTAAAGGAGCCCTGCACAGGCTGTTTTGCCTCAGATCCCGCACAGCCACTAGGGTCAGCTCTGGCCACAGGTAGCTCTCCAGGTGGCAGTGGAGGTTGCAGGGCAGCCCAGGCTTGATCCCCCATGCTGTTGTAGCTCAGGGGCCTGACCCAGGAGCACAGGTATGCCCAGGACACCAGGGAGATCATTAGCAGAAGGGCATAGTGGCGTGGGTACCCCTCAGACAGCACAAACAGCTCTTCACACACTGCCCAGGGCATGTGCAGCAGAGGCATGGTCAGGGCACAGTGGCAGCATGCAGGGGTGCGGCTGGCTCCCAGACACCGCCCCGGAAAGGCCCCCTGTGGGGAGGGTGGAGGCACGGCTAGCTTCTTGCCCCAGTTTTTGGGCACCCCATGTACCCTGAGCCCAGGGTGGCAGAACGGTTGGCCTCAGGGAGAGAGGGTGGGAAGCGGGGTCTGGAGCTGCAGCAGCAATTGCTGCCAGGAGCCTGGCCTGGCCTACCCTGTTCTTTCTTTTTTCTCAGCTCAGGATCCCTTTAGCACCAACTCCAGATGAAGAAGACAGAGTGGACCCAGAGGGATATCGGGTCACCACTAGGACAAAAGGGAACTGTGACAGCCAAAGAACAGCACAGCCCAGGTAAGTATTTGGCACTCCCAAAGTCTCAGGATGCTATGCCCTTTCTGATTTCTTTATCATGAGTATAGGTTCTTTTCCCCAAAAGAATGATCCTTGTCTAGACACAGCCTCACAGGCAAGAACAACTTAAAGGAAAAAGGGAAAAAAGTCAACTGCGGATAGGCAATGTATTTGCATCTATGGCAGTCCAGTATTATTCCTGCCCCTTACTCTCAATAAGGCCCCAAATCAGTCAGTCAGCCAGCACTCTTTCCATTATATAATAGTAACTCAAATACAAAAGGAAAAAAGAAATAACCTTCTTTCATGCTGAGAGGCTTGCATCTGCTTCGTTCTTTGCAATGATCTAGTATCTGCCGTTGGAGAGTGCTGATGAGCGTATACTCCATAGTTAGAGCCCCTCCTAGCTCGAAGACTGAGATCTGGTCCTCTGCCGGTCTCAAGCTGCCTTTCCCATCCACCTTCTTTTCCTCTGGCATAGCCACTTCGCTGGAAATAGAGCATTGGATGCAGGGAATGCCAGTCCGGATGGACCGGCAGCTGATAAAACAGCGTTCTGGTGGCTGCAGTGTTCCCAGCATGAGCGCTGTTTCCTGTAGACCTAGTAGGTTTTCTGGGTTTTTCTTGTTCTCCAAAGAGGTGCAGGATGCCTTTTCACAGGTGGGTGTTGTTAGGGTAATAACATTTCTTTGTTTCAACCATGTGCAGCAAAGCGTGTGGCTAGGAATTCGAGTTTCTAAGATGACTGCCAAGTGCTGAAGCCATATGGCCAAAGGCTGGAGCTCACCTTGGTGGCCACAAGGGCACCACTAATTTTGTTGCTGAGTCCCTGCACGTATAGACGCCAGCCAACAATCACTAACTGCGCATTAGTTTGTTGTACAATAAATTTAGTTGTGCTTAAGTACTTGTGTAGATGCACCCTGCTTGTACTTTGGAGAGGAAGGCATTTCGAATCTGTTTGTTTCCTTGTTGTCTCTCATCACTTGATTCCATTTTCTCCCTTTGTGGGATCTGCAGGATCTGGTATGTGAGTATATCTGGATTTCCAGGCAATCTTCCATATTCCTGTTGCTTGGCAAGGTTATCAAGTTTTCATCCACGCCATGGCCTTCTATCTCCTTAAGGTTGCCAGCTTTTGCTATGCACATGAAAGTAGGAAGAACATAGCACAGCAGTCCTGTGCCACAATACCTGATGATTCTTCGCCCTATTGCTAAGTTGAAAGTGTACCTATCATGCAAAACTCCCAAAGTACCTGGTACAAATTCCCATGGAAACATCCCTGTTAGTGATGTTCTGTTTGGCATCTTGCTGATCAGGGTCATGACAGAAACATTTATTTTTGGCCACTGAGCAGTACAACATGTCTTTGTCCTGTGTTTGTGTTTTTTACCAACACTGGCAATTTAGTATTGTTTGCATTCAATGAAAGAAGCAAGCATAAGTTCCTGCCATCAGCATTTGTGAGGCATTACTGTAATTCTGTTTCTCTGGCATATCCCAAAGAATGCCAGACTTTACTGACTGAATGCTTGCACCAATAGTATTTTTGTATTTCTTAACATTTTTGCTGACATTTAATTTCTGTCTTTTTTTAATCTGCTTTGCTTTGATACATTTTTTTCATTTTCAAGAACGTATAGACTTTGGTAGCAAGAGAGAGTTATAACAATGAGAATGTTTCCTCCTTGTGTTTTGTAAAGATGGGTTTTGGTCTCAGTGTTAAGCTGCTAGCCTTGGATATTAACTTCTCTCTAAGTTACTCTTATACTCCCTGGCTTGGCATCCACAAGCTGCCAGTCCAACACATGGGACCTGTGTGTTTTTAGCTACCCTGGACTCTAGAAATCGCCTCTGGGTCCTGTCTCTTTGGCACAATTCCTTGGAACAGATTTTCTGTCTGCTGTCCTTTCATTGAAGGATGATTGCATGAATCTCTAGGCCCTCTGGACTACTGCTGATGCCTGAAGGTACCCCAGTACCTTACGCACATATTTTCCCAGAGCTCCAGCCTGGGCTGTGATTTTGACATTTGCCTCTTCAGGGACAAGTGATAGCTGAAGCAGAAAGGGAAACAGACTTGGTAAGGATTCAAAAAAGAAAAAAAAATCACTCTACCTTAGCTATTATTGATTTACCAAGGTTTGGCTTAACATCACAGACTTTATATAGTCTTTGAGTATGCCCTCAAAGCCAGCCTCTAACAAACTCAGAGCTATAGTTCAGAGTCCCTATCAGTAAGAGTAAGTGGCCTGCTGATCAGATTCCCTTCTGTCTGTCTCTCCATGTGTCTTGTTGTATGGCAACACAACAAAAGTAATAGAGACATCATACCTAGTGTCTTTGTTCCCTGCTCTTGGTTCCCAACTGTTAGAAGTTAGTGTCCAGTCATTAGGACGCTCATTGTTTTCACCATGTTCTGTGATCCAGCTCTTGGTGTGGGGCATTTCCTACCAGCCTAGACATCTGCAATATTTACATGTTTGTCTTCCTTCAGTCCACGGCAGAGTTTAATCCATTCTACCCCAGGGTTTAACAATGTGTGAGCAGGTGGGAGCAAAAATGAAGCTATATTGTCAAATTCTTACAAATGTAAAACATATCTTCCACATTCTCAGTGAGGCATGAAAAATATACAATTGCCCCGTTACACCACTGTATTGCTCGGGCAGATGTTTTATCAGAACCAGTGTATCTTCATAAGCCACTTATACAATGCGGATATGTAACACGAATACTAGGTCACTGAATATTTTCTCCTCACTCGCACTGAATTTCTCTGGAAAATGTTAATCCCTGGAGGTCAGCTAACAAAGAGGTTAGGATTAAATAGGTAAATTGAGATGCACACGCTATCTACAAAAATAATGCAGTAATCTCCCATCTTCTTCAGCTTTACATTTTTGGTATGTAGCTTCCACCCTATGCATTCATGATGACCCTCCAGGTTTTGAGTATCCTTAATAGGCTAGAACATTTCATTTTCTTTAAATCAGAAGGTTGAAGCCATAATTCTCCCAAATCCAGTAACTAATCCCTTGAAACATGTTCTTACAGTCAAAGTAACGGAAGCTTGGCAAGGTACTGCATAAGCAGAATATTATTCCTTTTTATTCTTCCAGTGAAGGGATTTGTTTTGTTGTCAAGACTGATCTACCAAATAACGAATGATTTGTTAAATGAAAGGAGAGATTATGGAATTCCTTAAAACTATTGTTTCTCTGCCTGGATCACTAGGGTCAAATTCTGTCCCTGGTTGCTGTGAAACCTTGCTCACTTACTATAGGGGAGCCTGAAGGCAGGTTCCAAGCTGCAAGTCCAAGCAGAATTAGCATTTGAGGTCTTAGGTGTGGGTGTCTGAGGGCAGAAAATGGCCTGATTAAACATATCAATATAGAATCAAATTTTGCCTTGACTCTCACCCTGTGAAATCTGTCAGTGGAATTATATATGTATAAACGGAGGCAGATGTAGCCCACACCTACTGTAAGGCATATCATGTCTCACCCCTAGAGAAGGGGAGGGAGGACAAAAGAGGACCCTCTCCGCACTTTCATGGCTAGCGTAAGGGCCAGGTACAGTTCTTGGAGACTCTTGCATACTACCCAAATGGCATGTGGTGCCCACAAGGGGTGCTGAGCCTTTACTCCAGAGCGGCAGCAGTGTGGAAGAGCCAGTTCTGCCCCATGAGTTCTTGTTGGTAATACTGTGGGTAGAGTAGACCAGGCCCAGAGTGCTGCTATCCGGAGGGCTAGGAGGAAATCCTTTACTTGCTGCTGTCAGCCCTGCTTGGGTGCTGGGCAAGAGAGGAGCACACCGTTGTCCAGGGGGATCGGTTAGCAGCTGCCAGAATTAGAGGTAGGACTGCAGAGGGATGCAGTTGCAAAGTCCCGAGTACGTGCCTGGAGCACAACTGCAGCCAGGTGGAGGGAGCAGCAACTGCCACAAGTGACAAGAGATGCCCTGCTTTGAGATCTAGGGTATGTCTGTGATATAGCCCTAGGCAGTGCTGTGTGGAAAGACAGTGCTAGCTCTGCTGCTTGTACCAGCCCTGAAACCAGAGGCAGTGTAGCAACCTTAGGCGAACCATAACTCAAAGCTAGCATACTCTTCTGCTCTGCCTTTTAAATGAATGCAACTAGATCTGGCCTGGGGGAAAATGGCATCCAAGGCAAAACTGTATTTTGGTGCCCCCCGGCCTGGTGAGCAGGAGTGCAGGACTGGAGCAGGCACCACTGCACCCACAAAGTGCAGCCCATTTTCTCCTTGGCTGTGGCCTCAGGGACACCCGCTCCCAGGCTGCAGGCAAATGGCACTGCTTCTGCCCTGCATTGTCTCCCGTGGGCTGCTGGGGGAGGCTGTGCCCAGGGTGCTGCTGTGGTGGGGCAGGGATACATCCTACTGCTGCCTGAGCCGGGGGCAGGGCTGGGGCTGGACAGACTGGAGCAGAGCAGGGTGCTTACCTGTTCTGTGCACTGGAGAGCATGGGGTGGGGTGGGCCAGGCCAGGATCGGCACACAGAGCAGAATGAAGCAGAGTGGAGTGGAGCCAGTGGCTCAGATGGGAAAGTTACTACTAGAGAAAAGTGAACGTTGGAGTTAATCAGGAGGTAGGTGGGCCTGCCTGTGCCCCCCTCTACTTGCCCCTCCCAATGCCATACTAGGAACTTGGGGTGACAGGGGTGGTGTTGCACCACATGACTGAGCCAGGGGTACATGAGGGGACCCTACTGGGGTGGAGGGCAGTGTCTCATCTCAACTGGCCCCTGCTGGGCTGAGAAGGGCATTGCTCTTCCTACCTAGGGCAGGGATTGGCTGGGGTGGGGCAGGGCGGCAGGATGTTTGGTGCCCGCCTGATCAGTGTTCAGGGCAGTTGCCCATGTTGCCCACCCCTAAGGCTGGTTCTGAGTGCAACACTGCACTAACAGGGGTTTCTAATGTATTGCTTCCAGCCTGGGACCTAGATTACACTGTCTGTCTCTCAGTGGCAGTGTTTGTGCTACGTAGACCTACCACCATATGAGACTAGAATTGGATTTTTGGACTTCTAACTTGGTCAGAAAGTATGCATCATATGATCAAGTCTTGGAGCCTCAGTACAGTTTCAGGAACATAGGTATATTTGACTTACAGCAAGGTTGACTGAATAGTGCCTTATGTCAAATGAGGTCAGTATAAGTACTGGTTTATATCTCTTTATGAGAACCATAAGGCTTGCACTTATTATGAAGCAAGTAGGATTCTCTGGGACAAGTATCTTGGGATTTGAAGTCTACTTAACAAACTTGGGAAGTGCTTTCACCCCTGCAAGAGCAAGGAGAGGGGGAATCTTATGGAAGGGAGGTCCTTGATGTGCCATGCCTTGCTATGCCATTTAGCCTGTACCTATATAGCCCAGTCTATTCCCATGAGTGAGAAAAAACAGTGATGTAGAATTCTTTGAGGGAAAAGCATTTTTGTGGAAATGCAAGACTCATTCAGGGGTAGTTATCAAACTTGTAGTCTTAGTTGGCCCTGCCCCACCACAGATATGTTGAGAACCTATTCTGGTGTATACGATGTGAGCTATTTCACTGAATGTGGGCTCTGCGGGGATAAGAATTTGAGCCTTCCAGAGAATAAGCTTATTTTGCTCATCACTACCTTGAGCAGGCATTGTGGAAGGTTCTGCTTTCCTATGTAATGAGAGATCTCCATCATCATTCCTCTAACTCCTTCCACAGACAGACATAAGTCCATCAATTGAGAACTTATTCCCTGGTTCCCACAGCAGTAGTCTGTTATCTTTGCGAAAGCCCGAGATTTCCTTGAATGGGTTCTGCCTATCTGCTGCTGTGGGAAGTCAATGCCACCAGTTGGGATGGCTTATCACCTAGTGGGATTTGTGTTCCCCTGTGTAAAGCCATCTTGATTTTTGCTGTGAGTGTGTCTACAACATGACTGGCAACATGTTGTAAAGAACTGGGAAAAGAAATAACGTAAATACCCCTGGGAATCTCCTTTTATTTAGGATACAACTACAATCTGAGCTTCAGTAACAACTTTGCCATAATCAAACATCCCAGTGCCCTTTACAAAGCCAGAAATGACTCGCCTGTAAAGTAATGACTACAGGGAATTAGAGCAGCAATCCAGCCCATTGATCCATGCTGGTACTAAGCAGAGGGCAAGAAGTGCTGCAGAAACCAGTCTTGAGGTCTCGTGTTCTCCCTTTGGAAAGTTTCATAGCACCTTTAATGTTTGTACCCAGCCCTTCCCTTCCCCACAGCTCAGGCACAAAATAAAGACGATCATCTTGACATGTGCTCTGACACTCAAGGAGGCTTTCTCCCATGCTGGCCTGTCAGCAGATGGAATGCAATAGCAACCCTAGATGAGACACAAATATATGACTTTGTAGCTCGGAGGCAAAAGTGCTCTTGAGCTACTGGTACAAATAAGAATGTCAGCTGCTTCCTGAAATTAGCATGCAACATTTTTGAAAACAGGGCTTGTTCATTGCTTTTTAATGAAAAACTGCAGTGATTACTTCTGTTACCTTAGATACCGTGTCACAAGCAAACTCAACATCTCCTGCTTCCAAGTGACTTTCATGCTCTAAGCAGCTGTGTCTGCATTTTGGAGAATGTCATCAGGTTATCCAGACAGCAGCTTTCCCATTCATTGTTCCTTGTTCCTTTAACACATCTCTGGATTCTGCCAGCGTTACTATATTGAGTAGCATGTTACTCCATGAGAAGCCCTGTTGAAATCAGTGGGATTATCTGTGTAGTAGGAAAGCATGCAAAATTAAGCCCTTTTGGTTTATAAGATACCTATGAAAAAATGCTGATTAACTCTTCCTTGTAATTAGACATACCTCTGCAATTAAAAAACCTTTTGCATTACGTTATAAAGTCTCAGTGAATTATCTTTTTATGTGAGGGAAGGTAGCAGAATCAGGACCAGTATGTATAAATCCCTGAACATGTTTTTAGCACAACCTGGAACATTTCTTGTATTCAGAACGTTCTGGGATAACAGCTTTGTTGTAGCATTGTACTTCCCACAGTGTCAAAGAATTTTGTTACCTTGGTGCCAGCTTGAAGCCAGTGGGACTGCCTTCTAGCTTGTACTCAGTGTAAGGTTGGCAGATGCTGTCCCAGAGATAACGAATGTTTTGACACGGTGGGACTAAATATTGTGTTCTGATCTCTAAGGTATAAATGTAGTTTTATAACTTGCAGCCTCACGTTAAAGATCTTTTGTATTCCTAATTGCTTATTTTGGGTATTGAAAGGGAGAATGGATCAAAGGCAAGGAACTTTTTGCATTAGTAAGATGTGCTGTATTTGGTCCCAAAAGCTTAATTTTGAAATTGGTAAAATCAGTGCCCTTGTCCTTTGGGTATGATTAGTCAATGAGGACTTATGCTGATGTTGAATTCTAGCAAATTCATAAAGTAGCCTTTAGTGGGAAGGAATTTTTGTGGAACCAGGCACAGCTGGAGTTATCACACTACTCATGCAGTTTCAAATAGCCATAAATTCACAGATCTCTTGGGAGGCAAAGGTAGGGAGGCTGATGGAAAGACACCCAATTTAATTCAGTGGGCAGTGAATCAGGATTGTTTAGATTAAACTGTGATACACGCGGGGGGGTGGAGGATTCCAGAACTTGTTTCCAGGTCCCTGGGCATTGTACAGTGCTCCAAACTTGGTGCGGAGTGGTGGGGGTGATAAATGTTGTTCCCATGGGGTTCAGCATGTGTTCTTCCCTCTGCAGAATACCTAACAGGGCTTTTCCTTGAGTGGATAGCTTTGCAACACCCCTAACACTATACTGTGTTTAAGGCTAAGCACAAACAGTCAAAAAGCCAAGACTGAATCTATTCAGTCTTTGCAGTTTAGTTCAAGCTTCAGAGATTAAATTGAGAAACAACTGGCCAGACATTTGCTTTTGACTCAGGAAATACAGCCACAAATCTGCAATAGCTCAGGCCAGGAGCCAGGAGAATGACTTCCTGACCTGCAGCCAGCATGGCTTGTGTATTCATTTCCTCTTCCTGCTGCCCCCAGGGTTTCTGGGATTTGCAGTTCAGAATTACAGCAGCAGGACTCTGCAGGGTTCTCATTATTTTCTCTTCCTGCTTCCAGGTGCCTCTGGGATTTGTAGTCCACAGTTACAGCCAGCAGTAAGTTTTGGGCAGGGCCGGGGAGCTCTGTACTTGGGGAGAAGGGAAGTTTAGCCCCTGGCCCCAAACTCCAGCCAGGGTTTGCCTGGGGAGGCAGTCCACCCCTGCACCCCCCCCCCCGTAGACTGGGCTGTATCCCCAGCCGGGCTTGCTCCCCCAAACCCCTTTGTCAGTGAGCCCTCACTGCTGCAGCAGACAGCACAGCCCAACCCAGGGCTGGAAAGCATGCTGGGATGCTGGGGGACTGTGATTAAACTTGAACCAGGAAGGGGTCAAGGACAGAAGTTTCATAAACCGGTTTGACCCAAATCAATTAAGTCTGATACTGTATTCAACGAGGCTTATCTTAAACCGGTTTCAGCCATTTTTCAGCCATGCTCTCTCCCATTCCCACTCCCACCCCCACTCCAGGAGCCACCCAAAACTACCCATGTACAGGCCTAATACCAGTAAAGATACTGGAGCACACAGTTAAGGTAGTATTTTATAAGCAACTAGAAGATAACAAGGTGATCAGGAATAGCCAACATGGATTTGTCAGGAGCAGGCCATACTTGAACCAGATTTCCTTAATGACAATGTAATAGGATTATGGATGAGGGAAGAACAGTGGAAGTGATGTACCTCGACTTTAGCATGGCATTTAATATTGCCTCCCAGGAATATCTCATAAGTAATCTAATGAAGTACAATCTAGGTGAAACTATTATAATGTGGCTGCATAACGGGTTGGATCATCATACTAAGAGAGGTCATCAGTGGCTTGATGTTGAACTGGGGGGAGTTTTCAAGTAGTCTGCCCTGGCTCTGGTACTATTCAATTTCTTCATTAATGGTGTGGAAGATGTAATTAGGTGTACGCTTAATAAATCTGCGAATGAAATCAAGTTAGGTGTGGTAGCAGACACCTTGGGTGACAGGATTAAGATTCAGAATGGCCTTAAATCCACCATTAGGATTCAAAGTGTTGGAGGAATAGTCTGGAATAAATCTGGTGAAATTCAGTAAGTGCAAACTACTGTACTTAGGATGGAAAAATCAGATACACAAATAGAAATTAGTGAATGCCTGGTTAGATTGAAATAATACAATAAAAGGACTTGGGGGTTGTAGACTGGAAAGCGAACATGAATCAACACTTTGTTCTTGTTGCAAAAAGAAAAAAAAGCCAACACTTTACTGGATGTATTAACGGAGTACCACATGCAAGTCATGGGAAGAAATTCTTTTCTCTGCAGCACTGGTGAGGTGTCATCTGAAGGACTGACTCCAGCTTTGGCCATCACAATTCAAGAAAGTCTTGGACTAGTTGGAAAGAGCCCAGAGGAGAACAACAAAATGATTAGAGGCCTCAAAAAACATACCCTAGGTCTTCCAACTTTTTTTCCCATGTTATTTAGCCTAGAGAAGAGAAGACAGAGTGACTTGATAACAGTCTTCAACTACAGAAAGGATTGTTAAAAAAGAGGATGGTGATCAACTTTTCTCTGTATCTACAGGGTACAGGGCTTAAATTTCAATAGGAGGAATTTAGGCTGGATGTTAGGAAGATCTTTCTAACCATGAGGGAACAGATTGAGAGAACTGGGAGCATCTACATTATTGAAAGGATAAAGCTCAGCTAGAAAAGAGTTTGCTGGGGTGTCTTAGACAGGGATGATCCTGCCTTAAATTGCAGGGTTTGGACTAGATGACCAGCTGAGTTCCCCACCAGCCCTACTTTTGTTTATTTGCCTGCTTATTTTGACAAATGTAACAATTTTCCCTGTGAACAGCTTGTCCGAACACTGAACTTAAGCTGTTTTTTACTATTTTATGGCGAACACTCTTACTTTTATGTATTAACATATTTTTGCAGTTTTAATTCTATACACATTTGTTAACCACAGTGTAAGAAATAGAAGAAAACTAGCTCATTAAAATAATCTAAAAGGTGATTAATAGGAAGTTTTTATTTTTAAAAGAAAACATAGATAATTAATTAAAACAAGAAAATGTATTTAAAAAAGAAAACTTTTTATACTTCAATGGAAAGAAAGTGTTTTTAAAACTGACTACATGAAATGAGAACCAGATAGATTCAAACATCTTCAAGTAATAGGGAAAAGAGACAGCAATCATAAGCACACAATAAATTGCCTTTGGGATATGGAAAAGCAGGTTTAAATTGATGTGTAATATAACAATTACCATTTTGCAAGGTGAAGAATGATTGTCTTCTTTTTGTCTTTGCTCACCTGTTGTCTCTTGCTCTGTGTTTAAATTGTGAACTCTGTGAGGCAGGAATTGTGTTTTTCATTACATTAATGTATAGAACGTAGCTCGAGTGAGACCCTAATATCAGAATGAACCCTCTAGATATTAACCCAAGACAAATGGTGATAAATTAATGTTCACAATATATTAATTGATAACATGGACATGATAATTAATTTCTAATAAGTCAAAAGAACGATTTTTTGGGAAGTGTAGGAAGGGCATTTAACACAGAGGACCGATCTGGGGATTCAAGTCCATTGCTATCTGTATACAAGGTACAACAGAGCCAATGATTTGTTCTAACTTATGCAGAATACAAATCTCTCTCTCTTTTTTTCTAGAAATATCATGTGGGAGAGGTTCTCTGGAGTCTTTGTCAGCGGTTGGCCTTTGCTCTAATACTGCTAGCTAGTGCCAAGAATGAAGCGGTTTTGCTAAAATAGATCCCTGTCTGCTCCTAAATTGAGACCAACCAATAGTTACCCAACTTGCAGAAATGTATAATAACTTGCATTCAAGAGTTTTAAAGGGCTTGGCTGAGGAAATTGCTAGCTTTCTGATGTTAATTTTGAATAAATCTTGAAATACCAGGGAGATTCTAGAAGAAAAGACAAGGTTAATGTTGTCTCAGTATTCAAAGAGAAAAATATGTGTAGATCACCTAGGCTGACATCAATCCCAAGCAAAAGGACAGAAAAGCTAAAAGATGCTTCAGTGAATGAAGGCATGGACTGTAAATGCTAGTCAGCATAGATTTATGGAAAATAGATCTTGGTCAAATATTTGAGATCACAAGTTGGTTGATAAAGATGACTGTGAAATTAGTATACTTAGACTTGTTAGTCCTTACATGTTCATTAGTGCCGCATAGTATTTTGATCAAAAACAAAATGAAATAAAACAAAAACTAGGAGCCATAAAATGGCAGAGGAGCTGTCTTCTTCTCAGATGCCTTAAAGTAGTTGTCAGTGAGGAACTGTCACTGAGAATATTTCTAAATGAGTCCACTGGGATCAGTTCTAGACCTGACATTATTCAACATTTTCATAAATAAGATGAAAGTAACTATAAAATCATTATTCATTAAAATCTGTACTTGACATAAAGATCTGAGGCCTGGTAAATAAAAAGGAACATGGGGAAGTCAAACCGAGCAATACATACAGAGCCATGGTAATCCACATAAGCTACATAAATGCAAGATTATACAGCTTGGAACCAAGATGAAAGCCATTGCTATAGCAGGTATCCTGGGAAGCAGGAACACTAAGAAGGGTTCAGGGGTCATAGTGGGCAAGCAAGTCAACATGAACTCATGATGCGATGTTATGGCAAAAAGGACCAATATAATTCTTGGGTTTGCAAGCAGAGGAATAGTGAGATGGACTAGAGACAGTATTTCTTCTTCATATAAAATATTGGGAGAACTGATACTGAAATATTTTATCCCATTCTGGTGTCCTATATTTGATGATAGAAAGAAGAGGCACAAAAATGATTTCAGTGCTGGATCAAAGGGCTCTTTAATCTGGTAGACAAAATGTACCAAGGACAAAGGGTTGGAATTGATGCCACAGACATTTAGATGTGTAATAAGCCATAGTTTTTAATAGTAGTAGTTATGGATTGGAACGAACTATCAAGGGAAGACATCCCTTGAGTTCTTCAGATAATGACTGGCTGCTTTTTTCCCGATATTCTTTAGTAAAACTCATGGTAGAGGGCTCAGTGGAGGGGTAATGGGGTACGATTCTTTGAAGTCAGGCTGGAGGATCTAATGGTCCTTCCAGTGTTAAAATCAATGATTCTATGAAATCTTTCAGATGCTAATGACCTAAATTTGATTTGAATCAATGAACTAGAAGTGTAAGAGTTTGTATCCTATTAATGATCCCCTGAGCCATTCAGTCCCTGTTAATTCAATTTCTACTAATATGAACTGATTACTATTCTTGATAATTTCTTAGCTAAAGAAAGTTGTTTTTTTTTTCTAGTGGACACATGAGTTAGTTAAATGCTCATGAAGAAGCAAATACAATTATGCAATAGTTTCATTCCCCCATACATGCTAATTAGGCCAGATGAACCTTTTGCTATAGCATTTATGGGTTTTATGGGATATTGTATCTGAGATAAGCATGATAAGTATTTCATGATAATTTGAACATGATATATTTTCTGTTATATACTGATGCTGCGTGGTTTGGTTATCCGGACGTGCATGAAGCATCCTGTTTAGGAAGCATAATAATGAAAACACATGAAAATGGCACATTGCAAATCATAGTTATAGGGCCAGAGTCACTGAAGCAATGCCGTAATTCTTGGTGGAAGGTTATCGATACATTGTGAGGTTGAATCCTGGCTGCATTATACCTGGAGCTGCACGATCAGCACCTACTAAGTCATTACAAAACTTACCTGGAAATTTTATACTAGAGGATGAGGAGAAAATGGGAAAGCAGTGTAAAAAATATGACCTCCTTTTATAGTTTTGGCACCTGTTATGTATCTTGTTTCATAGTTAGAGAATCTCCTTTATTGGTAGGAGAAGAAGAAGAAAATGGAGACAAGTTGCAGATGAAGGTTTATAAAACTTAACCTGTGCTGTATTTTCTTTCTCCTTGAAATCCACTTAACTCCCCAGGATTGCTGTGGCACTTTTTAATTTAGTTGGACTGTGGAGAGGTTGTATTTTAGCTTGGCAGTTTAACTCTTGATTTAACGAGGGATGTTTCTTTCTGACGTTCATTTTTAAATCAATGAGGCTAATTCAGAAAGTGTTTGAAGAAATATGAAGGGAGTAAGTCTGCTTGCTTCGTGGTTTGACCCATTGAAGCACTGAGTGGTGGCTTGATCTCATTACTCATAAATCTTGAATTTGAAACATCACTTAGGTCATTAATTTTTTCCTTGAAGCAGAACTCCCTTCCTTGAAATCAATGATTTTTCTGTTAATGAAGCAAGTGAGGCTAAATATAAAGCATTATTAGTGCAATCAGACTGAGAGAGGGGATTAAAACACATTTTAAAAATAGCTCAAATTGAATCAGAGGATGAAAATATGAAATATACCACATAGACTAATTAATATGATTGATGTCTTATGGACAGTACATGAAGCAGAACCCCGAACACCATTTCAGCATGAAAACATGAACCAGAAAGAAGTTGTTTTTCCCCCCCCCACACTCGCACTTCATGCAAAAGAATGCTCTTGTACTTCCGTAGTTTTTCAAATCCTGATTCATTATGTCAGGTTGTAATGAGATCCACCACACAGTAAATGATGAACTATTGTAGTAGCTCAAGTATAATTTATTCTAGTCCTAGCTGTGTGAAGCCTTGGAAGAGTCATTTAGGCTAAGATGAGAGGATGAGTGATAGGGGTATCCTATATGCCAATGTTGTTACTTCTCACATAACTCGGAACAGAAATCAGGATTTCCTGGAAGCCGACTTTATGTTCAGTCCTGTAAACTAAAATAGATTTTAAAAAGTCACTTTCCAAGAGTCACTTGATGTTTTTGTTGCCTGACACTTATATTGATCACTGGTTATTTGATTTGGGGATCACAGATTGGAACAGTTTACTTATTTGCTTTGTTTTCAAAGGTGGAAAATAAATTTTCCATCAGTTTGGCTGCCTCTCAGATTGTTGCAACTTGTGGAAGAGTTGATTAGCCAGTTTTAATCTGATTGACCTGATTTGGCATTAAAATGCTTAGTAGGCTCTGTCATTGTGATGTGATTTTGTATCTGGTTTGGGAAGTAATCTTGTTTTTGGATCAGGATATAAAGATCAGACAGATGTAACTGAAAACAGGGTCAACCCAAACCAATACTTTTAGCTCCTATAGGTTCATAGATTCATAGAAGTAGGGTCGGAAAGGACCTTGTAGATTATCAAGTCTCACCCCTGCCTTGGGCAAGAGAGAAAACTGGGCTAGAATGACCCCAGCCAGGTAGACATCAAGCCTCCTCTTAAAGACCCCCCAGGGTAGGAGCCAGCACCACTTCCCTTGGAAGCTGGTTCCAGATCCTAGCTGCCCTGGCTGTTAAATAGTGCCTTCGGATGTCTAGTCTAAACCTACTCTCTAACAATTTGTGGCTGTTATTCCTTGTTACCCCGGGGGGCACTGGGGGAAACAAGCTCTTTCCCAAACCCTGCTGGTCCCCCCCTAGTGAGTTTATAGATGACCACCAGGTCCCCCCTAAGCCTTCTCCCCATGCTGCTGCTTTTTGAGTCCCCTGGGTAGAGCAAGGCGGGACAGCAATGAGACATCCTGACCCTGGGTCAGCTGGAGACAGGAAAGGGTGGAAAGATGCCTGCACTGGCACATAGATGGTGGTGAGAGCAGTGGTGGGGAAATCTTACCTGCTTTGGGGATTCCCAAAAGTCCCTGGCCGGTGCTGCAATGCTGCAGTCTACCTGGCTGGAGGGTGGGGAAGGAAGGAGGGACTATAGCTTCCCTCATGGCTCTGGCATCTCTTGCACCCCTGCCTTTTCAAATTCCTGGATCTGCCCATGATTTCATCAGCTCTGTATCCTCTTCAGTTTCTTTTCATCACCTCTGTATCCTCCTAAGTTTCTTTACATCCTTATTAAAATGTAGTACGCCAAACTTGACACGGTACCCAGCTGAGGCCTAACCAATATTGCATGTAGTAGTACTGTTCACTTTTGTGTCTTGCATAAAATGGTTCTGTTAATGCAACAAGGAATTGCTTTTGACTTTTTTGCAACATCACATTGGTGTTTCAAACTGAATTTGTGCTCCACCATCACTCCCAGATCCTTCTTGGTTTCTGCTTGTACATCTGATTTTTCCTTCCTTGAGGAGTTTAATTTCTTTGTTTGAATTTCTTTGTTGACTACAATTTTGTTGTCTATGTTTCAGTTTTCCAATTTATCAAGATCATTTTTGAATTTTAATCCTATCCTTAAAAGTGTTCGTAATTTTTCTTAGTTTTGTGCCATCTCTGGAGTTGATCAATCTGCTCTCTGTTCCTGCATGTAAATAATTAATAAAAATGAAAATGTTAAGTAAGTCTGGGTAGAGAAGAGACCCCTGTCAAACTCTATTTGAGACTTTCTGTCATTCTGACATTAAGCCATTAATAGTCTCCTCTACTCATTCAACAACTGTTCACCTACCTAATGGTAATTCCATCTAGCCCTCATTTTTCTAGCCTACCTACGACAATAGCATGGGAACTGTGTCAAAAACTTTATTAAAGTCCAAGGATTTTATGTTCACCCATTTCCTTTATTCACCAAATCAGTTACCTGTCAAAGAAGAGAATCAGATTGGTTTGGAATGATTTGCTCTTAACAAATCCATGCTGGCTGATTGTTATCACTGCTTCATCCTCCAGGAACTTACTGAATGTTTTATAGTCTGCTAAGCTAACTTCCCATGTATTGATATGAACTGATCTAAAATTCTTTACATACTCCGTTCCCCCTTTTCTAAAGATGGGACCTTTCCTGTTCCCCATATTATTTTGCTGTGGCTCTGACATTTCTTTAGCTAGTTCCATATGTGCACGACATCAGGCTCCGCTAACTCAGATTTATTCAGATTTGTGAAAAGGCCTCAGATGCATTCTTTACTTTACTTTTCATGAACTGTGGTCCATTCCCTCCTTTGTTTATATGAATTTTGCTAGTTATCTGGTTGCAGTTATTCATGTGTGTAAAAATTCCTAATATATATATATATAACCACAACCAGATAACCAGCACTCCCTCTCCCTCTCTCTCTCTCTCTCTATATATATATATATATATATATAAAATGTTCCTATATAATGTTCCTATCCAATTGCTCATCATGGATGATGGAGCATTTCAGGGAGAGCTTACAAACCCCCCACTACTCACCCTTTGGGGCTGGCTATGTAAACCAGGGGCAGTCAATAATTTTAGACAGAGGGCCACTTACTGAGTTTTGACAAGCTGTTGAGGCTGCATGGGTAGCCCCACCCCTTGGCATGTGCCTCACTCCCTGGTCACTATCTTGTGACCAGACGTCCCACCCCCTGAACTTTACCGCTAGTAGTCTGTCCCCTTGCCCTCCAAAGTACTCCTTTCAGCAAGGGGTTATGCCATCTTTGAACCAGAAAAAAATCAAATTATATTCTAAAAGGAAACATCTACAGCATTTATTAATTTGATTTCAAAAATATTTTTGTCTTGATTTTCTTGTGTTTGTGTATTGTACATAGAGGTGATCACATCATAGCTTAAAATGTAGTCTTATTGTTGTACACTGTGGGGAGGCATGAGGGGTGGGTATAGGTTTGTGGGGGGGCTGTGGGTATGTGGGGTGTGGGTGGGTATGGGGTTTGTGGGGGGCATTATGTGTGGGAAGGAGGGTGCCTGGGCTGTGTGAGGCGCTGTGGATGTGGGGGTCTGCATGTATTGCTGTGCAAGGGGCATGTGGGTGAATGTGTATGGTGGGTGGGGGGGTGTGTGGGACTCATTCTGTGAACACACACACCTACACCTACACACTGTACCCCTGCCTGCACACACCCAGCCACCCACCCACTCTGCCCTGACTGCACAACCCACACACACCCAAGCACTCTGCCCCTGTCTGCACACACCCATCCACCCAACCACTCTGCCCCTGTCTGCACAACTGTACCTTCCCACCCACTTTTCCCTGGCTACACACCCATACCAATCCACCCACCCTGCCTCTGGCTGCACACACAACACACACACATACCTACACCACACCCACCCACGCCCCCCTCCTATGACACACACACACACCTTGCCAACAGCTCTGTGCTCCCCGCTCTGGCAATGCAGCCGGGCCATATGATGTCAACAGTGCCAGCAGACAGGAAGTACAATTGCTGGGGGGGGAGGGGCTGGGCTGCTCAGTCCTGCTGAGGCTCCCCTTGGGTCCTACTGCCCCTGTCTTTGACAGGAGCTGGGGCAAGTCAATACAGAATTAAAGTCAAAGGGGTCCCTCCTCCTCCACCTCCCTGTCTGAGGGGCGGGGCCCATGCAGGCAATTGCCACTTGCCCTCTCTGGGGTGCATGTGTAGTTGCCTGCCAGTGTTATGGATACACAGATGGAAGTACTAAGCCTTTTATCATACTGGAATATATCTATATCTATATCTATATCTATATCTATATCTATATAGTTTTATATAACTATATAATTTGTATATTTATATATAGTTATATATAATTCTATGTCTATGTATATGTTCACATAGACAGACAGACAGATAGCTGGATAGCCGAACATCAACCACATCAGTGTTTAATATCTTTCCACTGAGTTGTGATAGATTGCTATTAAGACTCTACTATTAAGACTTTAATATTACATCCTTTAGGAACTCACAATCATCTTGGATTACTTTCTCTTCTAATTTTTTTATCTCTGAGAGCTACTTACTATTTTCCTAAATTGCTTGAAATCTTTCCTTCTGAAGTCCAATATCTTTGTTTTGCTACTCTCATACTTTTCTTTGCTAAGAATCATGAATTATATGATGATCATTTTTTCCAATTCTGTGACTGCCTTCATCTTTGTAACCAGTTCATCCCTATTGATTAAAGCCTGATAAGCTCCCTACTTGTTGCCTCAACTGTCTGAAACAAAAAGTAGTGCTCTGAACACATGAACTTGCTGTGTATTTTATGTTTTGCTGTATTTCTGTTCTAACAGATATCAAGGAAGTTAAAACTCCCCATTAAAGTTAACTCACAAATGTTTGCTAAATTTATCACCTCTTAATACAGGTACTAAACTTAATGCATGGTGATTACAGCACATTAATGAATGTGTAGATGTGCCTAGTATAAAGTAGATCCCCACCAGAGAATCAGTCTTATTTTTTTATTGTTATATTGTTCTAGGTATTCTTGTCATACAGTTTGATGTTTCATTCTTTATTTCCATACCTGTGTTATAGAATGAGCTATACTAGGCACTATTAATATTCTAATCTTAGATGTTATCATCAGTCTCTATAATGTAATTTAAACAATGTTCTTTATATACTATGATGTCCAGGTTTTCCTCCTTGTTCTCCATGTATTTTGCATTTATATATAGACATCAAATGTACATGGCAAACTGCCCTAATATTTTACTTCGTCCATCTTGGTTGCGCCTAATAGGAGTTTGTATCTCTTCTTCAGAATAAGCCTCTCTCCCTCTTCTTATCCTAATTGCTTATTAGCTAGTAGCTTTTTGCTGCTATCCCACACAAAACCTATTTTAAAGCAGTCCTCGCTAGTTAAGCCAGATAATGTCATAGAATCATAGAAAATGAGGGTTGGAAGGGACCTCAGGAGGTCATCTAGTCCAACCTCCTGCTCAAAGCAGGACCATCCCCAACTGGATCATTCCAACCAAGTCTTTGTTTAGTTGGCCCTTAGAACCTTCAAGGATGGAGATTCCACCACCTCTCTAGGAAACCCATTCCAGTGCTTCACCACCCTCCTCGTGAGAGAGGTTTTCCTAATATCCAACCTAAACTTCCCTTGCTGCAACTTGAGACCATTGCACCTTGTTCTGTCATCTGCTACCACTGAGAACAGTCCAGCTCCATCCTCTTTGTAACCACCCTTCACGTAGTTAAATGTTGCTATCAATTCCCACCTCAATTTTCTCTTCTCCAGACTAAATAAGCCCAGTTCCCTCAGCCTCTCTTTACAAGTCATGTGCCCCAGTCCCCTATCCATTTTTGTTGTCCTCCACAGGACCCTCTTCAACTTGTCCACATCCTTTCTGTAGTAGAGGGCCCAAAACTGGACATGGGTTACTCCAGATGTGGCCTCACCAGTGCAGAATAGAGGGGAATAAGCACTTCCTTCTATCTGATGGCAGCACTCTTACTCATGTACTCTTTCCGATCTTTGACCCATCCTTATATAGTGGTCCGTTTTCCTGGAGCATAAAATGAATTTGCCTAATCCCTCAAGATGACACTACTTTTGCAGCCATGTGTTTACTTCATTGATATAATGTCTCATTAAAACAAGCAACTATATTAGAGGGTTTGGTGGCAGCCAATATGATACCTCTAAAAAGGTGCTAGAAATTGTGGGTCTGTGAGCCTGACTTCAGTACTGAGAACATGATCAAAACAATAATTAAAGATTATTTTATAGAATTCCTCAAGTAATATGACATGGTAGAGACAAACTGTAGGCCATAAACCAGACCAGCAACAGTTAAAATCTTGAAGGCCCTAAGTTCTTTAAAGGGCAGAAGAGTGTACTGAAACTTTTGGAATCTGTTCAAGAACATCCTGAGATGGTTGCAATGCAAACTGCTGTAGTAGAGAAAAGCACATAGGATGGCATGACCAAACCTGAAATGATACATGTGTAGGGGGTGCTATTACTTGAACAAGTTCATTAATCAGTAAATTGCAAAGGTGCATGTCATCAAACATGTTTGCTAATGATGAAAGTATGTAGAATGATATAATCAAAACTGAGCACAATAGCGATAAAGACTAATTATAAAGGTCAGCAATCAGCAAGTAGTAATATGCAATTATGTATACCTGACGTTAGCACTTCTAATGGATGTAAAATATAAATGCACTTTGAATTTCTGTTTAAACCTACACAGTCCCCACTGTCACCCAGTTTGATCACCTGGCTGATAGAATGAATAAAGACTACACTAAGTTTATACATAGCAGCTATTCAGTGGTACTTATTCAAACCATGTTGTAGTAGGACCTAACAGAGTAAAAATACAAATAATTATAGTTTTCATAGAAGATCTCATATCTCTCACCTATTAGAAGTTTTTCTGAGTATTGCAAAAAGATAATGGATAAAAGAGAGTTTGTTATATTTAATTCAGACATTCAGAAAACCTTTGATGAGATCCCTTCAAAGAGGCCATCAAGGAAAATACCTCATCTTGGTAGGTGAGAGTTATATTGCTTTCTTGGATCCCACATTATTAAAGGGACAGGAAATAAAGAGAATATAGAGTAAGAATTTCTTAGTAGTTTTCAGCATGGCAAATGTTTAATATGGAGGAGCTGCATGATTGGTACAGTTTAACTTATCATTTATTCATGAACTATGAGATGACAGCATTTGAAGATGGCAAAACTATTTCATTTAGTCATGCTCTGAGAAGGTTGGGAAGAATTCCAGAAGACTTAATAATGCTACATGATTAGGCATCAAAATGATCCAAAATAAATCAGATACAATTAAAAATGGACGAGTATAAAGTACTACACTTAGGAGGGAAAAATCAAATGTACAAATATAACAAGAGAAAAGACTGGGTAAGGTGAAGTGCTACGGAAAATGACCTTGGAGTGATAGTGCTTGCAAGCTGAATATGAGTCAGGAGTGTGCTATTGTTCAAAGGAAAAAATAGCACAGTAGGATGTTTTAGCAAGAATTCACGTGCAAATCAAGGGAAGCCTCACCCAGAGCACCATGCCCAATTTTGGCACTGTACTTCAAGAAAGACGTGGAAAGCTGGAAAAATTCCAGCGGACGGAAACAAAAAAAATTATTAGATATCTAGAAAAGAGGGAACTATGGAAGAACTGAGCTTATTTGGTCTGGAGACGAGAAGACTGAGGAGATATTGGATAAGTCTTCAAATACAGAAGTGGGTATTAAAAAGAGGATGGTGATGAACTATTCTTTGTTCACATAAGGCAGATAAATTGGATAGCAGGATTAAAGTCTTTGACTTAAAAAACACAAATTTCAACAAGCTTAGGTCACTAATAGGTCAAGTGCTGCAGGACCAGGGGCCAGAGGTGAAAGGTGTGCATGAAGAGCGGCTGTTCCTTAAGGATATGATCCTTGAAGGAAGTCCATTCCCATGCTGAGAAAAGGTAACAGAAGGGCTGGGAAACCCTCTTGGCTAAACAGGAAAATCACGGTCCTCTTAAGAAAGAAGAACAAGCAATGGAAGCTCGGGGTGGGCCCCAAAGAGGACTATTCCACAATGGCCTGCATTTGCAGGAAACAGATATGACACGCTAAAGCAGTGACTGAACTTAGATTTGCAACAGGAATCAAGGACAACAAGAAGTCCTTCTTTAGGTACATAGGGAACAGGAGGAAAACAAATGGGCCATTGCTCAACAACTCAAGAGAGCCAGTTACTGGCACCCAGAATAAAGATGAACTCCTTAATGACTATTTCACCTTGGTCATTCACCAGACCAAGTGGAAAACAATGTGAGGTAGAGTAGAGGGTGAGCACAGTAGGAATAATTGTCTTCCTACTATTGCCGTAGAATTGGTTGTCACAGGGGGAGAAGCCCTGGGGGCATGCCGGAGCTCCCCAAAGGAGCCGTGGAGGCAGAGGCGGGTGGTGGAGACCAAGAGGGAAGGAAAGGAAAATGGTGGTTACTCACCATAGGATTGCCTGAGAACCCTGCACGCGGCTGGGATGACGGCATGGAATACCTGTGGACGGCGGGTGACGTCAGCCCGAGGCACCGGCCGGAGAGAATAAAAGAAGAGGCCGCGGCCAGGACGAGGAGGAGCATGTGGCTGCCGGGCGGAGGCCACGGCAGAAGTGGCTGGAGTTGCAGAGCACCGGATCTGGCGGGTGGAGCAGGCTCCAAGCGGGAGAGCGAGCCTGGGAGGCGCGGCTTGCCAGAGCCGGCTGCTGACACGTGCTCCGGGCTAAAGAGCCAGCCCGGAGGGCGCAGGACACCAGGGCCGGCTGCTGGCACGTGCGCCGGCCAAGAGAGAGAGCCCGGAGGACGCCGAACGGCGGGACCAACAGGACACGAGCCACCCGGAGGCTGTGGAGAGCACAAAGAAAAATGGATGCTGGAGGACAGCGCAGCTGCAGCGGGTGAGCCAGGAAAGAGCAGGGAGAGAGCCGCGGCAGTGTGGGGAGATCCACGACCCAAGGAAGACCCAGAGAGAGGACTGTGGTTGTGGGTAGGATCCAGGAGAGAGGCTGCAGCCCTGGGAAGACCCGGGGAGGGATGGCAGGGCGGAGTGGACCCCGAGAGAGGGATCCGCATCTGGGAGAACCCTGGAAGGAGGATACACCAGGGGGAACAGGGCAAGGAGGGGTAGGTAGCTGGCCCTGAGAGTGAGGGCTAGCCGGCTGAGTCACGAGGAGTGACTTGATAGGGGGACAAAAGGGGCAGAGGTCCTGGTGCTGGTAGGCAGCAAGCTGTGTTTAAGATCAGCAGAGTTTTCTTTTGGTTTGTGTTACCCCGGGTAAGAAGGGGCTGCGGTGTGGGAGTAGGCAGGGAGGAAAGCCTTCCACGTTGGTGGCGGCCACGGAAAGTAGCAGCAAGAACATGTGGAACCGCCGGGCAGGGTAAGGGTGAGGTGAAAGGGGTGGAAGAGCCTTGCAGAAGATCCCGACTTCAGGTAGCCAGAGGGGACATCCGCCTGGAGGGAAGCTCCACCCACTGGAAGATCAAAGTCATGGCAGGCGAGAAGGGGCGGACCCCGGAGCGTAAAGAGACCTGCCCCAAGGCTTCCTGTGATGGCCAGCCGGATATCTACAAAACCTTGGGGCAAAGAGGCCCGAGGTAAGATGTTCGACGCCCGGTGGCTACATTGGTATATGAGCAATTGACAAAATTAGATGTATGCAAATCAGCAGGACCAGATGATCTTCATCTGAGTGCTGAAGGAGCTGGATGAATTCATTGTAGAACCCCTGGGAAAGCTGCCACAACTCGTGGCACTCTGGAGAAGACCCTTAGGACTGGAAGAGGACCAGTGTTGTGCCCATCCACAAGAAGAGCAGGAGGGAGGACCTGGGTAACTATAGGCCAATCAGTGTAACTTCCCTCCTGGAGAAAATTCTAGAAAAGTTCATTCAGGAGTCTATCTGTGATAAGCCTGCAGAAGGTAAGATTCTTAATAACAGCCAGCATGGCTTAGTCGTGGGCAGGTCTTGCCTTACAACTTCATCTCCTTCTGTGACCAGGTATCTCACTACTTTGACACGAGAGAGCAGGTTGACATTATATACCTTGACTTCCAGAAGGCCTTTGATCCCACAATGTCCTCATGGGAAAATTGGAGGATTGTGGGCTTAACTCTGAGACAGTCAGGTGTGTGAGAAACTGGCTGCAGAATAGGACCCAGAGAGTCATACTGAACAGATCTGTGTTATCCTGGTGAGAAGTGGGCAATGGTGTCCCACAGGGGTCAATGCTTGTCTAGTACTTTTCAACATCTTTATTAACAATTTGGATATAGGGATGAAGAGCTCACTGGCGAAGTTCACAGATGACATCAAGGTATGGGGAAACGTGGTCACCCTTGAAGATAGGCTACAGTTATAGGTGGACCTAGACAGGTTAGCAAGTTGGGTGGACCAAAACCTGATGTTCATCATTGAGAAATGCAAAGTGTTCCCCTTTGGATGAGCAACCTCCAATACACCTACAGGGTTGGTGGCACTAAATTGACCAACACCACAAATGAAAGGGACCTGGGGGTAATAATAGACCACAGTATGAATATGAGGTTGCAGTGCAATTCTGTAGTCAGTATGACAAATAATACTCTGGCATGCATCAATCAATGCATCTCTAGAAAAACCAAGATTCTTCTGCGCTGCTCAGCACTGATGAGACCAGAGCTGGAGTACTGTGTCCAGTTCTGGGCACCACACTTGAACAAGAACATGGACAAGCTTGACAGAGTCCAAAGAAGAGCCACCTGTATGATCAGAGTCTGAAAAGGCAAGCCATATGAGGAAAGGCTGAGGGATCTGGAACTCTTCAGCCTGAGGAAAAGAAGGCCGAGAGGGGTCCTGGTAGCAGGTTACCGCTACCCTAGGGTAGCACATTAAGGGCTTGGTGAGCAACTGTTCACCAGAGCACCCGAGGGTAAAACCAGGAGTAATGGCCACAAACTCATGGAAGATCACTTCCAACTCAACATGTGGAAGAACTTCTTCACAGTCAGGGTGTCCAGGCTGTGGAATAAGCTCTCTCCAGAGGTGGTGCAATCGCCTACCCTGGAAATCTTCAAGAGGAGACTGGACAGTAGTCTTGCTGGGGCCACCTGACCCCAGTTATCTTTCCTCCCTGGTGCAGGGGGCTGGATCCGATGATCTTCCAAGGTCCCTTTTGGCCTTACAATATGAATCTATGAAAATAGAGTTCCAGGTGATAGCATGTACAAAAAGGGGCTAAAATACTGAAGATGATAGTATGATGGTGTTTAGACCACAAATATGACTTCCCCTTGAATACTTTGATGTATTCTGTTCAAGCTATCAAGATTATATCAGAAACAGATGAAGATCAGGGACGAAATGATTGGACGTCTGGAAAGATTATATGAGGAAAAGTCAGTAAGTATATCTATCTTCAAAATGGAGATAAATTGTTGTAAGGATATTGTGAAGCTCATTTATATTTTCCCCCAGCTGTTTGTTTTACTTTTAAGAGAAAATATCAGTAGAAACATGGGCCAGATTAAAATTTAAAGTGGCTTCATTATGTGTAAGTAGGCAGCTAAGATGTGGCTCCAATGTGTTTCCTTGGAAGGCCAGAATAATTTTATGCTCGTGTTTTAATCTGAAGCCAAGGCTGAACAGCTCTTTTTAAAACGTAAAGCACTAAGTAATATGATCGTCATGTAAACTACTAGACATATGTTATCCCCTCCCCCTATTAATTGTGGAGCTATTTGACTTTCAGTGAAGCATGGCACTGATCGCGAAGTGATTTTTAGATTAAAATCCTTTATCTATCCTCTGCTAAAAAAGGTAAGCCACCACAGATTTCTTAGACTCTACTGGAACAGCGGCTCCCTTGGGGGAAATAAAGGCATCCTTGTTCACAGTGCACCTGTTAGTTAAGGTCTGTCTGGATGAGCTTTTTGAAAACCAGAAAAAGCTGGAAGGAAATCTAAGTGGCCTAAGAATTGAAAAGTGGTGCAGGTCATGTGACAGCAGCTGAAATTCTCAACTGCACTGAAGTGTGTGTCACTAATGTTAAGGAAGACTTTGTGTGACCTGCTGAAAATGTTTCTAGCCATGTGGAAACAAATGGGAAGCAGCCAGCCAGGCATTTGAGCAGGGATTGAAAAATAGGAAGAAAAAAATATTACCAAGCTTTTGTTAAGTTGAAAGTGGCATTATCCTTTGAATGTAACTACCTGCCACACGTCACCTGTAAATAACTGTCTGAATGAATCTGTGCTCTTGAATGTTCATGAAAAGCAAATTTTAGACCAGCAATGAGGATTTGCTTAAGCCCTGACACAGCAAACCTTTTAAATATGTACAAAGGAATTTACTGACTCGGCACTGGCATCAGACAATAATATTGTTGTGAATAAATGACAAACACTTTGGGAGGAGGCAGGTGGGAAAAGTGAAGTCATGCATACATATGACAGATGACCAATTAAAGCTCGAAAAATGAGTCACGAGTGTTGAATACTTCTTTTGAAAGAAATCCGTGGGCTGAAATTTGTTCACACAAAACAAATTTGAATGGAGACCAAGAAAATAATGTTTGCAGTTTGTTCTTGAATGCAAAATAATCACTTGATTTGCTAAATTATCAATTATTTAGTTCTTTGTTAGGTTTGGTCAGTTCTGCAAACCAACCAGCAAATATAGGCCTCGCTGGAGTATGGATGAATACAGCACATACCAAAGTAAACCTGAAACCAGAATTAGGCTTACAATGTGTGGTCTACACAAAAGGGTTGGGAAAGTATCTCAGTAGTCTTAGAGGTGCCTCCAAAGCCAACAGATAGAGACGGAATTGATAAGACCAGTAGAGGCCAACAACACAAAGATCAGGGTGGCCAACAAATAAATGTCCATATCTAATGGGAAGACGGCACTAATTGGTGAGAAGTAGGATGGGCAATGGTGTCACCTACAGAGGTTTCAGTAATTGCTGAGAACTAGGATGCGTATGCTGTCAACATGAAGTTGTTCTGATTGGTGTATAAAATATGGTTTGCGAACCCCAGCCCTTCCTTGCCCAAGTGCTGAAATTCAGGTAATTGGAGGGGGCGGGAATCACCCCACTCTGTGGGGTTCCTGGGACTCTGGCTCTGTGCCTCCAGGTGCCACATCTGGCTAGAGTGCTAGGAGTACCATGTGGAGGCAGTATTTTCTGCTTGTAAAATATCCCAAGGACACAGAAAACATCAGTTTTTCCCGTGGATAATCTAATGACTTTGAAATTTTAGTCTACAAATTTTTTAGCATGCCCATCCTAATATCTTTTTACTAAATGGCCCTGAGCTGGCCACTTACACCAGTTTTGTGCTAACGCTACTGGTTTCAGTGGAATTTCTCCAATATTCCTAGTGTGAACATGAGCAGAATCGGACAGAATAGCTAGGTTTCGTTTTTCCTTCAGGTCACATGATATATTAATACACAGTGCAGAATTGTGAAATGTGCGCCAATAGTCTTCTGACTTTCTCCTAGAAAACAGTCTGAAATTACTGATACGGCATAATTTGGAATCTGAATGAAAAGATCTTCCATTTTTTTTGTCCTCATTTGGGACCCCTAGGGAGGTAAGGTTTTTTTGTTTTTCATTTATTATTATGAAAGATTTAGCTTTCTATATCCACTTCAGCCTTGAGTATAACATAAGTAGTTCTGTGTGTTTGAATTTTTGTCTCCTTTCAAACACACTGCTATACCTGTGATTCTCACAGTGGAAAATTACAAAGAAATCGGGAAGTATTGTATCCTGTTCTGCTTAGCAAGACTAAACAAAGTAATCACAGGATTCATACAAGGAAACACAGTTGTAGCAAATCAGCCCATGGAATGAGATTCTGAAACAGTTCCTTGTGGGCCTGAAGCAAAGCCCCGCAAAGCCCACAGGGGCTAAGCACCCCCCACTTGAAGTGAATGAAGTGGATGAAGAGCAGCACAGAAGTTTCTATCCTTCTCGAAGCAAGGCTCCAGGGTAAAATCAGCATCCATGTCACTGAATCACACATCCTCCAGCTCACTGTTTTCTTATAGCCCTACATATCCCCTCTCTTGGCTGCTCAGGAAGTCAGCTTCAAAGGAATCTGACCTCTGGTGTGGTGCTTAGATTACTGTGCTAAGGAGTCAGACATAGGTTCACAACCTTTCTGGGCAAGGAAAGGTGTCTGGGGGACCTGATGGCTATTAGGGCTGAAGCATGGCAGGACTCTCCCTTTTTCCTAGACTTAAAACGTTTGCATGTACATGCCTGACTAATAAACATTTAATTGATCCTGCTTGGTTTATTCAATGATGCTTACATAGCCACAGGACAAAGGCAAAAATCCAGGTACCTGGCTAGTGAACTGCTGTTTAGGTATACAAAGGGGAAGTGAATTCTGCCTTAGAAGACTTTCCACTGATGATAGGTCAAGCCCATGTGAGGCTTGTATGCAATTAATATATAGTAACAGCAGGTTAGGTGTGGTTTGGGGTCTCCCCTTGGGCTACTGAGGCATTGCCTTGTCACAATTTATTCATAGTTTCATACTTTGTAGGGTCGGAAGGGACCTTGACAGATCATCAAGTCTGACCCCCTTCCATGGCAGGAAAGAGCGCTGGGGTCAAACGACCCCAGTAAGGTGTTCGTCTAGCCACTTATTAAAGACCCCCAGGGTAGGAGCCAGCACCACTTCTCTTGGAAGTTCGTTCCAGATCGTAGCTGCCCTGACAGTGAAGTAGCACCTCCTGATATCTAGTCTACATCTACCCTCTGCCAGCTTGTGACTGTTATTTCTTGTCACTCCTGGTAGTGGTCAGGGAAATAGGGACTCCCCCCAATACCTGCTGGTGCCCTTTGACTAGTTTGTAAACAACCACTAGGTCCCCCCTTAGCTTCTCTTGTGCAGGCTGACCAGGTTCAGGTCCCTTAGCCTCTCCTTGTAGGGCTTGCCCTGCTGCCCCGATCATGCGGGTGGCCCTCCTCTGGACCCACTCCATGTTGTCCACATCCCTCCTGAAGTGCGGCGCCCAGAACTGGACGCAGTACTCCAACTGTGGCCTGACCAGTGTCGCATATAGGGGGAGGATCACCTCCTTGGACCTGCTCGAGATGCATCTGTGGACCTTCCTGACCACATCCCCACACTGCTGGTCCATGTTCATTCTGGCATCAATAATGACTCCAAGATCCTTTTCTGTGTCTGCACTGATGAGAAGGGAGTTCCCCAGCCTGTAGGTGTGCCGCTGGTTCTTCCTCCCTAGGTGCAGCACCTTGCACTTATCAGTGTTGAAACCCATCCTGTTCTCATCTGCCCACCCCTGTAACCTGTCTAGGTCTGATTGCAGTCTATTCCTCCCTTCTAGCATGCTCCATCCCCCCCACATCTTAGTGTCATCAGTAAATTTGAACAGGGTGCTTTTTACCCCCTCCTCCAAGTCGCTGATGAAAATGTTGAAATGTCCTTGGTGCAGGCCCAAGGACCGAGCCCTGGGGGACCCCACTGCCCACATCCCTCCAGGTTGACAATGACCCATCCACCACCACTTCCTGGGTGCAGCCCTCCAGCCAGTTAGTGACCCATTTGACTGTGTAGGTGTCGACTCCAGAGTCCCCTAATTTTTTAATGAGAACAGGGTGAGAGACAGTGTTGAAGGCCTTCCTAAAGTCCAGAAAGACTATATCTACTGCTACCCCTGTGTCTAAGGATTTTGTGACCTAGTCATAGAAGGCCACTAGGTTGGTCTGACAGGACCTGCCTCTAATGAACCCATGTTGGTTGCCCCTAAGCATAATCTCCCCTGCTGGCCCCTCATGATAATTCTCTCAAAAAGCTTACCCAGGATTATGTAAGACTAACTGGCCTACAGTTTCCTGGGTCCTCCTTCCTCCCTTTTTTGAAAATAGGAACCATATTGGCCCTTTTACACTCCTCTGGCACCACACTAGAGCACCATGAGTGCTTGTAAAGCTGTGCCAGAGGTCCCGCAATGACCTCTGCTAATTCCCTCAGCACTCTGGGGTGGAGATCATCAGGACCAGCCAATTTAAATGCATTCAGTCCCTTCAGAAGTTCCCTGACTAGATCCTCACTGACCCTGGGTCTGGGTGCGCCTCTCCTGAGGCCTACAGAGGTCCCCGGGGAGTGGGGGGTTACCTGGTCCCTGCTCAGGAAAATGGAGGCAAAGAAATCGTTAAATAGGTTAGCCTTGTCATCTGGTGTGATGACCAGGTTTCCTAGCGTGTCTTGCAGAGGCCCCACGTTACCTGGTACCTTCTTTTTACCCCCTATGTATTTAAAAAAGGACTTCTTGTTGTCTTTGAGCTGGGTAGCTAGTCCCAGTTCCATCTCCGCCTTGGCCTTCCTGACCGCCCCCTGCAGCCCCGAGCAACTAAGGTATAGTCCTCCCTGGTGATGGCCCTTCCCTTCCATTGGGTGAGCGCCTCCCTTTTAGCCAGGAGATGTTCCTATATGCTTTTGGTGAGCCATGGGGGCTTTTGTGCCTTCTTGCCCCTTTTGGTCCGTGTTGGGATTACTTCCCATGTTGCTTTCCATCTTGTCCTATATTTTGAAAGTGGGACTTACTCCATTTAAAGTATGCCTTTTCAGTACTGCCCCTAGAACAAACCTGATTAAAGTGGTTGTGTAATTAATAAGCTTAAAATACATAAAATAGAACAGGATTTGGAAGGGTTTCACACTAATTAGGCTTTATGGAATGGGTGAATTTCAATTACTGGATTGTTCTTATTTTATGTCAATCTTAAAAATCATAACTATATAAACTATAAAAATCTAATTCAACTTCCGTGCAGGAGCCTCTATAAACAGACTCCTGACAATCTGGCTATAATTGGGCTGTAATGCTCAATTTGACCTTCTGAGAAAGATTGAGTAATATTCAGGGGAAGCTTTTCCCTAAAATTGAATAAAGCAATGTGGGGGCCTTCTATTTGTGGGGTCAATTTAAAATTGGAAGAGTACAGTATTTTAACATAAAAACAACTGAATAATTCAAAAGATTGTCGCTCTTCTTCTTATGTTACAAAAAAATATTTCTATCACAGGAGAAACAGTTTGCATTTTCTGCCAGAGTTAAATGTCTCCAAAGATGGTTGGTGTTCCCGGTGTCTATCTGAAACAGCACTGAAAGGACTTTGGGCATCTTTACACATGCTCCGAAAGCCTCTCTAATTAAGCACCAGAAGTGTCTTGTGTATTCAGTGTCCCATGCTTCAAAATGGTGGTGGGGGACTTATCGAGAGCTCACTTACTGAGCTTTAGTTAAAGAGCCCCTCTGCTATTTTCAAGCACAGGACACTGAATATACAAGACATGGAGGCTGCTGGAGTGTGCTAATTAGCACAGCACTGTAATTGTAGCACATCTGAGCACTGTCTCTACAAGTCTACAGGCACCAAAAGGGAAAACCAGCAAAACATACCCATTTGATCATTTCATAGCTGTGAAGAAAATGAAGTCTGGCTTGTCCTCCATCTTGCATTAGGAAAATTAGACACTCTGCTGATTCTTCCTTGTCTGACTGGTGACCCTGCTGCTTTTTTGGTGCTTTTTTCTGATGCTTTATTGGTGACAGTAACCTTCTTTGGCCAATTGATTTGGTGTTTCAGTCTTTCACTTTGAAATTTTAATTATACTATTACACCAATTGAAAATACATTTAAATAGTTATCTGCAATGAAATATTATGGTTGCTTTAATATAATATCTAGACAAGGATTTAGGTTATATCATCATTCTAATGAGACAATTCCCAAATGATACCCATCTGTACATTTTCATGTTCAGAGCCCAGTCTCCAAACTTACCCTTACGTTCTGTTGTTTGGCTTCAAATGCACAATACTCTTTTAAAGTTGGTGCAGTTATGTTAATATAAAACTGGTGTTAGAACCAAAATGGTACCAATATGTTTCAAAGTATGTCATTTAATATGCTGTACCAAAAAAAACCTTACTTTCAACATTAATGCAAATTGGCTTCTATAGAAATTGCCATGTAGGTTGAAAACCGTCTGAAACCTGTAAACAACAGGTTGGTATAAGTTGCAAAACACACCATATTGTGGAAGCTTCAGAAATAGATGCTAAGTCCTATAAAGGGAAAGAGCATGTTGGAATAAAGTTACAAACATATTGTAAACATTAATAACTGTAATATGATGTAAAACATGTAATATAATAGAAAGGAATTGGAGGTTGGACTGGGTTACATGTGAGGTCCCTTCCAGGTTTGGATTCTGTGGATCTAGAAATAGAAAAAAAATGTGATGGGAAAATGAGATTCAAGGGTAAAAATGCAAATGAATGCACATGAGGAAAGTGATTCGAAGCACAGAAAATCAAGAAAAGGGAAAAAATTGGTGGAAAAGCCCAATGGACTCTAGAGATGAATAAGATAATATTCCTTCATGGAAAGTGGTGGAAGCTCTGAAGCAAGGCTGTACAGTATGCTAATACTTCCACTGAAATAAATAATTCTGAATGGACTGACTAAATGAACTAATTTCCTTACATTGAGAAAACGTAACGTCATCTTGAGGACTGAAAAAACTCCACAAGTTACTTGTAGTGACATATTACAGTCTCAAGGGAAAAAAAATGAATTGGCTCATCAGAATGCAGTAGGAATGTCATTGTGGCTCCTTTAGTAAAAAACAGGTGGGGGAAGTACCAACTGTTAGCTCAGTCCCATTTCTTTTAGTTTTATGTTTCTCACTTACTTGCTATTTAGTACTTGATCATAAATCAAAGAATAAGCTGACATACTAAGTGCAATGGGTTGCATGCATATCTTAAAGCTTATTACAGGTAAACCAAGAACTCCCATATCATGTTAATCATCTAGGTAATAATATAAAGTACACTTGATTCCCTTGAGGGACTTCACTCTTAGACAATAACATTTGAACGTTTTATTCCCATTGAGAAGAGTGAATTGTACAAGCCCTCAGACTGCTCAACTGAAATATTAATGTTACCAAATAGGGACTTCTGAAGCTGATTTTCTATTTCATTTAATTCACTTTTGGTTTTATGTGTTACATACATTGCTGGGGTGTATGATACAGCTGAAAGTCTTTGTTGTTGCAGTTTAGCAGCATGACATGGGAGATTAGGAAGTTGTACTATCTCATGCTTTAGCTCGAATGAATGCATTACAGCTCAGTTTCATTATATGATGGTTTTCATCATGATTTAACATTCCAGTATGGTTATGTTGGGTCAGCTCTTATGCTAGTTCATCTTTGTGTGACAGAGTAAGTTGTATTTACTGTATGTAGTGGGTGGCCATGCTGGCCTGAACCTACCTGCTCTTGGAAGCTAAGCAGTCCTGGGCCTGGTCTTAGTACTCAGTCCTAGTACTCTGCAGGAGACCAGATGGGAATCCCAGGTGCTGTTGATACAAGCAAGTTGATGCGTGTAACTGAACACTTGCCGAGTGCTTGATCATTGAAACTGAACGAGTGGCATGACTTTGTTTGGCCCAATCGGCTAGGGAGCTAAACACAAGACTTGTTACAGAAAAGTAGAGGGAGGTACAGTGTTAATCAAGAACTCTTCAAGATACCTCTGTAGCAATGAAAAAGATCCAGAGATCTTTATCACCCTCACAGAGCAGATAAGACCTCACCTTCCTAACAACTGCTTTTGAAGAAATTTGTGCATCAGCAGCAGAACTAAATTTAGCTACTCTCAAAGATCCAGCCCTGCCTCGGAGAAAGCGTGAAGCTTATGCTGAGTACACAATAGCTGACGTGCCTGCCTACCAATCATTTGCTCATAATATCCCCCAGGTAGTGTACAATATTGGCATGCTCCATTTGCAGTACAGTATTTGGATTCTTGGCCTGCTTGGCATACAGTATCCCTCTGCTCTTCTGCAGCTGTCAGATTAATCAGATTTTTTTTTCATTTTATCTGAGCTGGCTTTATTCCCAGATTCAAAATGAAAGAGAGAGCATTTTGCTTGACCATCCCATTCCAGCCATTAAACACTGTGACTTCAGGCTTGGATGCTCTAATGGTCTATTCAAGCTGCTAGCAGCCTGTCCGGTGTTTACTTTTTTTCCCAGTTAGCAATCCACTGGTATATAACACTGGAGAAAATCCAATGGCGACTTGGTATGAGAATGTGTCTGGCCACTAAACTCTCTGAGAGACTGCAGATGGGAGTGGGAAGCTAATACTATCCCAGTTCAAAGCTTTGACTTCTGGTGTCAATCCAGAGTTAATGCCTGTGAAGTAAGTGGAGTTTCTGGAGATTTGTATTAATGCAATGACAGTCCATTAACCTTGTAGAGCTTCTAAAAGAGAAATTATGAACTAAAATATAGTGTTATTAAGGGGGGTGGGGCATTTAGTCGTTTGGAAACTATGGTAAACAAAGTGTTAAACTTTTGCAAAGTGTTATCAAGATGCTGATTTGTCATATAGAAAATATCACAATAATTATTAGCTGATATATCCCAGTTTAGGCCTCCAGTCATGAATGGATTCTCTACTTGCATTACTAGTTATTAACATCAAGAAATCAATGCATGTCATATAACACAATGCTATTCTGTAAATTATACATTGTACTGCAAAACCAACAAAGCTTATTTAACACTTCATTTCCATAAGCAGCATCCATCAGATAAAAAAATAGGTTTAATTTCACACAAGTTTTTCTTATTGCATTGCTCAAGTAAGATGCTAAAACTTGGGTTATTTTGTAGTTATTCTTTCTTGTTTCTTGCAAGCTGCAGGGGATTTCTAATGACAGTTCTGCAATTTGTCCATTTTAAAGAATTCTTGGGTGAAGATTAAGTTGGAATGTCTTGGGGAAGTGTGGCCACACATCAGGGTGGGCTGATGATCCAGGTGGACCTAGACAGATTATTTAAATGGGTGGACCAGAACCAGACGCTGTTCAACACTGAGAAGTGTAAAGTGCTCCATCTGGGGAAGAAACATCCACAACAAACTTACAGGCTAAGTGGTGCTACACTAGCTAGCACCATGTCCAAAATGGACCTGGGGGTCAGAATTGACCATAAAATGAATATGAGCCACAGTTAGCAAAGCAAACAATACCCTGGCATGCATCAACTGGTGCATCTCAAGCAAAACTAAGGAAGTTATTCTCCTGCTCTGGTCGGCATTGGTGGGGCTGCAGCTGGAGTACTGCATCCAGCTCTGGGTGCCACGCTTCAAGACAGATGTGGAGAAGCTTGAGAGAGTCCAGAGAAGAGCCACTCACATGATTAGAGGCCTGAAGAGAAAGTCTTAAGAGAAGACTTAGGGGGGATTTGGTGGCAGCTTACAAATATATCAGGGGAGAGCATCTACTCACCAGAGCACCCTAGGGGGAAACCAGGAGCAACGGTCATAAACTTCTAAAAGGTTTCAGACTGGATGTAAAGAAAAACTTCTTCGTGGTATGCATGGCCAGACCCTGGAATAGACTCCCAGTGGAGTGGTGCAGGTACCTACCCTGGAGATCATCAAAAGGAGACTGGACACCCACTTTGCTGGGGTTATTTGACCCAGCATTTCTGCCGAGAGCAGGGGGGCTGGACCTAATGATCCCACAAGGTCCCTTCCAACCCTAAACTTGTGTGAATCTGTGAAACATTACTGAAGCTGAGCTTTGAATACGTAAGAGTAGGTGCACCTATACATGCCTTTGATTCGACACCAGTTATAAGTAAACTACTCATAAGCAGATGCTCCCAGGCAGGTGTCTACACATGCACAGACATGGCAGAAAATTTGCTGCTCTTAGCAACAAACTGCTGCCACTTCCTGTGGCCCTGCAATGGGCTCCTGCCACCACCAGGGGGAGCTGCCAGCAGCTGGCAGCCACCTTGAAAAGCCAGCCCTACTCTCTGCTCCCTGGCTAGACACTTCCTTGGTTGGGAGCACCATGCACAGTGCAGGGGCAGCCTCTATTGCCCTCACTGCCTCTACTTTCCTGTGCACATTTCCTATGCTCTATTGCCCTCGCTGCCTCTACTTTCGAGCCATGGCTTCCCTGTGCCATGGCTGCCTCTGGCAGCAATGACCAGTGCCTCGGGCTCCTGCTGGCCCCCACGCCTTAATGACATTTAACATTCCACAGACGTAGTATGGGGTAAGTGAAATGTGTAACTTCATCCTAAGAATAATCTGCATTGGGCTCATTTATGTGAGGTGCTCCATTACCACAGTGATGAGCAACGGCGATGTAGCTCATTGCTAGAGCGACCTAGCATCAGTAGGCGTGAACCATGATGTCAGTGCTACTGCTCAGTAGTGACAAGCTACTCCACAATACCGTCGGAAGTGACCCATGTGGCCTCGGGACTGTGCAGTAATGGCGGTTAAGCAATACTGAATAATTGTGCAGTCTGGTGCATGGGCAGATGCACCCTCTGTGAAGTCCTTAGTTCCTGCAGGACAAGCTGATCTTCTTTGCCTTGCATGAGTTGGTAAAAGTAAACCTCCGGTTAAAACCAATTGCAACTATCAACTAAAATTATATGCAATTCTCATTTCATTAGTTTTAACACTACTTTTGATCACTATGATGTACATATGGCTGCATCACGTCAGGTGCCTACAAAGCTGACCATTTTTCCAGTCATGTTTTAACAGAGGATCTTAACATCCACTAACGGATTCGTATAGCCTAACTACTTTGTATTCTTACATGTCTATAACCACTCATTTCTATGTTCCAGGCAGTGTTTTCGTTGGGGTTTTTTTGTATGCTGTAGTTTGGAAAGAGACCCTCACAGACGGTGAATCAATCCCACTAGATATAGATTCTGATTTGATCTGATGGTGAGCAACCCAGTTCTACCTGTGCGCCCCCAAAAATGGCTTAGGGTGTAAATTTGGGGAGAAAATAAGCTAAACCAACACACCAAGCAAACCAATAAGTTACTAAATTAGTGCGCTGCACTGCACAAGTTTTTCTTCACAAGAGAACGATGAAAGAACAAACATATCCACCTTAGTCATGCTGTTTATGGCACTCCTGGAGGGTGCTTGGACACTGTGATAGGTGCAGTGCAAGCACCTACACCGAACAGAAAAAGTTAAGACAGTCCCCAAGATGAAAAAGAACTGGATCCATTTAACTTGATTCACTTTCTCTTTTTTGGCAGTCTGAAAGATGCATAGGTTTGTTGATTTCAGGACTCCTAATTTACTCTGATGGCAGACAGGAAACACAGCTTTTGTGCTTATTGAAGATGGACAGCAAACCTGGTTCCTGGCAAAGTTGCTAATAATTGTGGCTCACCTGAAAAACCGTGCGAGTCGGACTGAATAGGTGAAGTGCAGCTGTTTCTGAGCTGTATATTATGGAAACAGAACTGTAAGAAAATAATGGTGGAGGAGTCATCAGGAAGTCAGCTACTTCAGCCCTGGCTCAAGGCAAGATCAGCCAGACGGGTTGACTAGCTTCCACTTTAAACATTCCTAGGATGGAAATTCCTCTGCCTCTTAGGTAATCTGTTCTTGTACTTAACCTCCCTCATATTTAATAGGTTTTTCCTAATGTCTGACCTGAACTCCTTGTTGCAATTGAAGGCCATTACTTCTTGTCCTGTCTCTTCTGGACACAGAGAACCGTCAATAACCATCCTCTTTATAATAACTGTTCTGTATCTGAGGACTGTTATCAAATCTCCCCGCAATCTTCTCTTCTCCAGACTACGTAATCACACTCTCACCAGACTCTTCTGGTATGTCTGGATTCCTAGACTTCTAATCAGTTTTGTTGCTGTCATCTGAACTTTTCTAATTTGTCCATGTATTTCTTGAAGTGCATCTCCCAGAATTGGACACAGTGAAGCAGGGGAGAATAAGTGCTGAATAAAGTAGAAGAATCACTTGAATATTTCACTCTGGTTAATGTATCCTGTATGATATTAGCATTTGTTTTGCAATAATAGCATGCTGTTGACTTATATTCTGCTTTATATTCATCTTTAGGTTGTTCACAACAACTCCCCAGGACCTTTTCTTCAGTACTTCAGCCTAGCTAGTCATCCTCCACTTTCTATTTACCCGTTTGGTTGTTCCATCCTCAGTGAAGTCCTTTGAGCTTTCCCTTACTGAATTTCATTTAGTTCTTTCAGACCTGAGCAGATCAGCACTGGCTGAAGCTAGCATGCCTCTTTCGGGGGGCACCTGCATGGCCACAGGACGGTGAGCTAAGGGGATTCATTACCAGACCCAGGACAGAAGTTTGATATACTGCTCTAACCTAAAACGATTAAGTCTAACACTACATCCATCCAGGTCTATCTTAGACTGGGTTCTGCCATTTTGAAACTGGTCCAGATATGCTGAACTTCTGTTCTGTTACAGGTCTAGACTGGTTTCCCATCACTTATACTGGTTTATCTTCACTATCTATACCAAGCCCTAGTTTCAAAAACTAATTTATATATTGCAGTTCTTACCTCCTTGGAGAGGGGCTTCGTATTGGGGGTTGGGCATCTGCCAGGCAGCAACAAACCCATGTCTGTGTTTCTCTGCTTATTAGCTCACACCTCACTTATCTTCTCACACCACCCTTCAAAAGATCTGGCGGCACCCCAGGGTGCTGCATCACCCTGGTTGAGAATCACTGGTATAGACTCAGCACCATCACCCATAGACATTGCTGCCACTTCTGTCACCTTGCAGCGACCCTTCAGAAAGCTCACCCAGTTTTGCCAGACACAGGAGATGATACTTGGCTATTTTTAGACTAAGTAACAAGATGCAGAATTGAAGGAAAGGAGCCTGAGAGCACTTCGTGACAGGATAATTCTTCCCTGGTATACTTCTAAAAAATGTCTGGAGATGGCCTAGAGCGGGGTTTGAAGACGTCGGAGAGAAATGACCTTGTCTTCACTTTCTTTCTTTCTCGTATGCCAAGTCTCTCACCATAACGTAGGTGTAGCAAGCCACTCTGCCTAGTTTTTCCAAGTGTGCGAACCAGCTCCAGGGGAGTCTGTTTCCCAAATAAGGAGCAACAATGGGAAAGAGGGATTTCTGTGCCTCTTCTTGCCTAGTCCTAGAACCCTGAACAAAAAAAGAATCGATATGATATCCAGCGTATCTGCAGAAGGAGGGAGAATGGTTCACTGCACATTAGTCAGAAGTCAGGCTTAGTAGCTCAGGTCTTAGAGGAGCCCACTGCTAAACATCAGTGTGGAACAAAACCTCCCCATTAGGAGCAGCCAAACAGCAGTCAAAGTATGCAGCAAACAGCTCATTAATCTGGGGGCTACCTAGAAGCACATTACAGTTTCCCGCTTGCCTTATTTTTCCTTTGAGTGCCTTGAAGCGCTGTCATTCATTACCTGTCACATTACAAGCAAATGCTGCACCTTTTGGCATGTGTAAAATTTTGAAAAACAACAGAACTCAGTTGTCTGGACCTGCCAAAGGCCAGAGACACGCACGCAACCATGCAAAATATTTAGAGTAGTCTAATTTCTGAGAGCGCTACTCAAATTCAGCTCTGCTATTTACTTTGGGGCATATTTTGAAAACGAATGCTGATCCCACATTATCCAAAAACTAATTAAGATGCCACTGTTGTAATTCTTTCACCCTTTATAAAGCTTGTCCACTGTTAGTGTGAGAATGTTCTACTTAGTAGCTTCTGGCATCGGCAACAACCTTCATAGCTGTTGCTCTGACCTTCCATCTCTTTTTCAAATATAACTAGAAACATTTTTTTTCTCCCTTGCCTATACCTTTGAATGTCTTCCTCCCTTTCCTATTATTGTTTATGCTGTGCAGCTATCAGGGATGCAGAGTAAGAAGGTATCAAGCTATAAAAGCAGATAGGAAAATCATGATGCTGAAATAGCTCAATTCAGCCTTTCTTTGAGGGTTTGATCTCGGATGGTAGAGGGTAGTGGAAATTTTAATAAAAGTAACAAGCGCTTAAACCAGCATTTGTTCAGCTCTGTGAAGAAAACCGTACAGCAAATGAAGAAAGACAAATATGAGAGCCACATCGCTGGAATACATTGATATGCACCCATGCTGATTTTCTCTGTTTACAAATCACAAATTCTCCAATTAAGACCCCCAAATCTGCTTTTTTCCACAATTAAAATGAAAAACCACTATCTATGCATAGGTATCAGTTGAACGACGTGCTTTATTGATATATATACAATCTTTAAGCAATTTGGAAGCCTACCAGGGCCTCAATCAGTATAATATAATAAATTCTAAATACCATTTTGGCACTTGATTTTGGCTTTTTTATCGTGGAAAATCAGAACTCCCCCTGCCCCCTTCGCTCACCAGCATGCAAGTCCAGCTGCAGCTGTGCCCCTGCACTGCTTTGTGGTGCTGAGCAGCCCTGATATGCCAGTGCCCTGTCTACAATGTTGCCCCTCACTCCCAAGCTACAGCCCCATGGCCCTGGCAGTGCCCCTCACTCAGGACCTACAGCCCCCTGGCCCTGGCAGTGCCCCTCACTCAGGACCTACAGCCCCCTGGCCCTGGCAGTGCCCCTCACTCAGGACCTACAGACCCCTGGTCCTGCTGGTGCCCATCACTCCCAACCCGCAACCTCCCCCCTCCCCGCCACTCAGGTGTCCCTCACTCCCAACCCTCAGCTCCCAGGCCCTACCACTTCCCTTCTCTCCCCAACCTGCAGCCCCCCCACCTCTGCTGGTGCCCCTCACTCATGACCCACAGTCCCCTATAACCCCCAGCCCTGCCAGAAGGAGCCCCCAGCTGCCAGGGTACTGGGCCAGGGATCCAAGTCCACAGTCCCTGCCCACCCCCAGGAGCACCTGAGCCCTAGCTGCCACCTCTGGGAGGTAGCAGATGCTGTGGCTGGAGCAGTGCACAGAGCCCAGCTCCCCTCCCCCATGGGTGGCACAGCTGGAGTGGAGCCCATGTTGGGGGAGCAGATGTTGGCTGGTGACTACAGGCTTGGGGCTCCCCATCCTTCTTCTCTGCCCCTTGGGAGGGCTGCAGGGAGCTCCATGCCACCACGGAGAGATGCTCCCTGCCCACCCGGCAGCAGTGGGGAGCACAACTCCACCCTGCCACCCGCTGCTGCAGCCAGGCAGGCAGGATGCACCTCGCCATGGTGGCACTGGGCTCCTGGAAGTGGCACCAAGCTTCCTTGCCCTGCTTTGCCCTGCCACCCTGGGACACAGAGGCCCTGGAGGAGGGAGCCCAAGCCTGTAGCGGGCAGCCTGCATCTGCCTCCACCCTGCGCACAAATCTGAGGGGCACGTACTCCCCCATGTCCCCCCAGGAGCGCATGCAGTGGTGGGGAACAAGCCCCCCTGCCAGCCCCCGGGTGAACTGCCTGTGGCTCTGGCCCACTGCCTGCCTGGGCCCTGTGGCTGCACATTCCTACCCGGCCCTGGACTTGAAGCCCCAGGCCCCAAGCACCACTGCAGAAGGGCAGCACCCCCAGCCCCAGCCCTGCCCAGTTCCCTTCCTTCCTCTCTCATTATGGGGGTCTCAATTTCCTCCCCATTCCAAACTTACCTGTGGAGAGCTGCCCTCTAGGCTGCCTGGTTGTCATGGTCATGTGTATGCATGCATGTACACATGATGCCCCCTCCTCCTGCTTCCCCCCCTCCCCAAGCAGCCCCTTGCAGGAAACTTGCTGTTTCCCATAGGAAAAAAAAAAAACCCTGTGTTTTTTCTCCTTCAAATGAGAGAATCCACATTTTCCCATGTTTTTCCATGGTGAATGGAAAACCTGGATCCCTGGTGATATGGATATAGAAGCCAATTGTTGTTTCACAGCTGAGAAATACTGAACTTATCAGGACTTGTCACCTATCATCCTTTCCTTGCTATATGGGGTTTCTAGGATCATATTTTGCTAATTGCTACAAGTTCTTTTTCTCTCGCCATGTGAAGTGATGTTGACGATGGGTGATCCCTTGTGAATGAGTAAGATTGTCTTCCAAGGACCTTAATAGTGAGTCTCCAGGTGGCTCTGTAGCCCAATTCTAGATCCACGTCTTCTCGCAGCGAGGACAGGTGTTTGCAGGAGGCATTGGCACTGCCCTGCTGTGTTGGATGTTCTGATGGTTTTTTCACGACTGAAGTACAGAATGGATTCGGTTTCCCTGTTCTGTTTTGAAGATTCAGTAGAAAGACACCGAAATACTCCTCTTGTGTGCATCTCTTACGTTTCTACATTGTCTCTTAGAGCAGTGGTCACTGACCAGGGGATCTTGATCCACTGGTAGATCTTGGAGCCCCTTGCAGTAGTTCTTGGAGCCTCCTGGAGTCAACCCAAGGCTTGGGTTGGGGGGCTGAGTGTCCACGTGCATGCACGCATGTGCCCCAGCCCAGCAGGTCGGTCATGGGGGAGGAAAGGGATGGGGACTAGATCAAGGCCCCTGTGGTGATGGACACTGCCACAGAGGCGGGAGCAGGGGGAGGTAGAATGGTGCCCTGGCTGTGTGGGACTTACCTGCTGGGGAGGCAGACCCCCAAATATTTTTTTTTCAACTGACTTACCTCCTGGGCATGGGGGTGGTGGTGGCACACAGTAGATTGTGGGTTGTTTTTAAATGCCAAAGGAGATCTCCTACTTAAAAAGATTGGAGACCACTGTCTTAGAGCAAATTTGTAGTGCCCTGAGTCTGGGAAGGAACATCACTGTGAAAACATGCCCTGTTCACTCCAGCTTTACATGCAAAATGTTTAAAAAATGTAATGTAGTCACCATCAGAGTCATTACATTGCATGGCGATAAACCTGAGCCTGAGAGCTGCATAGTATCGTGGTACATATTTAATGGTACAGTAAAGTTATGCTTCAAGCCATTCTCTGCTCCAAATGAATTTCTATTTATGCTACAGAAACCCCTCTCTGTTTTAGTGCCCCTCTTAGCTTTGAAATACTCTCTGTCTGCTCTAGACCGCCCTTTACTTTTTTTCTATTGCTTCAGGCTGAAGTAGTCTCTATTTATCTTGTCTGCAGGCCCTTCTCAGGTCTCTCTGGCCTAAAGGCCACTTTCCCCCCACCCCTCCAAGCACCTTTTACCTACTTAGGCCACCACTACACTGTTTGTTGTAGAGTTACCACTGGTTGTTCCCTCCGGCACTCTCTCCCCAATTTTTACTCTCCTATCACCCCCCACACTGTTTTATTAGCTCAGCTGTGTGGGAGCTATAAGGAAAGACATGGAGGAGTGAATTATTTATCTTTTTTTTCCAGCCTGACTGAAATGAACAGGGTTAGAACAGGAGGTCTTAAAAAGATGAGGTCTTTAAAATTCCTTCAGGAAATTTAAGAAAACCTACAGACGCTCAGCTGAGTTCTAAGATTAATGGCCTGCATGGGTTGTTTTATTTAAGTAAGCTGCTTGTTGTCCAGAGCTTATTTTCCTGAAACTGGGCAAAAAATATCTGAATGAATGCAAAAGCTGTGTATATGTGCGTGTATATCTTTGTGTGTACACACACATTGATATGTATAAATGCTATAACTCAGTAAAAGCATTTGAGAGACTCATTCTGGCCTGACAGCTTACATAGTTCAGTCCGTTGTGTTTTTAAATAGCTAAAATGATAATCCTGAACACTAACTGGCCTTGAAGGATGGCATCATGCTAGTACAGTACAGGAGGCGAGGGTTGTTGCATGGCTGCCGTAACAAGTAGGGCATTTTATGATTAAGTGCATTAAACCATCTTCTTTTTGAAATGTGATATGGCAACATTAGAATCCATTTCTTCATGGAACATTCAGCCAAGACCGTCTGCCTCTCTGCGTGGTTCAGTAGTTTAATGCGGATTCGGCTTTGGATGTGGCTTACTAACAAGGCAAAATGGGAAATCTAATAAAATAACACAATGTTAAAGGCAATCTAAACAAACCTGAACTCTTGGTTTCACTGTCTCTGTACCTGAGTTTGATAAATGACACTTGCTTGTGACAGACCAGACAAGTTGTCATAGTTTCTAGGATCTTGTCTAGTGGAAAAAATGAACGCAGGTTTTTCTTCTGAATTTCGCAGTATTGTAATTACCCTGATGTTTTTCATTTCACTTGATGAGACCCTTTAAGGTCATTCTGGCAGGACATCCTTTCATGCCAAGTACATGTCAAATCTCTGGACATGAATTTGGGTTGGAGACTCTATTCAGAGATTGCACATTACCTAATGAATCAGCTAGAAGCTTATTATCAAGTTTTCTATGACAGACTCCAATACATTTACTTGACATTAATGCTTTTTTTTCAAGCTTTCATGCATGTTTGCTTAAATCTACCCTTTCAATAAAAAAAGAGCTCCAGACTGCCTGACTTCTCTCTCTGGTTTTGCTCCCTCCAGCTGCTGCTTCTATTACTGGAACGCATGCTGCAGAGAGGATACGTTTTGTGTAGAAGCATAGGTTACTAAATTGGGCCTGGTTTTTTGGAATAACCGAAGCATTGACATATATGATTTCATAGACATGGATAAAACCATCTGCTTCTCTTGAGCATTCAGTGTGGTTTACTTCTATAGTTTGTTTTATTTGAGATAATATAGTTCTGGTGAAACAAATGAATTCTGCTTTGCTGCCTTCCTGACCCATGCCAAAGAATCAAATTGATTATCCCTTTATAGCGGGGATGAGCTAAAAAAGAAGTAGGTCCCACAACTGCCAAGGACAATTCAGGGCATGTGTAGATGAAATGGGGGCCCTAAATTGAAGCGGTGGGTTTAAAAAAACACCACTTGGATTCAGGTTGATTAAAGCCCCATGCACACACCCTGTTGGCTTACCTGCCTCCCCAGAGATGGGGAGAGGAGGGCGAGCTGCTGGCGGGTCCCTGGGCTGCAGGAGGGAAGGGGCTGGTGCTTCCCCCCATGGAGGCAGTGAGAAATGTAGAAGATAAGATGTCTGTGTGTGTGTGTGTGCATGGGAAGGGAGAGGGGATCCAAAAAGGATCCTGGAACGTGCTGTGGGTCAATACAGTATCCGGCACTATGGCTCCCTATCTCTATAGCAGTTTCCCTGAACAGTAGCTGCTGCTGAGGAAAAGCCAAGCCTGGCATACAGGAGGATTACTTGCCAGCTATAACTATGCCTACATAATGTTTCAGTTGTCAGTAAGCTCACCTGACACCACCACCTCTGCCAGGATATTAATTCTTTAATTGCTTACTACACTAGACCTGTGAGCTGACCTACAAAAGTGTGAGAAGCATGGAGGTTGTAACAAGAAAATTGGCACAGGGTCATATCATACCTTCTCTCAGAAATCAGCTCCTTTACACTTTAGGGGCCAAATTGCGAGAGTCGGTTTTAATGGGTCTACTCACCTGTGTCTCCTGAGCAAGACTTGGCTTACGTGAGATTTTGGTACCTTGTATTAATGACGATACTATTTTTAACACTGCCAGTCTGCCAAGAAAGTGTGCCTGAATCTCTTCCATGAAGAACAGTCCCTCTCAAATTTTAAACAACTGCTATTTTTACAGAAGTTTAATGATTTTTCTAATCGGCTTACGGGTGTCAGTCTGATTTCTTCAAAATTGCATATGCCTCCAAGATATCCTCTTTTTCACTACTGTAAGTTGTCTCACCAGTCTTTCTTCGTAACCTATGCACTCAGACCCTGACTCGTTCTGGTTGAGCTTTGCAAGGGCTTTTCATTCTCAGCAATGTCTTTCTTGCAATCAGGAAGCAGGCAGCATGCATTATGCTATACTCCAAACGCCGACCCTCCCTGCAAGTGCCTGGAAGAGCCTGATGTGGTTCAGAAATGACAAGCTCCAGTGCAATGAGCAGCCTGAAGATGGCATTGAATTTGAATAGTGATTTCTACATTGGGTAGTTAGCTGTAATATTGTATTGTTCCTATACTGCTTACGTGCATGTGGTCATGCTTCCCTCTAGTACCATCCCCCAGAAGGTGGTAGATGCATATGAGGAAAACAGAGGTAGAGACCTAAGCTGATGGGCAATCAAATTCTCCTTCAAGCAATGGAAAGAAGCCAATTGATTTAAGTAGGAGATGAATGGTGTTGCTTCTTAGCTTCTGTGGTCACTGTCAACTTCTGACATCTTTGTTCATGGCTGTGGTTTATTAAAAATAAAAGACACACTGGATGGACCTTGAATATCTTTGAGATGAAGCTCAACACTAACACAGAGGGGCCAAATCACAGCCCATGTAATTGTGCAGGGTTTAATGGGGTTACATGGCAGCTAAATTAGTGGAGAATTTGGCTCAAGGAGACCTGAAATACACAGTATTCCTAATTTAGTCTCATTACTGCCCTATTTACCAGAAAAAAGACACTGATTATATATACAGCATAAATCCCAAGGCCTTTTATACTCCTGCCAAACACTGTAGAGGGGGATTTAGTGCATTATCCATTATCACGTCCAAGTCTTTTCTAGGTTTGTATTGTGCTTCATTTTAGGCTATAGTCTCTGTAGATAGTTTTGATCCTCCCTTCTCTCATTACTTTACACTTCTGTATGCTGAACTGCATAAGCCAATTATCAGACCATAAACCTCATCTATCCCAAACATTTCGAATGCATAGGCTCTGTGCCTTTGTGACTGCTGCCGTCCTCCTATTTTGTATCATTATCAAACAAAGGAGCATTTTAAATATTGTTGCACACACCCCCATCCCTTTCAAAGTCATTTTAATTAGATAATGATTAATTAGATCTTTGCAAAGTGCTTTGAACAAATAAAGCGCTATATAAGTGCAAAGTATCATTATGAATATGCATCATCAACATTATTATTATCAACATTGAACTTTGCTGCAGCACCCCTGTCATTGCTGCTCGCTATTTGAATTTCTGCTCTTTCCAACACCCACCATTTTCTGTTCACAAGTCTGTTAAACCATTGTAGTGCGTTACGTTTTGTAATGTGCTCTTTGACTTAGAAAAGAAATCTCCCTGTAGTGTTATGTGGCACCAAAGGCAGTTATAAAATCCAGGCAGATTATATGGCCATCCTTTTGCCCTGGTTTAACAATCCAGCTATATGTTCAAAGCCAAATTGGCATGTAAGGTTTTCCTTTTATGAATTCATGTAATCTTACCATTCAGAAGGGCATACACTGACTCCTAGGTTGTGTTGGAAAACCCCCTCAAAGAACAAGCTGCAGCTGACCTCATCAGATGAATCTCGGTAGCAATGAGAAAATTGTCTTGGTTATTTTCTGATGGTCATTTTCTAAACCCTTCTAAAAGGGTCTTTTAGGGTCTTTATTATTTTAATGCCCAGGGCATTATTTCATTTGATTCAGGTCAAAGCTTATTCTGGTACTGAGATCAGCTGAGTGTGGTCAAACAGTATCAAATTTGTTAAGCCAGAAGCATATAAACCCTTGGTAGCCATTTCATCTGAGAATTATGCCCTCAGTAAACATAACCAATGCACTTTCCTTCGCTTGGCTGCTCACACTCACGTACATGTGTTAGAGCAGTGTGGGAACTGTTCATATGTTGGCTCAGGATACAGATTTTCACTCCAGGATACAGGTTCTACGTGATTATAAATTAAGCTGGGCAGATTATGTGACATTGCTAAAAAAAAAAGTTCTCTCTATTTCAGGAAGTCCCCTCATTGTGCCAGTTGAACAAACTGGCAGCATATGCCAGCTGTAGTCCATTACACTAGTTCATACTGACGTGAAATAGTGAAAGGCAGGCAGGCAAAAAGTCCACGGTTCTTGCTAGCTACCAAGACAGAGGAGCTGTGTTGCTGTTGACACCATGGAAGCTTGAAACAACTGCATCGGGGTGTCAACATCTGTGTAAGGTTAGAAAGGAATACTGAAATGGTGAATAAGATGAAGTTAAACTATGAATTGTCCCCAGAAATAGCTGAAGAGGTGTATGGCCATAGCTTCTTAGTTGTCAACAAGAGGGCATTCAAATCCATTTTACTGTGGGGCAATGAGAAATAAGCTCTGCTGTCACTAGGCTTGCACTGGATATGCTCTATCTGGCACAGCTGTAGCAGATTAACCATCCGACTCCAATCCAGTCAATCCCAAAACAGGAGTAATACGAGACAACTGGTTGCTGCAGCTATATGCTCACAAAATGATATTTCTTGCCAGATTTTCTGAAGTCTTGCATTTTGCTTTTACCCAGATGACCTTCATAATGCTGAGATTGTAATGCCTGATTCCCAGTTCCTTTACTGCTTCCCATCACAATGGAATACGCCAGTTCCTGTAAAGCTAAATTCAAATCCTAAAGTGGTACGTGAGTGCCTAAATCCTATTCTATTTTCTCATGCTCAAGTCCCTGAAACAGCCTTAATGCTTTAGTCTTAAGGTTGAGATGAAGGAAGAGCAAGGAAGAGTTGCAAGAGCTGATCCCATAATGGCTTTTCAGAGATCTGAGCAGGGTGGAATAGATCCCATTCCTGTGAGCCATACTTAGAAACCTAAGTATGGGCCTAACTCACTTAGCTGCCTCAGTAGATGTTGGAAAAACCTAATCACTTAGCTGTGTCGGAGGTGAAATAGGGTTTGGGCCTTAGCTACTTGAGCATGCCCGATGAACAAAAGTTTTGGTGGGGACAGTATTTTCAAAGACATGCACCCAAGTGTTGCATGTGTGAAGATGCTGAAAGTAGACACCACGTGAACTGTTAGTCATCCAAATAGACTATTCAATAGACAGCACCTAAGAAAGATCATTCTGAAAGACAAAAACACTTAAAATGTGAGGCATAATTTAGCCTGAAAACCTCTGTCATCAAAGATGGGGATCTGCACTGGCAGCCTGATTTGCATGTGGATCTGAGTATCATTATTACAGTTCTCCCATTTCATCCATTGAGATCACCATTATGCAGAAGATAATGTCCTGATGAGGAGCTAGATTCATGCATTACAAAAAGGCAGAAATGGTTTGCGTTTCTGTAATGAAGGTATCTTGTTTAAGACAAAGGAAAATGTGATTTAAACCATAAGGGTAACCTTTAAGCATGCTACTTGGATACTTATTTACAAACCTGCTGCAGGCATAATATCACGTGGCTGATTATAAGAATATGTTATGTTCCTTTATAAATGTCCTTGAGGTCCTTAGAAGAAAATAAGCCTTTTAGGTAGACTGGCTGAGATCACACACTGAACCAAGAAAGATTTGGCAACAGAACCCAAACCTCTTGACAAGTCCTCTACTATTATCTCTCTGCCTCCCCCCACTTGAATACTGTGGCTAAGAAGAGGAGATCTACCAATTAATAACAGGTTTTGGCTGGATCTGTCTAACTGTTGCCCATAACCTTGCAGTTAAAGGGCACAAGATCCCATTTGTAGCTGTGCAGAGCAGCTCAGGTGTCCAACGCAGCCAATTTCCAGTGCTCTTGTAATACATCGTAAAGTCAGCTGTATGCGAGGTGTGCCCAGAGCAGTGTTAAAGGTCACACTATAAAATCCATATTGCCATTTTTTTTTGGAAAAAAAATCAGGTTCTGCATAGCTCCTTGCCTTATTTCTTCCACTTAATGTGCTCCACTCTGCTGCAAATCCTTGCAGGGACAACCTCCCCATCTTTAGTCCTCTGCCCCTTTTCTGATGCTCTCTTCATCATTTGCTTAATCAATCATTTCACAGTTCACTTGAACTTTTTGCCCAGGTAGCCCATGGCATATTCCCATAGCAGCTTAGTTTATTTTCTGAAACATAAGGCCAAATTCAGAGGTGATTCTAAATCTAGAGGGAATCTAAAGGGAGCCTGTTAGTATAATGTACAGATTGAGGGGGCTGGAAGAAGGTGCACATTATACCAAATCACATTCCCACTAGACTCCCAAACTCACCTGCTAACTTACTGAAGTCACTTATTGAGAATCAGTGAGGCTCACCAACATATAACATATATCCCAACTACCACTGCCCTTTCACATCACCTTTAAATTTGAAGTCAAAGCAAATGGGAGAGAAACTCAGATACAGGAAGGTATTGCAAAAAAAGCAGTGAGAGGAGCTTGAGGAAAGTGCAATTTAAAGTAGGTTGGCCTCTGCTTTGGCTTCCACTTACTCTTTCTCGGAGCTGTGCTGCAGTCAGGTTACATACGTTTAGATTCCCTCATACTTGGTAGATGGGTGTCAATTCATCTAAAAGTATTTGAGGTAACGGGTGTTTAACTCATTGGAAGAGCCATGGTGTTGGATCCATAGAAATCAATAGGGATTCTCCTATTTGATTTTGGTGAGGTTAAGATTTGACCTTGCTGTTGTGACTTTATCTAGAAATTCATGCCAAAATTTTGACATTTGGGCTCTTACATTTAGACCGCTATGCCCATATGTAGATCCCAATAGAGATATACAGATTTTTTGAGTCAGTGAGAACCTACAGCTTTCCAAGTCTAGATATTCATAAAGATAAAGGCCAAATTTTTGTTTGACTACAGATGGATAATATATTTTTTAAAAAGGGATTTAAAATTTTTTTAAAATGTTGTTCTTGACTCATAATGTACAGTGGGCATGCCTACACATTCATTAATGTACCCTAGTTACTGTGCATTAAGCTTAGTACTTGGCTAATCAAGTATTAAATCAATGTGCAGTAACTTGTGCTACTGCGCAGTAGCACCGGCACAGGTTTTTATTGAGGCTTACTGCACAGCAGTCTAATACTATGATGCAGTAGTGTATTAGCATGGTTTTTGCCCGGCACACTACTGCGCTGTGTTATTATTCATAGATTCATAGATTGTAAGGCCAGAAGGGACCTTGGAAGATCATCGGGTTCAACCCCTTGCACCAAACAGGAAAGATAACTGGGGGTCAGGTAGCCCCAGCAAGGTGACTGTTTAGTCTCCTCTTGAAAATTTCCAGGGTAGGCAATTGCACCATCTCTGGAGGGAGCTTATTCCACAGTTTGGACACCCTGAGTGAAGAGGTTTTTCCTAAAGTTAAGCTGAATCAATCTTCCATGAGTTTGTGGCCATTACTCCTGGTTTTCCCCTCAGGTGTCCTGGTGAACAGTTACTCAGTGAGCCCTCGATGTACTCCCCTAGTGTAGTGGTAAGCTGCTACCAGGTCCCCTGTAGGCCTTCTTTTCTTCAGGCTGAAAAGTTCCAGATCCCTCAGCCTTTCCTCGTATGGTGTGCCTTGTAAGACTGATCATACAGGCAGCTCTTCTTTGGACTCTCTGAAGCTTGTCCATGTCCTTGTTTAAGTGTGGTGCCCAAAACTGGACACGGTACTCATCAGTGCTGAGTAGAGTGAAAGAATCACCTCCTTGGTTTTGCTGGAGATGCATCAATTGATGCATGCCAGAATACTATTTACCCTACTGGCAACAGCATTGCACTGCCGGCTCATATTCATACTGTGGTTTATTATTACCCCAGGTCCCTTTCATCGGTGGTGCTGGTCAATTTGGTGCTGCCAAGCCTGTAGGTGTGTTGGGGGTTGCTTGTCCCCAAGTGGAGCACTTTACATTTCTCAACGTTGAACTTCATCAGATTCCGATCTGCCCAACTTGCTAACCTGTCTAGGTCCACCTGTATCTGTAGCCTATCTTCAAGTGTGACCATGGTTCCCCATAACTTGGTGTCATCCACGAACTTGGCCAGTGAGCTCTTCACCCCTACATCCAAATCATTAATAAAGATGTTGAAAAGTACTGGACCAAACACTGACCCCTGCAGGATGACATGCATCCACTTCTCCCCAGGATGACATGCATCTGTTCACTATGACTCTCTGGGTCTTATCCTGCAGCCAGTTTCTCATCTACCCGACTGTCTCAGAGTTAAGTCCACAATCCTCCAATTTTCTTGTATATGTCTAATTTTATTAATTGGTCATACACCAATTATATGGCAATAGTAGGGAGGTGATTATTCCTATTGTGCCCATCCTGTACTCTATCTGGCATTGTTTTCCCCTTGGTCTGGTGAAAGACCAAGGCAAAATAGTCATTCAGGAGTTCAGCTTTCTCCTCGGTACCAGTAACCAGCTCTTCTGAGTTGTTGAGTAATAGCACCACACTCCCATTTGTTTTCCTCCTTGTCCCTATGTACCTATTCTTGTTGCCCTTGCTTCTCATTGCTAATCTAAGTTTGGTTGCTGCTTTAGCCTTTCTTATTTGTTCCCTGCAAATGTGGGCCATCATGGAATAGTCCTCCTTGGGGCCCACCTTGAGCTTCCATTGTTTATAAGCCTCTTCCTTCTTCCTTAAGTAGACTGTGACTTCTCTGTTTAGCCAAGAAGGCTTCCCAGCCTTTCTGTTACCTTTTGGCTGCATGGGAATGGACTTCCTTTGTGCTTCAAGGGTTGTATCTTTAAGGAACAACCACTCTTCATGCACACCTTTCACCTTCAGTCCCTGGTCCCGTAGCACTTCCCCTACTACTGACCTAAGCTTGTTGAAATTCGTATTTTTTAAGTCCAAGACTTCAATCCTGTTATCAGATTTTCCTGCCTTACATTGGACAGTGAACATGATAGTTTCATGGTTGCTGTTGCCCAGATTTCCTGCTGTATTTAAGTTGGTCCTTAGGTCATCTCCTTTGTCCAGGACCAGGTTTAGCAGAACATTACCTCTGGTTGGCCCATGCACATTCTGAGTTAGGAAGAGCTCCTCGACACAAGTCCAGAAGGATCACAATCAGTCCAACTTGGCCAAGTGTTCCTCCCGGGAGATGTCTGGATAATTAAAATCACCCATGACAACCATGTTATGTGCATGTGCAGCCTCTGTCAATTCTCAGGTGAACTCCAGAACAAGTTCTACCCCTTGGTTTGGTGGTCTGTAGTATACACCTACAGTTAAGTCTCTCTCACCACGTCCCCCTCCCCCCCCCCAACTTAACCCAGAGGGTTTCAAGCTGCTCATTTTTGGCATTAATGTAATAACCCCCAAGAAGGTGTATTGCTCTTTCACATAGAAAGCAACACCACTGCCTTTCTTTCTCAACCAGTCCCTTCTATGCAGAGTGGTTCCCTATATAGCTATGCTCCAGTCATATAAGGAGGCCCACTAGGACTCCATAATCTCTACTAGATCATAATTTCCAGTGGAGAGTAGGAGGGATAGCTCTTCCTTCTTGTTTCTCATGCTCCTGCTTTTAGGCACCTGAGTCCTCCTACTAAGGCCCTTCCTCTTCCTGTCCCATTGATGGAGAACTGTTCCCTCAGCTCCCACAGGAGTTGCTTTCCCAGTGTCCCTACGTACAGGGCTTACTTGTATGTTGGTCCCTGGACATATTTGAATTTCTGTATCCCTGTCCCCCAACAATTTTATTTTAAAGCCCCGTCCAGAAGATCAGTCATCCTGGCCATGAACTGGGACTTACCTTTTCTTGTGAGGTGGATGCTGTTACTTCCCAGGAGTCCTTTCTCCCTGAAGTGTGTACCATAGTCAAGGAAAACAAAGCCTTCTTGGGGGGCACCAGCAGTGGAGTCACTGGTTCACTTCTTCAATGCATCCTTCCCTTCTGGCACTGTGGCCTATAACAGAGAGTACAGGAGAAAAGGCTACCTGGGCTCCTAACCCCTTGAGCCCAGCCCCCAGAGCCATGTAGTCACTCATGACCTGTTCTGGATTACTCCTGGCTGTGCCATTAGTTCCCATGTGGATGAGGAGCATGGGGTAGTAGTTGGAGGGCCCAATGAGCCTGGGGAGCCTCTCTGCTACATCTCAGATGCAAGCCCCTGGGAGGCAGCAGACCTCATGGGCTTGGGGTTGCAGACAGCGGATGGGCCCCTCAGAGCCCTGCAGGAGGGAGTAGCCTTGGCCCTGCATTTCCTGGAAAGTGAGGTGACTGTCTTCTAGATTTTCCAGGTGGGTCTTCTTGGTTAGCTATCATGTTGGCCACCATCTCCATCTCTTTATCTTCTTCCTTCTTCTGGAGAAGGGTCTGGCAGTAGTCATCAATGAAGTCTTCGTGGACCCTGATGGTGCGCAGCTGATGTATCTCCTCCTAAAGCTCCTGCACTCAACCCTCCAGAGACTTCACCAGGGAGCATGCCCCACAAATGGGAGTTCCCCCATGCCAGTTGCCAACGGCTATGCAAGACAGCCCTTGCAGTCTGGAGCCATGGGCTCTTCCTGGGTGGAGGTCTCAGCGATGCTGGGATGCCTGCGGGTATGATGAGTCACCACCATGGCCAAGAGCGATTGGACTGTGCTATTACCCATGAACTGGCCTGCAAACTGCCTGCAAACTGCATCTCCTGTTTGCAGTTCCTGTTCTCTGGTTCCCCAATCATTAGGCTACCATGCAGTTAGTGTCTCGTGTAGACGTGCCCAGTGACTTCTAAATTTTTACTTCACAGAAAGCATTCCTTCAAAGATAGAGTTGAGAGAAAGAAGCACTCAGTTGATGGCCCCAGGACTGCTGCTGGTGTTCCTAGATGGTATGACTGAGATCATTAAGATATAAAATCTGGAGCGTGGAGAAGTTGGATTTAATACAGTGTCTGAGTTTCTTGCCCTCTCAGGAAAACATGGGTTTTTATTCTTTTGATGTCTTCTGGCACTGCCAAGCTGGGATCCCCTGGCTTTGCCTTTCTTTAAATTCAGTCTTGTGAAATGTGTTGACATTTTGCCATGAACTGCTCTTCTCCGTTAGCTTTCACCCCCAAAGTTATTGGCTCTAATCCCACACTCCTTATCCCTTTTCTTTCACTCTCCCGAATTTACTGCTTTGATCTGATGCTGCTGAGCATTAAAGGAATGAAAAGCATAATCTTTATGAATAAATAACTGCATTTTCTAGAACCCACAAAATCACAGTTTTCACAGACTCTTCCTGAGTCTTTTAAAGAACACGGTGTTTTGTTCTGGCATTCATGCATGCCAGCAGAGCTCCCACATGATGCAGGCGCTAGCCAGGTGAGCTGGAGAAAATGACAGCAAACAGGAGAAGAACATATGCTTCTTAGGAAACACCCCCCTACATCTGTCATTTTGGTCAGATCTGACTGTGTCTTAGACAACTTGCAATGAGTCAAATGCTCTTGCTTATTATACAGAGAGGTTGTTAGTAGTGCATATACAATACAAGCACATTTTCTTCTAACATGGGTGGATATTTTCTAAATATAACAAAACAGGTTTTGTGCATTAGATGATAGAGCTGTTAGCTGGATAGAGATGCTGTACAAAATCTCATTTATGAATAAATTCACTCAAACCCTCAAAGTCACTGTGTTTGAAGACTGTTTCTGAGTGAAAAAAATGAAGTTGAGTTTAGAAGAATTTAGAATAGATCTATTTTCTGAATTTTTCCACTTCTATGCTGTGTTTCTCCTATAAAATGAAAAGCAGCTTTGCTAATAACTATTTAATTAATGCTCTGAATAATAAATTTAAAAAGGAAAAGTATTTTCAAGGAAAACAAGAGAGACAACATGGTCAACTTTTTTTTGAGAAAATGTTTCGTTTTTTTTGTCGGGGAGAGGAGTTCATTATTCACTTAAAATCTGTTTTTGCTCAAAAATGTTATTAGGCTCTTCTTGATTTTTGTTATACCATGAGTGTGGCTGAATGAATTGCTTTTGCCATGGCAGTTATGATGAAGCCAGTTTATATCGTGATTAAATTTTTAGCCCTATGGCAGTCACTCTTGTAGGCAGCTGCTACGGTGCAGGTACCAAAAAAAGAGCACCTCCATTTTAGCTAGCAGTGCTCAACCATGAAGATAAAACTTCAGTGTGTTAGAATGATATTGAAAGAGGAAGATCAGTGGGGTCACATTTACGTTTCTGTGTTCATGTACTTAGGGACTAATAAGAATATCTACCATAAAATGAAAGCTCATGTGCTGTAAACAATACAGGGGAAAATGTGTGTGTTTATCAGGCTTGGGATGGTCTAGCCATGAAAAAGGCAAGCAGTCTTAGGATTCCCCAGATGAGGTATTTCAAGTATGCTTGTATAGACATTGTCCAAAAGGTAGGTTCTCTTAACTACTTGGTACAGTTCTTGTCATTCATGTTGAAGAATGATGAGTTCACACCTGGTAGTTATTGGCACTGCAGAGAAATGCAACCAGGATGATCCAGAGTGGTGAGTCTACTTTATGAGACAGGAATATGAAAGATTAGCTGAGAGAGGATACAATTGCTCTCTATAACTATAGCAGGCAGGTACATACCCAGGAGGGAGAAGTTAAAGGATAATATCTTCCCAAGTAGGAATAGATATATAGTCACCCAAGGTAAATTTAGACTGAAAATTAGAAAGAATAGGGTAAAGGAGACTCCTAATTAGTTCCTAACTAGCTTTATGATGGAACTGGATACATTTTTGAATAGGCATATGTGACATGGCTGCTTGCAGTAATAACTCACTGAACATAGTGACTCGGGAAATTCCTGATGCTACCATGTTGATACTAGGTAATTTGCTGGCAGCCCCTGGATGACAGTCCACCAGTATTTAGGGAAGTCACATACTAAGTCATTTACTAACTCCATACTGGACTGAGGAGGATGATCAGAGATATGAATGTTCAATTATAGACGTGGCAAATAGTTCTGGGAGGAAGGAGTCGATCCTGGTGATGCTGGGTCACAGCTCTTTCCCTTTGCCTCTGTAATCTATCCTCCTCCATAGTGAGGGTAGTTTGTTTGAAATGATTGAGGCCTTGTTGTACATTATGGCACCATTGGGGATTATTCAGGGCTTGAGTCTCCTAGATATTGATGTTAATATTGCATTCCTTCAGATTACCTCTCAAGGTATCTTGAATCTTTCCTTTTGCTCACCTCTAGAGCTCACTTCTAGACCGGGTTGTCAGGCGTCATTATGATAAGTCCTGTCCAATGAAGCTGCTGCCATATAAATTTGACTCCAAGGTTGAGGGTGTTTGCTTGAGCCACTGGCATTTGATCTTCTGTCCTTCTAGTTGATACAGAGGATTTTCCCAAAGACATTGCTGATGATAATCCAAGGCTTTCAGGTGCTTCTCAACACACAACAACATGATTACTGAAGACATGATTTTGGAGAAATCCAAAGGCAGCACCATCAGATTGTATCCAGTGTTGAGTAACATTGTGTCTATGTTCACTTTTTTGGAAAGGTTTCACAGAAGCAGTTGAAAATGACTTGGAGATCTACAACTGAGTGGGCACACACGACGGTGTGCTGAAGATTAGTAATGGAGTTGTTGATTCTCTTAGATTTGGTTCATGTGAAAGGGATTTCTCTCCATGAGCTATCGGTTGCTGATTTCAGCTGGAAGTCTGTCAACAATGTGGAATAGCTGCAATGCAGATGGAAAAGTGTGTTGGTTCAATCATGCATCCTTGCATGACTCCAATTCTAATAGTGAAGGAGTCTGTTTCCTAGGCATTGCTTAGGATGGTTGCTGTTGTGTTTTGAAAAAGTCTGATAATGGTAGAATCTCCTCAGTAAGGAAAGTGTGTCTATTGAGGAGAATGCAGGTGAAGATCTTCCTAGCTTTGGACAGGAGTACAATACCATGGTAATTGCTGTAATCCAAGCTATCTCCTTTCTTTAATATGGTAGTGATTCTGGCATCTCTCAATTCACTGGGTGTCTATTCTTGTTTCCAGATTTTCATAATTATGATGTGTAGTTGGCAAGAGAGCTTTTTTCTCACCTTGATTATGGATTTTAGCTGGTATTCCATGAGGATCACATGCTTTACTGTGCTTAATCTGCTTGATGGCTTTCAAGGTCTCTTTTGTTGGTTTATTTGCAAGGTAGTCCTTAATGGGTTGTAGTGGAAAGGCTTTAGCAATATAGTCTTTGACAATACAGTCTTAGTTCAGGAACTCTTGAAAGTGCTCCTTCTGCTGGGTGCTGATGGTGGGTCTGTCTTTAAGGAGCGTTGGGACATCCTTGGACCTCAGAGGGACATCTTGTGTGCCTGACCTATAGATCGTTTTGGCTGCACTGAAGAAACTATGCATGTCGTGGTCACCAGCAAACTTTTGAGTCCTTTTTGCTTTGTCCTCCCACTATTCTTGCATTTTTCTCTGGATCTTAGCTGTACTATGGCAATAATTGTCATGCTTCTGTTTGGAGTTGTTGTTATTCTGCCAAGCTTTGAAAGTTCTTCTGTCAGTGAGAGCTTACATGTTGGTTAGTTGGAGAAGAAGGGCTATGACAGTCTCAGTAATGCCAACTGGACATTCTAGCATTTAAATAACAATCTTGGTCTTGTTAGCAAAACCAGTGCGGTAGATCTCTGTCTTTTTTACCTTTTTCTGTCTTAAAAAAAGGTGCAGCCACCACCATGCTCTGTGAGCTGCCTGTCCCCTGCATGTCTGGTTTCACTAAGTGCAGCAATATTAGTATCAAATCATTTAAGTTCTTTGGCCACAAAGGCTGTCTTTTGCTCCAGCTAGTCACTGTTTGGTTTATCATTCTGTCGGGACGTTCTAGATCGCAAACTTCGTTACTTGATTTGGACCACAGATAGAGTGATCCCACTGGGGGAGACTGAGTTTTCCAGTCAGGTGAAGTGAGATAGATTTTGTTTAGGACACCTTTTCTAGCCCCCTCCCCATGCAGGGCAAGCCGAGAGGATCCTAAAGAAGCTGAGGTAACTAGACCAGTGGTGTTAAGCTTATGGTCTTTGGGTCACATCCAGTCCATAGAGCTGCATCCTGTGGTCTGTGGGGCTTGCAGAGGGACCTAAAATTTGGGGGTTGATCTTGCTGTCTAAATCCAGGCCACAAAACCCTATTGGGCATGCATGTTGGATGCTTATAAGATAAATTATTTATATTTTCTCCAAGGAGAGGTGCTAACTAGAAGAAGAGGTCTCATGGAAGCATGCTGAGGTGGAGAATGTGAAGACTGAGATGGCAGATCACAGTTGTAGTTCTTAAGTTTGATTTCCCACCCCTTTTCATGCTCAGTTTAAGACTGCCTGGTGTGTTGAAATGGGCTGTCATCAGAATTGGGCTTGCAATATTCAGGACCCAATATTTTCAAGAGGGAAATATCAATTGATTGCCTCTACCTATGATCTCAGTCTTGGAGAACTGGCAGGATGAACTGGGTGAGTTGATCTCACTGCTGGAAGTTTGGCTTAAGGTCAGGAGGTGAATTACTCTATGATAAAGAGACATGCTTTGATTTTCTGAGTCATTTAATAACTATGAACTATGCCTCCCGCTCCAAATGTGGACCAAAATTAATATATTGTAATTTCTCATGTAAAGGCAAGCCCAGGTGCTGAGACAACATCTTGAAGGATATTTTATTTTTTACAAAAGTAAAGGCAAAACACTGAGATTTTTTCTGCATATGCTTTAATCTGAGGAATTTAATTTGATCTAATTTCCTCAAGACCTTTGCATAAATAAACAATTGCCTTTTAAATCAGGATTAGGTAATTCAGTTGAACCATGGGAAACCTAGTCCAACTTCATTACTAATGAGAAGAAGTGTCATAAATATTCACATTTTCTTACTGTTAGCCTGAAAATTTACCACCCACTGGTAAAGAGATAGACTAACAATCCCACACTTAAACTTTCACTGTAGAATAATGAAGAGCGAAAGAGAGAAAATTAGCTTACACAGGCTACTTTTCTAGCTAGCATCTACTAGCAATGGTCTTACAAGATCATCATTTATCTTGGAAGTAGAGGCTGAGAAAGTCAGAAACAGATGCAGGGGGAGAGGGGATGGACTAAAGAGAAGAAAAATATGCAGTGAATTAGTATGTCGACCAGGGTAAGTTGTCACTCTGATAGTGAATCTGAGGCTTCCTCTATTATTTTATATGATATCATGAAAACAGAATCCATTGCAATGAAATTCACCAGGACAAAAAAAGTGTTCTATTTCAGCTTTTGAAATGCTGAGACCAGCAAGTCAAATAATAATTTTGTCCTAACCCTGTACAGTTTGCAAAATGGTTTATGAATTGGAATTATACAGTGTCTCATTGCTTTGCATGAATATTCACTCTCTTTGTTTGTATACACAAAAAATGGTGATGGACTATCATTATCTAAATTGATAGCAGCTGTGCTTACTGAAAAAATGTTTTCCTCAAATCTGTTGACATGTCAGAAGTAATAAAAAAATAAAATATGTCATATGGTACACTGAAACTCCTGAATTACTTGTCACAGCCCATTTAAATGTATACTGCGTTTGATCCAAGAAAATCTCCCATAAAATTAATGCATTTGCTGTGCCCCTGTGTACAGATTCTATTATATGTAAGGGAGATGGTTTGAAGATACGTTAAGTCCAGATACCTCTTTTGAAATTCTCACAGACTAGATGGAACTTTTTCTGGATGCTCTTTCTTTTATCTTTTAACAATTTGGTAAGTCCACAACTTTGTTGCCCCGAACTGTAGAAGATATTGCCATATTTTGGATCACACAACCATCCATAAATTATCTCTATTGCAACAGAAAAGATTTATGTGACTACTTTATGTGACTAACTTTAGTCACAGGGAGCTTGGTGACAACGTATGCACCAGCATATTGGGATTAATAGACACAGCCAGGAAGTTCACAGCTGTGGTCTATTTAAGATGATAACTATTCTATTTTTTTTCTTTTTTGTATGTAGCTATTTGATATGAATCACACATTCTTTCATGTTTTGTTGTTCTCTTTGGCTTAAGTTAAAAGTTATTCTGAGTGACAGTGTCTGTATTATTTTATAGTGACAGTCTAAGTCTTCAAGCAGCCACAGTGTAAGAGGAAACAGAGGAATAGAGAGCTGAAGTGATTTGCTGTAGTTCAGAGGCAGAGAAGCATGTAGCAACATTTACTGTTGACTGATGATCTTTCTACCACACCAAGGGTGTCAAATTCATTGGGCCTTGCTGGCCAGATCTGGGCTTCTCACAGGCCAGATCAGAAGCACAGGGCTTTCCACAGGCTAGATGACCCACCATGCTGGTCGTGGTTGTTGTGTTTGTCCAAGGGCATTCAACCACAACCATGGGTAGGAGTGTTGCCAGGATGGCTAGTGTAGGGTATATTATGAGCATGAAATAAAGCTGTGCATTAATTGCCATCAGCAGGTCAAACAAAAAGTAAGTTTAGATCATCATCTGCACGTTCAATACATTCACATATTTCACAGCAATTGCTTTAATCATCGCCTCTGCCGGAGCAACAGTTTCAGCTTGGTTCTGGAACCCAAGGAGTTATGTTGAAGTTACAGCCAGGAGGCTTGTGTTTGCTTTAGTGTTTGTATTACACCGGTGGTTTGGGTGAGGCTATAAGGGGTTGGAGGAGGCCTCATAAGGGCCCACGGTGTGTGGGGCCCTGGTGCCTGGGAGGGCGCAATACAGCACCACAGAGGGCGCAGCAACACGGGGTGCAGAGACCCCAGGCCCAGAGACGGGCATTTGAAGAGTCCAGGTATGGGCATGGTGAGCCCTAGACAAGGGGCAGTATTTTAAGGAGCCCACAAGGGGCAATGTTTGAGAAGCCCTAGAAAGAGGCAGCATTTTGAGAAGCCCAGGATGGGCATGACGAGACCAGCAATAGGCTAGTGTGGTGATAGACCTCAGCCAGGGGCAGGGTGTTGCGGTGGACCCGGAGAAAAGGTGTTAGCAGCACAGTGCCTCCAGAGAAGGGCAAGTACTGCCGTGGTCCCCGGTCAAAGGGTATAGCAGCATGGTACGCCCAGCAGAAGAGAAGGTAGCCGTGCAGTGGGCCGAGGAAACTGGTGGCTCATTAGGCCGTCCCAGAGTGGACTCAATTATTTTAGAGAAGACCCAGTGTGGGCGCAGAGGGCCCTAAGAAAAAGGGCCACATTAGGGAGAAAGCACAAGGGAAGGGCGGTCTTTCAGGGAAAGCCCAGAGTGGGCAAGCATACAGAGAAAGCCCGAGAGCAGGCTAGAATACAGAGGAGACAAACCAATGTCCGGTACATCCGCGAGGCTTGGGGTGTGGTATTAGGGGTTGGTAGGAGCCACATGTAGCCCATAAGGCTAGGGTGCCTGGGGAGCACCCAGTAGACAGGAAGAACACAGAGTCTGGAAGATCACGGGGACAGGAGGTCCCAAGTAGCCGTGCCCAAGGAGGTATAAGGCAGCCTCCCAATAAATATATTTAAGACCAAGACGTGGCAGGCGAGAATTTAAGTGTGCCTTGGGCTGGCCTAGACACGGCGAGAGGGACCTCGGCGAGATCACGGCCCTCCCTGGCGAAGCCCGCCGTGACACTAGGAAATTACCTGCTTAGAGGCATGGAAGCAGAAAGGACTAGTGGACTCCAAGACGAACATGAGTCGTCAGTGTGATGAAGTCATCAGAAAAGCTAATGGCACTTTATCATGTATCAGCAGATGCATGACGAGTGGAACCAAGGAGGTGATAATTCCGCTCTATCGGGCGCTAGTCAGACCGCAGTTGAAGTATTGCATGCAATTTTGGGCACCACACTTCAAGAGGGATGTGCATAACCCAGAGAGAGTCCAGAGAAGGGCCACACGTATGGTTAAGGGCTTGCAGGCCAAGCCCTATGAGGAGAGACTTGTAGCATGAGGTTGGTAGCATGTGGTGGGGGTGGGGGGTCACTAAGTCATGGCACAGAAGTATAGGAGTAGATATGGGGCTTCTGGCCCACCCCTGGGCCCACTCCCAGGCTGCCCACAAATTGTGCCCCTCCAGACTCAGGAGGCACCAGTCACCCCTGCTGGCCGGTGGTCTTGGGGGTCAGCCTGTCAGCCCGTCTCAACATGCTGTGGACGTTGCTAGCAAGGGCCTGAAGGTCTTCTAGTGTGGGGCTAACTGGCAGACAGTTCCTGTACTGAAGTACCCTCATGCCCCAGCCAGCCCAGTAGGATAGTGCACAAGCAGGGAGGCTCCAGGGGAAACATAGATCAGGCTTGCTGCTTTTCTTGGACAGAGTCTGTGTTTCCAGGCTGCTGCTAGGCTGCCTGCATGGGCTTGTTGCAGAGCCCCTGACCTGCACGGAGTCTGGTTCTTTGCTCTATGACTATAGGACAGCAAACTAAAGCTCCTCGGAGCTTTAGTTTGCTGCACCCCAAGTCATTTAAGGTGCATTATGCCACCAAATTTGCCTCAGCGGCTGGAATTACTGTGCAATACACCACCAATGTGTGCAAACACCAACACCATTAAAGTGGTGCAAAAGCACTTAACCCGCTTTAAAGTGTCATGCACACAAGCCCCTCATTTCACCTACACACTGCCAGAGTGCCTAAATCCAGTAATTCTCCATAATGATTTTCCAGGATTCAACACTAATGCAAACAATAGGTGAATTCTTCATCACCTTGTGGCTTTTTATTACTCAGATTTATGGATAAGAAGATGGCATGTGACAAAAGTAAAAGCATTCACAGGAAAGAGATCTGGGAGTCATTGTGGATACTTTGCTAAAAACATCAGCTCAGTGCTCAGCAGCTGTCAAAAAAGCAAAGAAAATGTTATAGATTATTATGCAGGGAATTACATACGAAATAGAAAGTATCATAGGCTGTGTGTAGATGAAATGAGTGGTGTGTGTGCACAGCACTTTAAAGTGGGCTAAATGCTTTTGCGCTGCTTTAATGGTGTCGGTGTTTGCATGCCTTGGCGGTGTATTGCGCATAAATTCCAGCTACTGTAGGAAATTTGGTGTCGTAATGTGCCTTTAATGACTTGGGATGCAGCCACGGCTCAGGGACTCTGCAGGAAGCCCTGCAGGCAGCCTGGCAGCAGCTTGGGAAGGCAAGCCTGATCTTCATCCCCTCCACCCCCCAGAGCCTGTCTGCTTGCTAGAGCTGTGTTGCGGCCTGGTACTTCCTGCTGCGGTGCCCCCTGGGATTGCCCGAGCCAGGTGTCTGTGAGTGGGTGCCACCTGAGGCGGGGCGGGGTGTGCCACTGCCATGGAGGGAAGCACCAGGCCCTTCCCCCCACAGCCCAGGGACCACTCCACCCACTGGCAGCTCACCCTCCCCTACCTGCTGCTGGAGAGGCAAGTAAGTGTGGGGTGTGTGAATTACACAGGGGTTTAAAGGACCCTAAATTGAAGTGGTGGGTTTAAAAACTCACCACTTTGATTTAGGCCCCCCATTTCATCTACACATGCCCAATATGCACCTTTATAAATCCGTGGTGTGCTCACACGTTGAATAATGTATCCAGTTGTGGTCCCCACACCTCAAAAAGGATATAAACGAACTAGAGGAGGTACAAAGAAAGGCAACAAGGCTGATTAGTTGTATGGAGGGGCTTCCATATATGGAGAGTGTTGTGTCACATTGTATTTTCCTTGTGCTGTTCCTTTAAGGCCAAAGCCCTCATTTTCAGCAGGGTTTGGTTTGATTTGCCACAGTTTTGCAGCACTTGGGACTGTACGATTTTCCCTGCCACGAGGAGCCAGGGGGCATATTCTTGGTTCCTCTCCCTCACCAGGACCAGTCCAGGTCAAGGTCAGGGACAGAGCAAGTACATATTATTATACATATATACTTATATAACCTATATGTATATATAGGTTGTATATACATAGTAGGGCAACTGTTAAGATACACCCTGGATATGATTCCAGAGAGTTATATTAATAAATGCTTGTTAGTTCAACGTGGGCATCCAGAGTGTTGCTGAACTGACAACATATCAGAGAGACTAAGGAGGCTTGGCCTATTCAGTTTAGTCAGAAGGGGCCTAGAGCAGGCCATCTAGTCTGACCCCCCGCCAATTGGCAGGAAATGAGTGCCAGGGTCACAGGACCCCAGCCAAGTACCTATCTAAAAGTTGGTTTCTAAAAGACTGTTTGTGACAAAGTTTCCTTCAAGGAACCAGCAGACACCATGTCTGCCAACAGCCAATGGACAAGCACACATACACAGGCTGGGAAATTGAAGACATGGAGCATACTGGTCCATAACGTGAGATAAAGTACTCTTCTGTGGTGGCTAGGTCACAGTGAACAGCTGCAGAGCCTTCAGGATTTTTGGTTTTGCTGGATGGACCAAACTAAGACACCAGTAAGTGACCAAATTAACATGTATTCATGTGACGGAACAAAGGCATGTGCTGATAGGACAGAACATGGATAGTATGATGACCACAGGGAGACCAATCAGTGATGTCTGGAGGTGAAGTGTCATCAGAGGAGGCAAAGAATACAAAATTAGGAATTTTGGAGCAGGAAAGGGTCTCTGAGGAGGGATCCTGAGGCTACAATGGGCAGAGCACCACCAGCCCGTCTCACCTACCCCACTGGTGTGGGGTGGGCCTCAGCCCTCAATTGCCAGGCTGCTGACATCTGACATTCAAGATACAACAACAGGGTGAAGTTCGTGTACTGGTCAATGCACCTTCCCTCTGCGACAGCCCTAGGGCTGGTAGATATACAATCGGGGGGGTGGGGGTTGGAGCTGGAGTTATTTTGTTTGCCTTCTCTTCATTATTGTTATCAGCTATCACTGTGTTTCAATAAACACAATAACACTGTATCACTGTGTTTGCCTATTACTGAATGCGGAAGTCATGGTCAGCCTGAGAGTTTGGGTCTACCTGGACCATGGTATTTGGGTCATAAATCCAGTGCCAACAGAGCGGTGATAGGATAAAGGTTCACACAATACGAAATGGCAAAGAGAAAGTCCATAGGAGTTTGTTATTGACTTTGGTAGGGATAGAGCCTCTGAACGTGAGCATCCTAGACTTAAAATGCAGGAGGCTGCAAGTGAGAGAGGAACAGTGGAAAATGCCCCAGTTCAGTCTCTCTTTAAAGCTCTGCCGCTCTGTGACAAGGGATACTGGGCAAGATGGACCTATGGCCTGACTCAGTAAATGGCAGTTCTTATGTTCCTTAATGGATTTTCATGTTCTTATGTTCCTTAATGGATTTTCAGAAACTTGAATAGGGTGGAGGTGGAATAGAATCACATTTAAGTACCTAATAGATGGAATAGGATCTTCCTCCGTATTATTATCTTAGCTCAGGCTCTGAATTCAAACACTCATAGACTGCAGGACTCCTGGATTTGGATATGGATCTGAATATAGAAATGTGGGCCTATCTGTGTCTATGAATAAGACTAATTCACTGTTAGTGTGATAAGTGAATTTCCCATTTACACTGTGTTTGGCATTTGATGAAGTGTCCTATTAAATAATAATCATTGTAGTGAAGGGCCATGTACTTGTTCCCACTTTTAGAAATTTCTGAAATGTTAATACACTGAGTTTCAGCAGCAGCTGTCTCAGATACTCCTGCTCTGTGTACAGTATGTACTAGCTTCTCTAATTAAACCCATTTTCATTTAGTCAGTGAAGGGAAAAAAAAACAACCCTTCATCAAAATTGCTTTTGCACCAGGTTGGTTATTTAATTGGGATGGGGAGAATGAGGGAAACAGAGGAGCAGCAAGTGAGTCATCCCCAGCAGGAGACTGAGAATAAGCACTTCTTGCTTGAAAAATCATTGATATCAGTCATCATCCTGAAATTAGTCCTTAATGTTACTTTTTTGCCTGTATTTTTGTCACAGGCTAGTTGTGGGATTTGAGGCAGATGCAGTAGGAGTTACACAGATGATGTATGATGGAGTGATTTCCTAAAGGACAGTGGCTTCCAAAGGGATTTGCTTGCTTAATGGGAAAAGAGACTTTCTCTAGAGGTCAATAGCAGTGACTAAATAAGCCGTACTATTAAAATGAGGGAGCAGTTCAATGGCTTATGTAAAATAAGACAGCAGCACGAATCCAGCTGCTGAGTAGGCAGGAATCCATATCTACTTGCTAATATCAAAGATGTAAAGTTAGATCCAGGAAAAGGACTCAGGCGTGACAGTGCTCAGATTTGCATTGCCTAACTTTTGGCACTGGCAAGATTTAGGTGGCTCTGAACATATCCAGTAGTAGACAGGAAAGCCCAGGAAGAAACACAGGTGTCCAGGCCCTTTAGAGTTCTCCTGTGTTATGCAACGATTGAACAGGGGTTTTACCCATCAGTTCTTATTCAGTACCTTTAACCATTGACATTAATGGGTCTAAAGCACATGCTGCATATTCTTTCATTCGTTGCTTTCTAGTCTCTTAAGCAGTAGAAAATACAATTTCCCACTCCTCCACTGCAGGAATTATCAGGTGAAAGGATGTCGTTCATATTCTTCATCAAGTCATTCTAATCTATGTGATCACAGAGGTCACTTTGGATTTTAAAACTAACTGTGTCATTACAGCTGGCAATGACTTCTAACCTTGTTGGCATTCTCATTAAAGTAGCCAAACCTGAAGTGTCACAGAATTTGATAGGGATGAAATGAAAAGAATTTTACTGGAATTATTTAAATGAGCTACAAAATGAAATAAGCGATGACAGCCTTACTCTTGCATCTTCTGTAATTCTGTAGGAGGGATATAATTTACCATGTGTGAATTAAAACATACGTAGAAGATATGGTTCTCAAATCACATTTCATAGGCTGTTTCATAAGGGTTGGATACATAAGGAGATAGTTTTTATCTCACTTGTAGAAATGGCTGTTCCTGTGAAAAGGTCCTCATTCATTCTTCAATCTGACACTTTTCACCAGCACTAAGTTTCCTCTAAATGAAGAAAGAAAAACATATTTTACTGACACCAAATTAAAGTTAGTGGTATCTTCAGATTCATTGTGTCAATAGGCCTGCTCTGATTCAAATCTTATATAAATAGCTTCATTGTTTAAATATACTGGGTTTGTGGGGCTTTTGGAAAAAGACAATGTTTGCCGGGCCATTGTGATTTTATTGAAACTCGATGCTTCCATATATGACCCAGGCAAAAGAGTTATGAAACCAGCTATGAGTATGGCCCAAAGCCTGTTTTTAAAGCCCAACAGTACAATTCTAAAAAATAAATAGTAAAAGGTGATTTTATACTAAATGTCACCCAAACGTTTCATTTTTCAGCAAAGCCTTTTATTGTAATTCAAGTGGAACAAAAAGGTTTATTAAATTGTAGACACAGTGGGTGCATCTGCACTGACTCCCGACCACTGTTACTGCACAGTCCTGGTGGCACAGTTCGTTTTCAAACCAACTGTGCAGTACCAATGCACTACCATGCTGTAGCTCATTGCTATTGTGCAGTAGCATTGTTGTCACGGTTCATGCCCACTGTGTCACCGAATGTGCCTGCTATGCTAGATGCACCCAGTGTATCTTTTATAAGCACAGGAAGTTCCCTCCAATATTAATGCCCCCTCTCCTTTTCAAATCACTGATGAAAGCTAATGTAGTCCATGTGTATTAAGTAAGCTATATAACGTTCATATCTCATAGCTGTTCGAGATCTGTATTTTCAACTGTGGTGCAATATATCATTCATTTGGGGCCATACTCCTTCATAGAATCGTAGAAGTAGGGTCGGAAGGGAACTTGTAGATCTTCAAGTCCAACCCCCTGCCTTGGCAGGAGGGAAATTGGGCTCAAATAGCCCCAGTCAGGTAGGCATCAAGCTGCTTCTTAAAGACACCCAGGATAGGAGTCAGCACCACTTCCCTTGGAAGTCAGTTCCAGATCCTAGCCACCCTGACTGTGAAGTAGTTCTTATGGATGTCTAATCTAAACCTACTTTCCAACAACTGGTGGCCATTATTCCTTGTTATCCCAGGGGGTGCTAGGGGAAACAAGGTCTCTCCCAAACCCTTCTGGCCCCCCCCAGTGAGTTAATAGACAGTCACCAGGTCCCCCCTCAGCCTTCTCTTGTGAAGGCTGAACAGGTTCAGGTCCCAAAGCCTCTCCTTGTAGGGTCTGCCCTGCTGTCCCCTGATTATGTGGGTGGCCCTCCTCTGGACCTCTCAATATTGTCCACATCCCTCATCCCACCCTGAAGTGGGGTGCCCAGAACTGGACACAGTACTCTAGCTGTGGCCTGACCAGTGTCGTGTAGAGGAGGAGGATCACCTCCTTGGTCCTCCTTGAGATGCACCTCTAGATGCATGCCGACCGTGACCTTGCATTTTCGGCTCATGTTCATCTTGGAGTAATGACTCCGAGATCCCTTTCTGCCTCCCTGCTCTCAAGAAGGGAGTTTCCCATCTTATAAATGCTGCTGGTTACTACTGCCCAAGTGCAGCACCCTGCATTTGTCAGTATTGAAACCCATCATGTTTTTGTTAGCCCACCCGTGCAACCTTTCTAGATCTTGCTACAGTCTTTCCCTCCCTGCTAGCATGCCCACCTCACCCCCAATTTTGGTATCGTCAGAAATTTAAACAGGTTGCTTTGCACCCCATCGTCCAAATCGCGGATAAATTTTGGTCTTCTTTAACAAATAGTTAGGATTGGGAAAATAATTGATTTTTCAGTCTCATAGTGGGACTAAAAAATCAAACATGCTTGGTTTGGGTTGAGCTTAAAATTATTTTTTCTGGGATTTTCAGTGAATGTATTGGTCTGAAAAGAGACAAAATGACTCATTAGTGGTGGAAATAGGACATTTAATTGGTGCACCTGGGTTCTAGTCCCTGTTCCTGTAAGTATCTAAGCATTTTATACTACGGAGAACTTCTTCAAAAGAAGAGACTTGCGATGACCAACACCAACCTATTTTATAGCCCAAAAGGTGGAAGACCTCAGTTCAAATTTGTGCTCTGAACTGGAAGGAATGTGGATTGGAACGTGGGTATCCTGTACCCCAGCTAAATGGCCTAACAATGTGTATTGAAGCTAGGGGTATCACAGCCCATTCCTCTTCAAGTTTTGTGAACTGTACCTAATTCTCTTCTAGTCACTCAGCAGGAAAAACTGAAACATGTCTATGCAGTCATACAGCTAATTATTACTTGCCAAATTCACGAGTGGTTTGGGGTTAAATAAAATTAGAGTCCTGGAGTACTGCATCCAATTCTGAGCTCCACAATTCAGGAAGGAAGTGGAGAAGCTTGAAAGAGTCCAGAGGAGAGCCGCGGCTTGATCAGAGGGCAAGAGAATAGGCCTTATGAAGAAAGATTGCAAGCTATGGGACTCTTCAGCCTGGAGAAGTGCAGGCTCAGGGGTGACTCGGTGGCGGCCTATAAGTATGTAAGAGGTGTGCATCAGGATCTCAGGGAACATCTGTTCACCAGAACACCCCAGGGGATGACAAGGTCCAATGGTCACAAACTCCTCCAAGACCATTTTAGGCTGAACATAAGGAAAAATTTCTTTACTGTCTGAGACCTCAAGACCTGGAACAGACTCCCCCCAGATGTGCTGCAAAAACGTACTCTGGACACTTTTAAGAAATATTTGGATGCTTTTCTTGCTGGGATTCTTTGACCCTAGCTGACTTCCTGCCCCAATGATCATATGAGGTCTCCTTTAGCCCTATGAAATCTATAATCCAACCCCCTGCCTAAGGCAGGATCATTCCTATCCAAACCAGACCATACAACCAGAATCTGGGGAAATGTTTGTTTACCAGAGCACCCCAAGGGACAACAAGGTCAAATGGCTATAAACTACTGCATGAACGTTTCAGCCTGGACATAAGGAAGAATTTCTTTACTGTCCGAGCCCCAAGGTCTCGAATAGCTTGCTGTCGGAGGTGATTTAAGCACCTTCAAGAGAAAATTGGATGCTTATCTTGCTGGGATCCTATGAACCTAGCTGACTTCTTGCTTCTGGGGCAGGGGGCTGGACTCGATGATCTTCCAAGGTCCCTTCCAGCCCTAGTGTCTATGAAATCTATGAACCATAATCTAAACTCAGCCTAAGACTACTGTCAACCCTGACACAACACAGATCTAACACCCTAAGATACTACAGGTCAAGTGGGGAACCATGGCAGTCAACATTCTGGTCTAATGAAATGGTGTCACTACGTGCTCTAAAGATCCAGGTTTGGGGCTATGCCTTTTGTGGGGAGAGCCCTGGGCCTGGCCAGCGCACAGCTACTGGGAGGGTCTGCTCTGCCACTGTCTGGGAAACTGCTTGGCTGCCCTGGCTCCTCCTTGTGTGTCTGCTACAATGGTCTGGGTAGCAGGTAGGGAAGTGCTAGGGGGTGAGAGAAGGTGGGCTGACCTGGCCCCACTCCTTGCTGCCACATGCAGCTCCTGGGAGTGGCTGGAGCCATGTGGCACTGGGGGCCTGTGTGGACCATGACCACTCTGAGGGCCTGCCACTTGCTGCTGCAGCCACTCACACTGGGGGCTGTGCACCTTGCGGGGGGTCATGTTGGGGGGCATATCCCCCATACCTATACCATCCCTCACACACTCCTCACATCCCCCAGCCCTCCCTACTCACCCACAACCACACTCCCACACCCTGCCTACACACCCTGCCCCCAGTCCCCTACACTCTCCCCTCACACACAGCCACATCTCTACACAAGCCCCATACTCACTCTCCACCTACCCACCACATGCCCACACAACCCCCCAATGACACCCCATATACTCCCTCAAACATTTCCCTGAACACATCCCACACACTACATACAAGAGCAAGACTTTATTTTTTAGCTATTTTGCAATCACCTCTGTATACACTGTGCAGATCCGTGTAAATCAGGACATAATATTGTTTAAATAAAATTAACATATGTTACAATAGATGTTAGATTTTTAATATATGATGTGGTTATTTTCCAGTTCCAGGATGGCAACCCTTCACCCCATCCCAAAAGGAGTATTCCTGGTGCAAAGGTCCAGGGGCTGGGGTGGGATGTTCAGTCCTAAAATGGTGACCACACAACTGGGCACCTGTCAAGGGATGGGGCTACTCTTGCAGCCCTGGGCAGCTCACCCAAACTCATTAAACAGCCCTCCAGCTGAAATAATTGCTCACCCCAGCTTTAAGAGAACAAGAGCCCAGCAGGCAAGCAGGGCACAGCTGGGGCTGGGCTGCTGCAGTAACCAGCTAATAGGACTAATTTGGAAGCAGTTGCAGGTAGTCCTGAGAGAGTCAGCTAACCAGAAGAGGGGCAGGGCCTGAAGAATATAAGGCAGCTCCAGAGGATGGGTTGGTGGTCTTCTGGCAAGGGGTAGCCAAACAAAAAGGTGCTTTGCAAAGGTTGCCCCTGCTTGTGCATATGCTAGACTCTCAGTCTGCCAGAGCGCTGAGGACTAGCAAAGGATTTAGGTCCAGGATTGGAGCACCCGTCTAGTTAGAGCCTGAGAGCCTGTATGTGTCTTCTGATTACAGTTTGAGTCTAGGGAGGCTCCAAAGCCCTGACCCAAGGGGTTAGTGTTTGTATTTGAGATTTTGATTTCAGGATAGTGGGTTGTTTGCTGAGGGATTTCCATGTAGTGTCTCAACTGGTCTGAGTGGGGTCAGAGCCTGGGGAGGGTGGGGGGGGAACAAAGGTCCAAGGGGTCACAGCAGAGACTGCTAGAGCCACGGGCCCAGAGATCTCAACCGCCCCAAGGTGGAGCCAGGGCCCAGGGGGCCAAAGGTCACTGACTAGCAACAGATGAGATGTGGGAAATGTAGAAACCTGATACTGATAGACCCAGAGTTTGGGGGGGGGCGGGGAATAGGGGTGGTTCAGGAGGTCCTGTAGTGCCTGCAAGGAGGGGTGTTGCAACTTGACACAGAAGCCTGTCAGGGCAAGCCAAGAAGCTGAGAACCCTGAAACTCAGTCTGGTCGGTGGCCTAGAGCTAGGAGGCTCGAAAGGGTAGATAATGGGGAAGCCGAAGCCCGGCACTTCAACAACGAGAGGCTCATTTTTAGATCCTCAGGCAGCCTCTCTCCTAATAACTCATAACACCAAGGGTGTGGTGGGTTAGTAAAGGAGGTGAGGGTCCTTAGAGTTGGAGCTGGGGCAGAATTTGTGTGGCCACCAAGAGGGGTCACAGCCACTCCTGGGAACCCAGCGTGTTACCCAGCCCTTCAAGCATTTGAAGACTGCTATCATATCCCTTCTTAAATGCCCTTTCTGCAAGCTGAACGTGCCTAGCTCCTTCAGTCTTTCCTCGTATGACTTGCTTTCCAAGCCCTTGGTCAGTCTTTGTTGCCCACCTCTGAAACCTCTCTAATTTCTCCATGTCATTTAAAAAATGTGGGAAATGCACACAGTATCCCAGTTAAGGCCTAACCAGTGCTGAGTAAAGAGACGCTATCACCTCCCATGTCTTGTACCTAACGCTTCTATTGCGGTATCCCCGGACTGCTTTTGCCTTTGATTCAGATGCATCACACTGAACCCTCAAAATGAGTCTGTGGTTTACCAGGACTCCCAAGTCCTCTTCCCTATGTCGTGGAAACACAGGCAGAGTACTTTTGGGTCAGGTCAGCAGAAGCCTTTATTCAAAAGAAACTACAGCTGTAGGGGGGGGTTCCAAAGTGACATGGATTTCCCAAGCGCTTGGAAGGGGTCCCCCCCAAGAGCAAAATCAGGAAGCTTATATACTTTTTAACAGTTGCTTACAACTCACGTGATTATATAGTGAAATTAGCGTGAAAAGTGGCTATAATATTACTTCATCACTTCTTTGCTGTAATCAGGATGGGAACTAATGGGGGAGGTGAGGTTAGTTCACAAACCTCCTTCATGCACCTGGGAATCAGAGTTGTACATACTTTTTGCTATCTTTACGGCCGTGGTGAGCGAAGCAGTTGCAGAGGCGTTACAAAGAACAAACACTTTCTCTTATCTGTTTTACTATGCAAAGCCAGCAATTCTCCACAAAGTGGTTATGTCATCTTATAACTAAAATAATCAAAGTTTAAGGCATATATTTTTTTCTGATTCCTCACCTAGTGCTGCCATGCCAAAATTTGTCACCAAATTTATATTTCTGGTTTTGATTATTCCTCCTGAGGTGTAGCACCTTGCATTTGTTTGCATTTGTCCGCAAATTAAAGCTTGGTAGAAACAAGCTATAAACATGTTGCACACTTTTTCAAGCAACATTTTTGCGTCTAGGTGGCCACTTTTATGGCTGGTTGGTCATGTTTATTGTGTGACAATTATTTTACATGTGTAACATATCTAAACGTATTGTGCAATTAGCCAGTTAATTGCATTATAAGTGTAATATGTGTGAGGAGCCCAAGAGAACAAGAGAGATGCGTTTTGCAGTGTTTATTCCTAGTTGTACTTAGTCAGATTGCAATAGCCCCCAAAGTTCATAATTCTTGAGCTAGGCACGGTATACATATAGAAATACAGTCCCAGCCCTAAGGAGCTTACAGGATGTTAGAGAATCAGTGGTTACAACAAACTGATGAAGGGAGTATAAGTCAATGATACGAAAATTAAAATTAGTGTCATAAGCAGTGATCCAAAAAAAAAAATCAGCTGCTTAGCCACGTTCAAGTGTTCTAAGGCTTCACAGCAGAGGTGAATTTAAAGTCAGTGTATCTGGCTTTTAGATTTTTATATGACTATTGAGGAGTGGGGATATATCTCTATGGAAAATCTAGCGTGAACAATAGTTTGAACAGTGTTGGAAATTTTAAGGTACTGAGCTCCTGTCATTTCCCCTAGACTTTATTGGGAATGAAATAAGGCCCTGAATACCCTTTCTAGTTTGTATTATCTCTGAAGCACTCTATATGTCAATGATGCTATCATAAAATAACAATAGAAATACATGATCATAGGCTATACGTTTTTTGCACATCTATACAAAACAGAAGTTCATAAAATACTAGCATTTTATATGTTCTTAGAATTCCAGAGATAGAAAATGGGCATATTTCCAGCCTTGTGATGGATGGGGTGGGTCAGAAACAGTACAAGAATAAAAGAAAACATTTGTGCAAAGTACTATTATTCTGTTTGTGCAAAACTTATTTTGTGTTTCTGGCCACTGCAGTAAAAATGTTATAACATTCAAAACAGGGATAGGAAAGACAGTTCTATTACTATAGAGAAATGAAGTATGATACGAATGCAGGATGAAAAACTTAAATCTACAGTAGCCTAGAATTAAGGAGAGTGAGGAGGAAGTATAAAATCTAAATGGTACAGTCAGTGTCAAGTCAAGTTATTATTTTCAGCCATGCACAGATAATAGGGCACAGGGAGTAAAAATGGAAATTAAAAAGAAAAAAAAAACCATCTGGAGGAGATATGAAGAAATACTTTTCTTTTCAAAGGAACATAAATGTGTGAAGTGGCCTGCCAAGCAACATTGTTGAACTTAAACACTAGGGTGATTCAGGAAACTATAAGACAGCATCTCAGAGGGATCATGGTATTGAAAATGTAATGAGGTGTAACTTATCCCCAGAGATCTCTGATGTCCGTATATTGTATGCGAGAGGCTATTCTTGCAAAACAGCGGCCATGACTAAACACAGCATAACAGGAGGATGCAAAGGAAAATCTACACTTCGTTGTTTGTTTTTCACCTGCTTATTTACTTGAACTGCAGGCTTTAGAGGGGCGGGCACATTTTGATTTTGTGTAGTGTATCTTGACCCCTGTACAGCTGTGTATAACTGTGGCATGAGATATAATAAAATAGTAGGAACAGAAGCAAATCCTAAAGAAACATTTTGGGCAATACTCATTTTCCTCCAAAGCTTGGCTGCAAGATTTTGTGTTAAGGAAAATTCAGACCTGGATAAATATAAGAGCAAGTCAGTGGAGGCAGCATAATTCATGGTTGTTATTAAAATTGGGCCTCAGTTTACTGAGAAATCGTCATTTCTCAGTTTGCTCTCTTGGTTACTCCACTGCCTCAGACCCAAGCTCCTTGCATAGAGCATGTCTACACATCACCCTGTGTCACCATAGTGATGTAGTATGTTGCCGTATGAGGCACTATGGTGATGTAGCGATCACGTGAGTCTACACGTGACTGGTAGCTACTCTGCCATAGCGGTGCGTTCCCCCATTTTAGCATGACGCTATGGGGGAGTAATGGATAAAATGAACCAAAAGGAAGTATTAAAGCACGGTGCCGTAATAATGACCTCATAGGGCAATGTGTAGACCTATCCATTCAGTCTTAATCCCATATACCTTCATTGCTTTGGGTTCATTTTCTCATTGTTAATTCTCAGTTTGCTACTTCCAAACCAAGCAATTATGCATACGCACTCAGGACCTTTTCCCATTAGCCCCTGGCCTTGTCCTCACTTCCTGGTTATGTCTTTTCCTCTCCCAAATCTCCCTTTAAAATACTCTTCTTCCAGTAAGTCTCTAATACCTAGCCCACCCTTCAGGGAACTATTTGTTCCCTTGCTTTCATTAACATTGAAAAAAGGACAAGAGGCAGTGAATGATGCCACACCTACAGTTAAGGTTTTTCAGCACTTGAGTTGTTTATAACTTTGACAAACTTTAACTTCTAGGGATGAAATTATCCATGTTTGTTTCTACCTCGGGCTGATTACTTAGGGAAAGCTTCAGGAAAAATGGTTGAAGTATTTCTCAGCAATCAATTAGGGAATTTGAGTTTATCTGTGTTAAATTTTTGTGTCCTCCGTATTTCTGTACTTATGGATACTCAAGCGTTGAGAAGTATTTGAGTATCCAAGATTTAGAGCAGAGACCTGGAATTTGACGGAGACCGCCCCCCCCCCCCCACACACTAAATTCTGTTTAAATTTAGTCAAGTTACAATTTTTTGAAAATTTCAGTTTGCATACCTTCAGTAGACATTTTTCAGGATCTGGAAATTTTATATTTTAAAGATACCTGCACTAAGAAGGTATCTCAAATGGATTGCATGTTTGCCAACTCACAGACAAAATGAGCATCTCATTGCTGAAGAGGCAATAGGTCTGCAATGACCAAGAATGACTTTTCCTGACTTTTCCAAATGTAGTTGCCATGAGACATAGTTTTACCAGGCACCTAAACTGAGGGCAAGGAGATTGCATTCCCACTTCCAGTATGGGTACTGAGAAGACAGGGGAGACAGTCTGGATGAAAAGGAGGAATAGACAGGTTAGTCTGAATCAAGAAAAGTGAGGTATTGAACCAGCTAGTGTGAACAAGAGCAGACTGGGAAGGAGGGTGAAGGTTGATAAAAACAGAATGGCAGGGATAGGAAGGGAACACATGAGGATCTTGAGCTTTTGGTAAGGGATAGGAGCAGAAGTGCCAAGTCTAGGGCTATGGAGAAGATGGGTCAGTAATCAGTAGAGGGTTTTGCTTGGAACAGATTGAGAAATCTGCCTTCAGCATACCTCTACTGCTGTCAAATAGCTCTGAAACCCACTAGGGAAAATTGTGTGCGTGTCATTTGCTGCTACTGACTTATGTACTTTGAGGGCAACAGCTGACTACCACTACCTGTTATCTCCGGTAAGTCAAATGTAAGACCTCTACTGTGGATTAAATAGATCTACGTGTTTGTGCATTGCTGGTGCCTTGCCAATAGCACCCTGCAAAATAATACAAATAATCTCACCCTCCCCTGAAATATTTTCATTGAAATAATTATTTCTCTTGACTTGGGCTGATTATTTCTAGTTATACTCTCTTTTTTCACAGACCATGTAATTCTTTTCCTTCATAAGGGAAAAGTAAATGTATGTTCCAGACATTAGGAGATGGTTTTGTGCCCCTTGTTATCCCTCTAGTAGGTAGGCTACATGGCACATGCTGGATTCTTTTAATCTTTCTGTATAGGTTCCTACTGCCTGCAACAAAGCTGACAGGAGACAAGAGAACTAGGGAATGCTGCATTTTTCAAACTACAGAATTGGGCCTAATTGCGCCTTCAGATCTCTGTGCAGAGCTCCTACTGATTTCATTGAAAGTGGCACATATGTGTTCAAGGGCAGAACCTGTGCCTGTGAGGATGAAGAAAGCTTTGGGCCAAATTATACTTTCAGTCGCACCAGTAGGATCCCGTTGACTTCAATTTTGACTTGAGAATGGAGCCCTTTGTATTTACTGGTTGAATAGACACAGCTTAGACTGCTCCTGGGTACTTGAAAATATTCAGTTTTGTTGTATGCAGTGTAAAATATTACAAAAGCTAACTTCCAGGCAAGAGCTCCCCACCCCCACCCCACACACATCCTTCTAGGGCAGGTCTTTACATTCATCGAAACAAAGCAAAAAATGCCTTTTGTTGTTCTAAATAGAAAAGATGTGAGGGGGAGAAGAGAAAATCTTCAGGTAAGAAAGAAAAAGAACATTTCACTCTAGGGCAAGCCAAGGAGAAAAATCCTTCTTAACGATAGTTACACTGCTTCATTTTCCACCATCTTGCGTTTTGTGGCATTAGTACTTGCACAAAATGAATACAAATTGCTTCCAAATAAGAATTTAAACAAGTGAGCAATGGTTAGCACTCTCTTTTAACAGTAGTACACATGTATGAGGGAGGAAAAGCAGTGGAGAACTGAGCCCTACGACCTTGTCATTAACTATAGCTTTGCATTCCTACATGGGAGCAGATTCTGTATTCCTTACGAAGCACCCTTTGACCCCAGTGGAGATTTCAAGAGCATGACTAACATCAGGTTAACTCCTCTGGTTCTTTCCTAAACTCTATGAGCTAGGGCTATTTAATTTTTTCTTTATAATTTCTTCTCCTATCATGCAACCACATCGTTTCCATGGCTTCTGCAATATGGTGACTTGGATGACATGTAATACTGTACTTTTCTAGGCATTTTCATTCACTGAACTTAAAATACTTTGTATCATTCTCTCCTTGATGAAGCATTACAGCACCCTCACAAGGTACAAAATAATATTATTTTTTTTCGGGGAAGTAAATAGAACCAAGGAAGATCAGGTGCCTAAATATTTTGAAGCATTGGAAGTAGTCAGATTTACACAACAGGTCAGCATCGGGAATTGAATCGAGGGTAGTGTTTCTCAGCTGGTGGATTGTGACCCGCGGTTTCAGGAATGAGAGCAGAGGTACATGCGCGCAGGACACTAAGGATGTTACTTCTAAAGCAAAGAAAATAAAATCCCTAAACAATCTTGGGATGGCTAACCCTTCAAAGATCATGAGGTCGTGAGGTTCAGAAGCTGCTGTATAATGTAGGTCATCATTATTATCAATGCCACTTTCTTAAAGATCTCTCTTTTGTTGTCAGCCTAAAGGGATAAGGTACAATTTTGACCTCATGTAATGGGTCATGGATCTAAAATGTTTGAAAAACTCTGGCCTAAGGGCATGTCCAGGCTTCTGTGAATACATCCTGCGTAGACATACCCAGTTTAACTTTAAACTGGTTAGTCCTGGGATTGATAGCAGTGTAGCAGGAAGCTCAATGTTGGATACTTACCTGCGTATTTACCGAGCTTCCTGGGTGGGTTTTTTTAACCGACACTGAGTTGCTATGGCTACACTGCTATCAGTACACAAGCTACCTAATTTAAGGTGAGGTTGGGTAGATCTACGTTAGCTGCTGTCCCATCAGTGACTCAAGTGTAGACATGTAATTCCCAATACCCTGTTCTAACCACCAGAAAACACTACCACTGTGATTACACTACTGCCTTTCAGCCTTCCTTCATTTACCATTATCCTAGAAAGTCTCCTTTTGCTGATTTTTAGACTACTTACCTGGCTCAATCCAGTTTGTTTGATAGCCCGCATTCCTTATTATACTTTCCTGACAACCGTATAAATGAGGTCAATCTTTTTATCCTTGTCTGTGACTCCAATAATGTGCTAAAAAATTCATGCAAACTTCTCATGATTTTTCCCGTTATCCATGCTAAATTATACATTCAAATGGTTTTAATATGCCCCTATAGCAATATTTCCTATATCTTCATCTCTGATGAAGTGAGGCTTACAGGTCTTGTTCCCTAAATCTTTCCTTGGTTTTTTCTTGAATCTAGGAATAGCCTTAGTACCCGTCAGGTCCTTGGGTACTACTGCTCTCCTTAGTGGGCTGCCAGAAATCATTGCTAAAGGCTTTCCTATTTCCTTTGCTGCTTCCGTTAGGATTCTGGGATACAGTTCATCTGAGCCTGGTGCTTTGTCAAATGTAACAGTCCTAATTGCCTTATTATCTTCTCCAGTGCAATGGCAAAGCTTTTTAACATTTTACTTTCCCCTCCAGGAGACTGTCTCAGTCTCAGAGATGCTACCTTCCACTTCTTTTATGAATAATGAGGTGAAGAATTCATTTAGGCCTGCAGCAGAATCAACCTTATCTGTCACTAACTTTCCACTCATGTTTCTCCATGCCCGTACTGTCTCATTGCTTCTTGTTGCTTCTGACTATATATTTAGACTCATGGAATCATAGGAATTGGAAATGGAAAATTGCTATTAGGTCATCTAGTTCATTGCCCTTGCACGGCAGGATTATTCCCTACAGTATATTTCCTCATGCTTTGTTTAGTCTAGTTTTAAATGGCCAAGCACTTCACTGGGAGTCCCCTGACTCTGTCTCACAGTTAGGATGTTTTCCTTCATATTAAGCCTAATTTCCTTCTTTCTTAATTTGAACACCCACACACACATTTTGGTTGCATACTGTGTTTTTTTTTTTCTTTTGTGTTTTTTATGTAGGCAAGATCGCCCCTGTTGTTTAGGCCTGTATCTGGACAAAATAGATAAAAGTTTCTGGTCTCCTTGGAGTAGCCAGAGCCAGGTATTGCCCTGCATACATAACAGTCATCTTTATTAAGAGCACAATGATGTAACAGGGACTTAGGCCCCCAACATTTGTATCTGAGTATAAGTTAATGCAGAATTTGTCCCATCACATAACTTCAAATATCTCTTGGCTAAGGATTAGGTAGTTATTTCTTTTAGTTTTCTTAATGAATCATTTCCCCCTGTCCTTAAATTAATTTGGTTTGGTTACTGTTCTACAAAGCCCCTCCAGCTTGTCTAGGATTCAAGTGACACCTTTCTAGGATTCAGGTGCCTAGAAGAAAACATAGGCAGACAAGGTTCCTTGGGTGAATTTGATATCTTTTATTAGACCAACCCAGATAGTCTGAAGAACAGTTATTAAGCAAGCTTTCCGGTTCAAAAAGTCTTCGTCAAGAAGACATAGTATTCCATAGTATTCCTGGTCCTATGTTATTAGAAGCACATCCATGCTGTTAGAGCCACATAATGAGGGACGTAATGTCACCAGATTGTTCTAGCCCATGATATGTTAAACTCTTGTATTGTTTACCTTTTAGTGGGAAATTTGTTACACTACTGACCCTTATTCATTTTTACATTTGATTATTTTTTAGGCTTTTCACCATTTGCCTCATCTATGATATTTTCAGGTGTTCAGCATGGTTCATCAAGGTTTTAATTTTCCTCCTCATGCCTCTTCCTTTCTCATCCTCCACAATTTAACGTGGTTTGACATTTCCTCACCACATTGTATCAGCCTGTAGTTGCTCCTCTGTGTATCCACTACAACTGGGAATGACTGCATCTGATTACTGTTAGACACAATATTGTGTCTGTACTGCTGCTGGGTGTTGCTTTGTATGTCTGGGATCCTGAAGGAAAACAGGCTTTCCTTAAAATTGTTAGGTTTTATTCCTAACAACAAGGTAAAATCAGTAGTTGAGTAAGGTCAGTACAAAAATATATCCTCTTTATGTGTGAATAAGAACTGAGCTGTTAAAAACAGGCAGCTGGCAATACAAATAACCCTAAAGGCATTTTGAAGAAAGCCTAGTATACTGTTAAGGTAAGAAGTGGGAGAAAATATATTCCCTGAACCTTGGGTGGAAGCTCTTTCTATATTCTAGTCACAGTTATTTACATTATACTGAGGCATGGTCCGACCTGCATTTTTGGCAGGGAAGAGCACTGGATGAAGTTTATACTGACAGTGTTTGCATATCTTCCATGTGGAAACTATGAGTACTCATGGGCAGATTTAGGATTTTGAAAAAGGGGATGCAGGTGGTGTGGCACATCATGACACATAACACAACACACATTTTTCTCCAGTTAAAGCAAGACTGGAAGCAGGGAACTACAGGCCAATCAGCATCACCTCAGTCTCTGGAAAAACCATAGAGCAGATCTGCAAGGAATCTATTGCTAAGCACTTGGAGGAGAAGGTGATTAGGAACAGTCAGCATGGATTATTGGCAAGTCATGCCTGGCCAACTTGAGTGTCTTCTATGATGAGATGACTGGCTCTGTAGATGCAGGGAGAGCAGTGTCTGTGTTATACCTTGAATTCAGCAAGGCTTTTGATACCATTTGCCACAGCATTCTTGCAAGCAAGCCGAGGAATTATGGCTTGGATGAATGGACTGTAAAGTGTATAGAAAGTTGACTGGATTGTTGGGCCCAATGGGTAGGAATCAATGGATCAGTGACTAGTTGGCAGCTGGTATCAAGTGGAGCGCCCCAGAAGTCAGTCCTGAGGCTGGTTTTGTTCAATATCTTGATTAATGATGTGGAAGATGGGATGGAGTGCACCCTTAGCAAGTTTGCAGATGCCACCAGGCTAAGGGATGTAGTAGATTACACTGGAGTAAAGGGCAAAGATTCAAAGTAACCTAGACAAATTGGAGGATCGGGCCAAAGGAAATCTTATGAAGTTCAACAAGCACAGGTGCAAAGTCCTACACTTAGGAAAGAAGAATCCAATACATCGCTAAGTCTGGGGGCTGACTGGCTGAGCAGCAACTCTGAAGAAAAGGACCTGGTGTTACAGTGGACAATGGCTATGTGTCAGCAGTGTGGCTGTGTTGCTAAGAAGGCTAATAGCACACGGGCTGCATTAGCAGGAGCGTTGCAAACAGATTGAGGGAAGTCATTTTTCTGCTCTAGACAGCACTGGTGAGGCTGCGTCTGGAGTATTGTGTTTAGTTTTGGGCTCCCCATTACAGAAAGGATGTGAACAAATTGGAGAGAGTCCAGTGGACAGCAACACAAAAGGTTTGGGGCACATGGCTTCTGAGGAGAGGATGAGGGAACTGGGTTTATTTAGTTTGGAGAAGAGAGGACTGAGAAGGGATTTAACAGCAGCATTCAGCTCCCTGAAGGGTGGTTCCAAAGAGGATGGAGCTGGACTGTTCTCAGTGGTGGCAGATGACGGAACAAGGAGCAATGGTCTTAAGTTGCAGGAAAGGAAGTTTAGGTTGGTTATTAGGAAAAATTCTCACGAGGAAGGTGGTGCAGCACTGAAACAATGTACCAAGAGATGTGGTGGAACTCCTATCCTTGGAGGTTTTTAAGGCCTGACTTGACAAATGAGCTACTCAAGTTAATTTGTGGATCTGGAGAAGATCTGGAGAAGATCTTGACAAATGATACACAATGATCTAGTTGGGGATGGTCCTACTTTGAGCAGGGGGTTGGACTAGATGATTTCCTGAGGTCCCTTCCAACCTTCATTTTCTATGATTCTATACCTATTGGACTTTGCACTGTGCACTCGTTTGCTCAAGTACATGTAGAGTTTTTAAAAATACACAAAAAACTCAGCATAAAAGAGTCAAAGAATATTGCATCATTAATCCTGTAGCTATTTTAGTTAAATGTACATTGCTTAGTCAGGTTAATGAAACAAAATCTAGCCTCCTTGATTGTCTTGACAATGCCTCAAATACTTTACTGTCAGTCATTTCTACACTTGAGTTAATATGACCACACCTGAGTTAAAGTTTTGAGCTACAGCTAAAAATATTCTGCAGGGCTGTGAATTAGAAGAGAGATATTACCAGGAAGGGCTGACAGATAGTAAAATTGTGGAAGAAAGGATAAGAATATAAGAAAATAAGAACTGACATTTACTGAGTCAGACCATAGGTTCATCTTGCCCAGTATCCTGTGGCAAAGTGGATGCTGAAAGGGCAAGTGAACTGGTTTTGACCAGGGATTTTTCATTGTTTCTCTCTCACTTGCAGCTTCCAGCATTTAAGGTCTAGGAAGTTTGGATTCAGAGGCTGTATCCCTAACTCCTATGCTCAATAGCTGCTGATGCTCTTTTGCTTCAAGAAGTTGTCCAATCCCCTTTTGAACCTGGCTGAACTGTCAGATTCCACCTCAGAACTTCCTTGGAACTTGGCACTGGTTCTCTGATCCTTGGCTCCTGACCTGGGCTTACATCTCCGATTGCACCTCTTGGATCTCCCCTCTCAGCTCCAGTAACCTGTTCCCCCACCTTGCTGATTCCCAGTTCACCTTTTGTAGCAGCTGGGCCTGCAATAGGCTGTGTCCCAGCTGAATCCTCACAGCAAGACATGTCCTGCTTACCCACAGTGGTACACGGGGGTGGATTTCTGAGGCAGATTTCTTGGGGTGAGCCACTGGCAGCTCTTTAGGGGTCACAAGCCTTCTTCCAGGTCCCTCAGGCCTTGGCCTGGGCTTCCCCACTTCTGGAATCAGCAGACCTCCTTCTCAACAAGCTTGAAGACTTTATCTATGCCATGTCCAAGATCTTTAGAGACATGCATCAGATCCATACTGCTGAGCAAGCCTTCCAGACCCTCAGGCAGGGGTGCTCACCAGTATCAAATTATGCTGCTGAGTTTAGATGGTTGGTTCCCGAGGAGAAATGAGACATTGAAGGAATGTCTCATTCCAAGTAGAATGAGACAACTCAACACTTCCAATTTTGCCAGGGACTGCAGGGTCACATCAAAGATGAGTTGGGCTGAATGGGGCTCTCAGATACCTTGGAAGGACTTATTGACCTCAGTATCTGTATTGGTGCTCAGCTGTTTGAGTGGCAACAGAAGTATGAGGCCATATCTCAGCCTTCAAGGCCAGCTAGGGCCCCAGAAGAGCCAACATCACCCCTGGTGGACACCATGCAGATCAATGTGAGGAAGCAGAGACTTTCCCTGGAGGAGAAGACTCACTGTTGTTCCCAGGGCCTCTTCCTGTACTGTGGGGAACCAAAGTTATTTTGACCGGACCTTCCTAAGGAAGAGGATACCCACCTCTCCTCTAGGGAAACTCCCAGGTGTAGGCCCACTGCTAGCAGTCCAACCATTCCCTCCAACCTACATTCTCAGGAGTCACCAAGCCCCAAGACTCACTCTTGCTAATCATCCTTTGTCTACAGCACTGGTTGGGAGCATACGTCTCTGTTCCAGCTCTCTTAGACACCAAAGACTCTGGTAATTTCAGGGCCTTGATCTGTGTGAAACTACATTGGATTCTGGTCAAGCTGAAACAGAACCCCAAAATAGTGGAAATGTGGACAGATTCCCTTTCTTCTCAGCCCCTATTCCTAGTGACACAGTTCTATTAGGAATATTGATAGATGACCACCACGAAGCTCTTTGTGTCAATCTCATCCGTTTGTCTCAGTTTTCAGTTATTGGGAGACCCTTGGCTATCCTGCCGCAATCTGAACATCTTGTGGGGGGTTAAGAGAGCTCCATTTTGTCTTGCTGTATTTTTTGAACTCTTGTTTGGAGAAGACTCCTTGGACTGGTACCCAGGCCAGAGGCAAGGCCAAAGATACTGGGTTTCTTGTTCCAACTTTAGAAGGTTCATGGCCTACCTTAGTGGGAAATACCTGCCCAATGGAGCCTGATTCATTTCTTCCTGCCAAATATTAAAACTTGGCAGTTATGTTTAACAAGCAAGGAGCAGACCAACTTCCCCAGACTCTCCAATATGATTGCCATTGACCTTTACACAGGGGTGCAGACTCCAGTTGGGCCCATTTATTCCCTTTTCAAACAGGAGCTCAAGCTCCTCAAAGTACATTACAGAGAAACTCCATAAAGGGTTCATCAGGCCTTCTACATCTCCAGTCATGGCTCTAATGCTATTTGTAGCTAAGAAAGATGGCTCCATCTACTTTCTTGTCAACTACAGGGCCTTAATGGTTCATAACTATTATTTACTGCTCTAATAAATGAATTACTTGAGAAGCTTCATCAGGCCAAGTTTTTTTTTCAAAATTAGATCTATGCGGGGCCTACAATCTGATGGCTAGAGAATGATATTTCAGAATTTGTTTTTTGAAATTGGCTTGCATTAGAGCCAGTCCAGCGGTCCAGGGGAATAGCAAGGATTAATTGGTTTCTAAAGTCTGTTTGTGGTGAAGATTCATGTTCTCAGCATTTTAGCACCCAAGGGTCCAAAGCTAGCAGGCAGAAAGACACACAGATACACAGATATCCTGGAAACTTAAAAACATTCAGCAGCAAAACCAGGACTTTGTTCCCTTAGAACCCATAACAAGGTGCAACATGCAGAATTAGCAACAGGTCACAATGACCCGTTATAACCTGGCAAAGAACCCCAAGGATCCCTGGTTTTGGCAGAATGATCCAATTAAGAGACCGGGAATGGCCAAAATAAAACACCAGCAAATGACCAAATTCGGATGTGTACATATCAAAGGATTAGACCAACAGGGCATAATGAGGACAGCAGAATGACCACAGGAAAAACAATCAATGGTACCTGGAAATGAAGAATCATTGGGAGAAAAAGAATACAAAAGGAGGGCTCTTTGGGGCAACAATTTGGGGGAGGGGCATCAATCCCCAAGCTTCAAGGCTTCTGACATCTTTCAAGCAAGAACCATAAGGTGGCATTTGTGTACTGCCCAGTCATTTTGTCTCCTTGTGAACCCTAGGACAGGTATATGAGTAGGACTGTGTAGTCATTTTGCTTGCTTTGCTTGTAATAATCTTATGTGCTATCACTATGTATCAATAAAACTCACCATATCAAACTGAAAGGGGTCATGGTCGGTCACTTAGGCTGTGCCCACCTGGAACAGGGTATCAGGTTGGTTCATAAATCCAGTGCCAACACAATCTAGTATGTATATGGGAGAGGGATGAGTGGAAGATTGCCTTTCAGTCTCGCACTTTGAGTATCTGGTTATGGCCTTCGGACACTATCTTCCAGCACTTTGTCAGTGATGTGGTTCAAGATGAAATGGATGGATTTGTTAACATTTATCTCAACAATTAAATTTTTTTCCAATGATCTGGCCCAGCATTCAGAACGTGTGGAACAGGTCCTGCTCAGGCTCTGTGAGAACTGATTGTAGACTAAGTTATAAACATGTGAATTCAACAAGATCTCAATGAAATTCTTAGGTTATAGAATTTCTCCATAGGGCCTAACTTTGGATCCATGGAAGGTAACTGCTGTCTACCCATGGGATGCAAAGGGGGTTCAATGGTTTCTGGGCTTTGATAATTTTTATAGATGTTTTATCAGGGGGTCCTTGTACCTTGTATCCATGCCTCTAACCATATGAGTAGCCCTCCTCTGGACCCTCTCGCGTCTATCAACATCCTTCTTGAAGAATGGCACCCAAAACTGGACGCAGTACCCCAACTGCTGTCTGACCAATGCCGCATAGAGGGGAAATGCTTGGCCAGTGCTTTCTGTGAATTTCATTGTGAACCTCCCAAGTTCTGAGAACTCATGGTCCTAGTTGTCTTTGTTCAGTGAAGCTGCCAAACTTGTTCTGAGGCACATACTTCACTCGCATGGTTGCCTTCAAGCTCCAGCTGCCAGAGACATTGAAGATACAATATGTTTTCCATGTATCCCTACTTAAACATTTCATTGAAAACCCCTTTCCTGGTGGTCTGAACCTACACCCCCCCACCTGTGATAGTAAAAGGTCATGAAGAGTATATTGTCAAACAGGTTTTAGATTCTAAGCATGTTCAAAGCAAGCTCTACTAGCTGATTGACTGGGAGGGCGATGACCCTGAAGAACAATCTTGGGAACCAGCCGACCACATTCACGCATGAGTACTGAACGTTGAGAGTAACCTGGGTCACAGTGACTATGAAATTATCAGGTTCACCATCTGCTGCAAGGTCAACAAATCAACCAGTGGGATTGAGGCGTTGGACTTCAAAAATGCTGGCTTCAACAGGCTCGGAGCATTAGTAGGGGAGGCAACGCAGGACCAGGAATTAAAAGCAAATGGGGTACACAAAGAGTGGTTGTTGCTCAAGGATACGATCCTGAAAGCACAAAAGAAAACCATTCCAGCAATGAGGAAAGGCACCAGAATGGCTGGCAAGCTCTCCTGGCTTAATAGGGACATTGCAGTCCTGTTAAAAAAAAGAAAAGAGGTGTACACACAGTAGAAGCTAGGGACTATACAACAGTGGCTAGCACTTGTAGGGAAATGATCAGGAAAGCCAAGACAGCAACAGAGTTTAGGTTAGCTATGGAGGTCAAGGACAATAAGAAGTCCTTCTTTAGGTATGTAGACAGTAGAAGGAAAACATGGAAGTGTGGGACCCCCTGCTTAACATCTTGGGACAGCTGGTAACTGACACTCAGGAAAAAAATGAACTCCTGAATGCCCATTTTGCTTTGGTATTTTACCAGATCAAGGGGAAAGTCAAGTGAGACAAGGCTCATAGGGGGCATGCCAGGACTGACAGCTTTCCCACTGTGGATGATGAGTGGGTGCAATACCAATTAGAAAAGCTAGACATTTATATGTCAGCAGGAACAGATGGACTCCATCTGAGAGTGCTGAAGGAGCTGGCTGAGGTCATCGTGGAGCCCCTGGCAAAGTTTCTTCAGAATTCGTGGCTCACAGGGGAAATCCCTGAGGATTGGAAGAGGGCCAATATTGTGTCCATCTTCAAGAAGGTGAAGAGGGAGGACCCAGACAACTATAGGCCAATCAGTCTAACCTCCACCCCAGGGAAAATCCTGGAAAAACTCATTAAAGAATCTACGTGTGATACGCTCACAGAAGGTAAGAGTCTGAACAACAGCCAGCACGGCTTTGTCGTAGGTAGGTCTTGTCTTACCAATCTTATCTCCTTGTACAACCAGGAGATGACTCCTGGACACAGGAGACGTGGTAGACGTTATATACTAGACTTTCAAAAGGCTTTTGCTCCAGTATCTCATGATATCTTTGTGGGAAAACTGGACGATAGTGGGCTCAGCAGCTCGACAGTTCAGTGGGTGGGAAACTGGCTACAGGGTAGGACCCAGAGAGTTTTCATAAATGGATCTGTGTCATCCTGGCATGAAGGAGCCAGTGGTGTCCCTTGAGGGTCCATGCTTGGACTGGTGCTTTTCAACATCTTTATCAATGATTTGGATGGGGGAGTGAAAAGCTTGCTAGCCAAGTTTTCAGATGACACCAAGTTATGGGGCAGTGTGGCCATTCCAGAAGATAGGTTGCAGATAAAAGGCTGACCTGGACAGGTTTGAGAGTTGGGCAGACCGGAACCAGATGAAGTTTAACACTTCCAAGTGTAAGGTGCTCCTTCTGGGGGCAAACAACCCTCAACATACATACAGGCTCAGTGATGACAGCTTGATTTGCACCATGGCCAAAAGGGACCTAGGGGTAATGATTGACCATTGTATGAATATAAGCCGTCAGTGCAAGGTGGTGGTCAGCAGGCCAAACGACACGCTGGCGTGCATCAACCAATGGATCTCATGTAAAACTAAGGAAGTGATACTCCCGCTGTACTCAGCACTGGTGTGACCATAGTTGGAGTACTGCATCCAGTTCTGGGCACCACACTTCCAATAAGAATGTAGGAGAACTTGAGCAGGTCCAGAAAAGAACCACCTGTATGATCAGGGACTTGCAAGGCAAGCCAGACAAGGAAAGGCTGAGGGACCTGGGCCTCTTTAGCCTAAAGAAGAGAAGGTTGAAAGGGGACTTGATAGCAGCTTACCGTTATATCAGAGGAGTGCATTAGGAGTGTGATGAACAACTGTTCACTACGGCACCCTCAGGGAAGACCAAGACCAATGGATACAAACTCCTGGAAGGCCGTTTCTGGCTTAATACCAGGAAAAACTCCTTCACAGTCAGGGTGTTCAGACTGCAATAAATTCCCTCTTGAAGTGGTACAGTCACCTACCTGGAGGTTTTCAAGAGGAGACCGGACAGTCACCTCGCTGGCGTCCCTAACCCCAGTTGTCTTCCTGCCTAGAGCAGGGGCACTGCACCCAATGAATCTATGAATTTGTACAGGACTTTCGCCAGAAGTATCCAGAAAAGCCAGATTCCAGGTTCCTAGAAGGTAGCACCACAGGGAGAGGAGAGGGTGAGGCATACCTGGCTAGGCCAAGCACCTGAGCTACTACACCTGTCCCTGATCCCTGACTAAGACAACTGTCCCAGTTCTCTGCAGCTGGACAAGCTGTCTAAAATGCCACTCACCCCTTATAAATACGCCTGCAGCCCCAGGTTGCAGACATGCCTTCACACAGCCTAATTTTTTTCTGGCTAGCATTGTATTCAATGCTTTCTGGCCCTGATGATATCCCCTGGATCTCCCCTCCTGGATCCTGTAATCTGTGCCCACCCTTCACCCTGCTAACCTTCAGGCAGACCTTAGTGGCCTAATGCAGGACTAGCCACCTATGTCCTGGCCAAACCGCCATACTGCCTCCCATGCTCAGTAGCTAGTGATGTCTCTTTCTTCAAATCATTTTTGCAATCCCTTTTTGAATCTGGCAATACTGTCAGCTTCTGCAACATCTGTTGGCAATGAATTCCACACTTTGAATAGTGAAACATCAGACCATTAAAAAGCAGGGAGAGTCATTTACACCTGTGGAGTGGAGACAGATTTGCAGGAATCAGGAAGATGGTAGTAAACCATGAAGTCAATTGACTCTACATTATCTGAATAGAAATGTTACTGCTCCTCCCAGGCAGATAGATTTAAAATTTTGGTGGAACAGGAATCAAAGATGGTGCAACTGCACCACTGCTCCCTCCACCTGCTCCACCCTCCTGCCCCTGATCCACGTCTGGAAGCATTTACCAAAATCAAAGATTACAAAACCAAGGAAGTGATTCTTCTGCTTTACTCAGCATTGGTGAGACCACAGCTGGAGTACTGCATCTAGTTCTGGGTGCCACACTTCAATAAGGACATGGCAAAGCTTGAGAGAGTCAGAGAAGAGCCACCCATATGATCAGAGACTTGCACAGCAAGCCATACGAGGAAAGGCTAAGGGGACTTGGGTCTCTTCAGCCTAAAAAAGAGAAGGCTGAGAGGGGGCTTGATAACAGCAAACCGCTACATCGTGGAATACAGTAAGGGCTTGGTGAACAACTGTTCACCAGGGCACTCTTGGGGAAAACCACGAGTAATGGCTACAAACTCCTGGAAGACCGTTTCAGGCTTAACACTAGGAAAAACTTCTTCCCAGTTAGGGTGTCCAGACTGTGGAATAAGCTCCCTCCAGAGGTGGTGCAAGCGCCTACCCTGGAAATCTTCAAGAGGAGACTGAACAGTTACCTCTTTGGGGTCCGGGTTTTCCATTTCCCATGGAAAAATGGGGAAAAACATTTATTTCTCCCCATTTTCTCCATTAAAATGAGAAAATGCAGATTTCTCATTTTAATGAAACACCCCCTTCCCCTGCCCCCAGATTTTGCAGTTTTGCAAAGAACGCTCTGCAGGCTGGGTGGGGAGTGGGGGGCATGAACAGGTCCAGGGGGCTGTGGGGGGGAGTGAGGGGCACCAGCAGGGCCAGTGGGCTTGTGTGGGGGGCTGGGAGTGAGTGAGGGGAACAGACGTAGGGCATTCAAAGGTAGCTTTATGTTGTCCTGGGAATCCTCCTTGCAAAAGGGCCTGGGTTGATATGGAATAGAGCCACTCTGCTGTTGCTATACTGCCTGGATATTCCCCCTAAGTAGGGAGATGTCTAAGGGGGTGGATCCATTGGTTTTGCAGGTACGTTATGCTAGTGGGAAACCATGAAACTGTTGGAGTAGACCTATGCCTCATGACAATATGTGACACTTTGCAAAACCCAAAGAAGCCAGCTCTCTGCTCTCATCTGAAAGTCCAATACAGATACATAGGATGTAGCCATTACCTGATCAAATGCACAGGTGCGCAGGCTTGGTGAGAAGCACAACTGGCGAGGCTTTCGGAATGAAAACCATCAAGAGGGATTTGAATGTGGAGATTGAGAGGGCTTGGTGCAGAGGAAGAGCAAGACAGTGCCAAAAAGAAAGGGACTCATGCAAGAGGCCAGGAGGGCAAGTGGAAGAAAGGGACTGAAGGGGGTTTAGAGTTGCAAGGGCCTGTTCAATGCAGCTTTTTATTCAGAGGTGTAACAAGGCAGCCAGGCACTCAAGGCCATGGGACGCTTGAGGGCAGCAGTATCTTCTGGTGAATGCTGCTGCAGCTGGTGAATGTTGCTAGCGCAGAGGCGGGCAGTTATTTCTGGCTGAGGGCCGCCTGCTGAGTTTTGCCAAGCCATCAAGGGCTGCATGACAGGCAGCCAGGGGCAGATAAATATTCATTTTCTAAATTTTCTAGGGGCCCCGTGGGTCAGATAGAATGGCCTGGTGGGTCGAATCTGGCCCGCGGGACGCATTTTACCCACCTCTGTCAGCTAGCGTGATTGTGCAGCAGGAGATATTATTTCTGTGCCCCCTTCACCGTGGTCACCCCATCCTAGTTACACTACTGACTTAATAAAATGCGTGATTTAGCAGAGCATCAGCAAGGGATGAGCAAAGAAAATGAATCGCTTCGCACAGGCAAGCCACTAGAAGGACAGAAGCTCTTGCTTCGGCATGTGCACATAGGCTGCATTCTGCAGTTTATGTTAAAGTGGAGAGGAGCATCTGCAGCTTCAGGGAAAAAAAGAAAAAGTCTTGAGGCCGCACATGTTTAGGCCACGCACTGCCAGATTATTTACTGAAGGAGCTGCCAACATGAAGAGTAAATACATCCACTTCACATATTCTAGTCAATTTAGGATCAGACCCATTTAGCATACTCTTCTACGGGGATGCAGCACACCTGCACGACATTTGGTTTTATCAAAACTGTTTGCCCATTTCAGACAGAGGAGGTGGAGGATATGCTGGTTCCTTGTGTGTGAATCTTTTGCTTTTTATTATTATTATGGATACACTGTCAATTAGCCTAGCCCTTTTCAGCATCAAAATTAACAGTCTATTGCTAAAATGGTGGCATAGAAAAAATAATTAGCATCTACCTACTATTTCAGTGCAGAGTGTAGCCAAAGAGTAAAATCACAATCACAAATTTTCCAGCGTTACTTGGCAAAGATCTGCCTATTTCTGCTTTCAGCAGGCCCTTCCTTTAAACACTCATACAAATAAGAAGTTAATCTGAAGTTAGCTGCAGATTGTAGCTACTGCAGCCAAAGCAATTCAAATTTAATCTCAGCTCACTTTTACGCCAAGTTCAAATGTCTTCCCCTTCTTTCTTTGCAAATGTCTCTTTTCCTGTATTTCTTAAAGATAAAAATGTTGTCGTCCCACAAAGTCTCCTCACAATACCAGCTGTTAAATGAATAAACTCAAAAATAAAAATGTTGTCATTGTGAAATAAGATATATTTAATTAAATAAAATAGAAAAGGCAAGTGCTATTACCAGACCATAAAACTGTAAGGCACAAGATAAAACTAAATTACTACAAGGCCGCTCAATTCAATCTAATCCTTGAAGATAAAGATGGAGCCAGAGAATTGCATGTATTGTGAAATCAACATAAGCCCTAAGCAAATATTAACTAGGGATATATAAACTGATTTATAATAAATACAACTATTAATGCTTGCATTAGTTAAGGAAATGCAAACTGAGCTATACTGGAGTGTAAGACACTCCCATTTTACTTTAATATAATGGGAAGTATACACAAGAGAGCACCCGGAGACTGAGTTATACTTTCAAGTTAAATCATCTTGAGAAAAATATGGATTATAAGGAAAATATTATATGTTTTTCTATTAGTTTTTCATAAAACTCAATTATGAGCTTATATGAATGAAGAAAGCGCCCCAAAGTTTTCTTGCTTTCTGCTTGTTTGTATTATTACATAAATTACTGCTAAAGTATTATGCATAGGGTGGCCATCATAGAGGATATTCTGTTTTTTTGCTGTCTTTTGTCCTCTACTGATACAAAATTTGAGGCCTTTATGTTATCTATTTTTCTCTTCAAGATAAAAATACTCAAGGTGTCTGGTTTTGTATCAATAGAGGACAGAGGACAACCAGACTGTCCTTTATGATTGCCACCCTAATGTATGCATAACTATACTGATGATAAAGAGACCATTCAGTTGTAGGTGAGCTAGTATAAATGAGCCTAACTACACTGATTTCGGAAAGTGCCTGTATATATATTTGTATGGTACTAACAATGGCATATTTTGAGCTGTTACTTACTTCTCTTGAAGAGTCTTTCTTTTGGAAGCTGTAATGTGCCTCTGCAGTATCTAATAGCCACATCCTGCAAACATTCCTGGACATCAATCACTTTTACCTGGTTGAGTAGTATATAGGAACATGGATGCCTTTGTGGGTCAGACCAGAGGTCCAAGTTGTCCAGTATCCTGTCTCAGACTGTGGCAAGTGTGTGGAGTGGTTATTAAGAGCAAGTTTCTCACTTCTGCTGCCCAGAGCCCTACCCTGGCTATTCTGGGAGGAGCCCATCTCAGTCTCCAGAACCTCACTCTGGAGAGAGCTCCGGTACTCTCTGGGGATGGCACATTTTAGCAGATAAAGACTGAGTGTAAACTGTGATTTTCAGGCACTGTTAACGTGGCCAAAGGTAGGCAGATTTTTCACTAAGATAGCAAGAAAGATTGCAGAAGAACCACTCTTAGTCTTGGAAATGGCTGATAGGATTTGGCTTAAAAGAGAAAGAAAGAAAGACTCCGCCTAAGGTTGGTACCTGGCATGGGACGCTTCAGCTCAAACTTTACTTTAGTTTAGCAAGGTTATAAGAAAGCATGACAAGCATTGTTAATATGAGGTGCTGCTATGTGCCCTTCCTAAAAGGGGTGTTTAGATTTTACTGGGCGCATCTACACATTCATTAATGTGCCTTTGCTACTGTGCATTAAATTTAGTACCTCTAATATGGGTATTAGATAAAGGCGCTGTACTTTCACTAATGTGCAGTAGCAAAGGCAAACTTTTTTTGTGACACTTAATGCACAGTAGACTAATTGTGCTGCACATTAGCTCATTAGCACAGTTTTTGCCGGCATGCACTGATGTGCAGTAGAGCAGGTCACTGTGCGTTAAGACATCTCATGTAGATGTGCCCATTCAGTCTTAGTTTCCTCCTTTGTAGACTGTCTCCAGGTTAATGCTACTTCCTGCCAGTGCAATGCTTTATCTTGTTTCACTTTTAGCATCGTTTGATTATTGTCTCTGAGGTCATCTCAGATCCTTTCCATTTCTGCTGGGAAGGAGCTGAAGCTCTTTAACTTATCCTCCACAAATATCCAGAGACTGAAAATCACTTATATGTGATTTGCTGCCCTACAGTAAAACATAACCTTGCCAGGAAGGGACGGAAAATGAACCTTCGAGATGACTGAAATCTGACTGATGTCAACAATTCCACTCGTCTGACTGACATTCTGGTCCTCCTTTGTCACCCGCGCCCGGGATCTTGTTAGCGTTGTTTTTTTACTGAAGCAACACATGGGATATTTTAGGCTTTCAAGATTTCACGCAATGACACGTCTTTTGAAGGATAGTCTGTCCCTCTACCCCTCCCTCTCTTCCTTCTTTCCTTTCAAAATGGCCACTGACAGCTGTGCTATTTTGGGGCTCCAAAAGCTTGTGCCTGTTCTGTGAGCCCTTTTCTTTATCTTGCTTTGTTTTTTCTCCCCCAGACAGGCTGACCCCTTTCTCACTGTAGTCCCCCACTTTGCATTAATTTTTCTGGCCTTTCTTAACCTTTTTAAAGCCCTTTCCCCTTCAGTAACTCACCCCCCGCCCACTTAGTCTCCCCTGTCCTTCCCCTGCCTCTGGTTTTATTTCGTTCCCCACACTCCCACCTCACTGCAGCTGTTCTGTTGCTTTCTTTCCCCCCCCCGCTCTCTTTCCTGATATATTGCTTACCTTTATCCTATCCTCTGTTTGTTTTTTCCAGCTGCTTTCTTCCTTGTTGGTAAGATGGCTGCCCACCTCCCACCCTTTTGGTTCCTTGCATATTTAACCGTTTTTTCATTGAGATGGCTGAACACAGCTCCCAGAGGTTCACTGCTGGGGCTTCTGCCCCTTTGGACCAGAGTTTTGGGCTCTGGCTTGATGCCCTCCTGCCATTGGAGTGGAGGAGTGTGCTGCTGCTGCAGACATGCATTAGCGGGCTGCAAAAATGTCCTTTATGCTGCTTTGGTGAGTTCACTTCCCATCATTTTCCTCAGCTCCCCTGCTTTGGTGCATGATGTCATGGTAACAGGTATGTTTGTCAGGGTTGCTTTTTGCTTTGCAAAACCCTTAGACACACCGGCCATTTAGGTGGTAGCCTCCAACGTCCATCCAGTCCATAGATTGCCACTTGGCAGCAAAGTTCCTGAGCTCCGGCATGTCCTGTCCTTTAAAAGGCAGATGTTGATACTTTTTGACAGGGAGGGTCGCGGTTTGCCCCATTCCATGTCCTTCATGATTCATGGGTGGCATTATGAGGTCTACCTCACTACTGGGACACCTTGTGCTTTCGCTGTGGCAGCAGGTTACATCTGACTAACCAGTGCCTGAAGAAGAAGCCGGCCATGGCAGAGCTCCTGCGGCTGCACCCAACGGTGCAGAAGCCCTGTTGGTCATAGAATCATAGAAGTAGGGTCGGAAGGGACCTTGTAGATCTTCAAGTCCAAACCCCTGCCTGGGTAGGAGGGAAACTGGGCTCAAGTAACCCCAACCAGGTAGGCATCGAACCGCTTCTTAAAGACCCCCAGGGTGGGAGCCAGCACCACTTCCCTTGGAGGTTGGTTCCAGATCCTAGCCACCCTGGCTGTGAAGTAGTTCCTATGCATGTCTAATATAACCCTACTCTCCAATAACTTGTGGCCATTATTCCTTGTTATCCTGGGGGGTGCTAGGGGAAACAATGTTTCCCCCAAACCCTTCTGGTCCCCCCTGGTGAGTTTATAGACAGTCACCAGGTCCCCCCTCAGCCTTCTCTTGTGAAGGCTGAACAGGTTCAGGTCCCATAGCCTCTTATTGTAGGGTCTGCCCTGCTGTCTCCGGCTCATGCAGGTGGCCCTCCTCTGGACAATGTTGTCCACGTCCCTCTTGAAGTGGGGTGCCCAGAACTGGACACAGTGCTCCAGCTGTGGCCTGACCGGTGTCATGTAGAGCGGGAGGATCATCTCCTTGGCCCTACTTGAGATGCACCTGTGGATGCATGATAAGTTCCAGTTAGCCCTGCCGACCGTGACCTTGCATTTCGGCCCATGTTCATCTTGGAATCAGTGATGACTCCAAGATCCCTTTCTGTCTCTGTGCTCTCAAGAAAGAAGTTTCCCATCTTATAAGTGTGTTGCCGGTTACTACTGCCCAAGTGCAGCACCCTGCACTTGTCCGTATTGAAACGCATGGTGGTGGGGACAGGCCTTCTTCTCAGTCACTCCCTGTTTTGTTGGAGTCAGCTGGCTTCATGGAGGTTGACCTGGCCTCCTTTTCCTTTCCCCGCAGGGGAGGCTTTGGGTCCTCCTGCTGGGAAGGGCAAATCCCAGGCACAGAAGAGGCCTTCCAAGAAGATCCTATCATCCCCTCAAGCCGTTCCCACCACTTTGAGGGGAGCTAAGGTTAGTGTGCAGGATGGTCCCTCTCTGCCTGCCTCCTTGACATTCTCTCCAGGCGCTGTAATGGTTGAAGGTGACCTGGGGGTAAGGGAGGTGGCAGGGGGTCTGATGGCCCTCCCCCTGCCTCTCAGCTTCCTGAGTCTGACAAGATTGACATGGAGGCTGGGGGAAGTGAGAGAGCCCAGCCCAGGAGAGTGCCCCCCACAAGAAATCAGGGACTGATGACCCTCCACCCAGCTCAAGAATCCCATGGCTAGGAAAGCATCTAGGCTCAGGGGTGAGTTGGTGGCAGCCTATAAGTGCATAAGGAGTGTGTGTGGAACTGGGAGAACGTGTGTTCATCAGGGCACCTTAAGGGAAGACAAGGTCCAATGGTCACAAACTCCTGGAAGACCGTTTTAGGCTGGACATAAGGAAAAACTTCTTTACTGTACAAGTTCCCAGAGCCTGGAATAGACTCCTCCCAGAAGTGGTGCAGGCACCTACTTTGGACACTTCCAAGAAACACTTGGATTCCCATGTTGCTGGGATCATTTGATCCCAGCTAACTTCCTGCCCCTTGGGCAGGGGGCTGGATCCAATCATCTTTAAAAGTCCCTTCCAGCCCTAATGGCTATGAAATCTATGAAATCTATGAAAATCCAGGACAACTTGTTCCTGCTTCTCAATGTGTTGATGGCCACAGACCTCTTTGGCCTGAACATCGGACATATGTCCTTGGACCAGGAGAAGGCCTTCGATAGGGTTTTTTGGACACTAAAGGTTGTTGGCTTTGGGCCTGTCTTTATGTCTGCCCTCTGGGTCTTGTACTGAGACATTTCCAACCTGTTAAAAGTGAACAGTGCACTCTGTGCCCTTTTCCCAGCCTGTAAAGGCAACTGCTAGGGCTGTCCCATTTCAAGAATGCTCTACACCCTGGTCATTGAACCCCTGCTCTGTGCACTGTGATGGTGCCTGACTGGCATTGTCCCTCCATTGGCCTCCAGCATGGTTGTTGGTCTGCCAGTCAGGCTGATGGCATACGCAGATGATGTGACCATCCTCCATGGTACCCAGGGTGATGTCCAGCCATAGGTTGACTGTCAGTGTGCTTATGAGCATGCCTCAACTGAACCAAGAGTAACACCATGCTTCTTGGTGCTTGGGCCAAACCCTGCCCCCCCCATCTGGATCTGCCTGGGGTCTCACCTAGTGTTGTGAGGGCATTAAGGCCCTGGGGGTGTCCCTCAGGCCATCGGTCTTCCACGCTTGGAATTGGGAGGGCCTCAGTGATGCAGTGGAGATGTGCCTGTGGTGATGGTGCCTGCATCTGCCTGGCCTCTCCTACCGTGGGTGGGTCCTCATTATGAACAGCTGCAACTTTATGGCACTGGAATGCCATGTTGGACCCCCCACTGGACTTATACTTGAGAAGCTACAGAGATTGCTGGTGGATTTTTTTCTGGGATGGGTACCATTGACTCCCCCGAGCCGTTCTCTACCTGCCTACAGCTGAGGGAGGCCAGGGCTTAGTTGACACGGCAGGCAGGGTAGCTGTTTTTTGCTTGCAGGCTCTCCAGAGACTCCTGTCTGTGGGCAGCTTCCTTCCTGCCCTCTGCCCCGTAAGAGCTGGACTATGTATCTCTGCAATGGGTTCTGCCCTTGGGTTTGACTGAGATACCTGCCCACTTGAACTGGTGTGCCCTCCTTCCCTTCTATCACAGCCTGATATGGGCCTGGCAGGCCACCTTTCACCTCCATCTTGAGGCCAGGCATCTTTGATTTCCACAGTTGCTGCAGGAGCCCCTTGTCTGACACCCAGCCCTGAAGCACAGGCTGTCAAGCCTTGGCTCTGATAACCCTGTCAACTCTCTTATCTGGTTGCATACTGTCTGGCTATGGACAGTGACCTGGGCGGAGGGCCTGGCACTGTAGCAGTTCTTCCCATGCCTCCTGATAGTGATTCTGGGGTTTGCTTTGGCATGCTCCCCAAGAACACCCTGTACATATGGGTGGTTCATGTCTACCAGGCCCGCATCCTTGCCACTTGTTCTGACATGATGTGGTGGCAGTACCTCGTGGCATCAGCACTCACATTGGCCCACCCTACGTGGTGCATGCTTTATAAGCTGCCCATTGTTGAAAGGACCAGCAACTTCCAGTGGCAATTGCTACATGGATTGCTAGCCATTGGCATGCTCATTCACTACATGGATCCAGCTGCACCAGTGACCTGCCCCTTTTGTCCAGGGGAGGTAGAAGAGGATCTGTTCCATGCCTTCCCTGGGTGTTCCTGGCTGCTGCTGCTCTTTGCTACCCTCGGCACTTTGCTCGAGGCGCTGGACTTGGGCTTCTCAGAGGCTACCTATTTGTTTTACTTCCCTTACCAGGTAGCTGAGGGGGGTATCATTTGCCTGGCCAACTTTCTGCTTGGCCAGGCCAAGATGCCCATCCTCAAGAGCTGTAGGATCTGGCTTGTTGGGACTAGTTCTGATGATGCCCTGTGGCTCTTTCAGTTCTTGATCTGGGTGCGCCTGTTGCTGGAATTCGAACATCAGGTCCTCCAGTGGACAGTACCTGCCTCCCAGGCATGTTGGGCCATTCAGGGGGTACTCTGCAGCATTGTGGGTGGCTGCTTGGTCCTCGCACTATGATACTGCTCGTCCCTTTCCAGGGTACCGGCAGGGGTCTTAGCAGGTTGATGTTATACCAGAATGTTTTTGTGTTTAGAGTGTGAAGACAGGCCTTGCAGGCTGTAGCCCTAGGCTCAGTCTGTTGTACCTGGCCCCCTGTCTGGGCTGTTCATTGTTGTACTGCTACCCCTTTTTCCCTTAATAAACCTTTATTAAAGTCTTTCTTTCTCTTTTTCTTTCACCTGGCAGCTGCTACTCTGTGGCACAGTTGTGTCATCCTGGATCCACCAATGAGCTTGCTCAAAAGGCTCCAGAACATGTTTGTGGACTTCTTCTGGAATGGGCACTACTGCCTCCAGTGGGCTGTCCTGTATCTGCCCACCAACAAGAGGGGTCAGAGTCTAATCAGCTTGTTGCCTTCTGCCTACAAGCTCATCAGTGCCTGCTCTTTGCTTGGAAATGCATCCCCTTGATCAGGAGCTTTTTCTGTTAGATCCCAGTTGTCTTTACTGGGATGCCATACTGCCTTTCTACCTCAGTCTCAGCTGGGCTTGACTGCCTACCTCTGAAGGACAGGTGCCTGTGATTTCCCGAGCTGCTGCAGGAACTCCTGGTCCATAACTTGGCCTTGCAGCCAGGGGGACTGAGCTGAACCTCTGGAAGACTCACTGCTTCCTTTTCCTGGTCACATATAATCAAGCTGACCCACCTCCACTGCTTAGCTTAGACTCCTTGGCTCTTGGCCAAAGCCCTGGCTGACTGGCTGGGCCTGCATTCTGTTTGCTTTGCTTCACATCTCCTGGATAAAATGAAAACTTCCCACCCGGCAGATGTGCTTGCCAGTACTCTGATGATCATCTGCCACCTCTCCCTGTGCCCAGTGGGAAAGGGTGGTGGAATCCGCCTTGAGATCCTGTACGGAAACTGTACATATGGATGGTCAAAGTGCAATATGTCCATGTCTTTGCAGCCTTGTTGTGACACGACTTGGAAGCTGCATCTAGCGGCACTCTCACCATTTGTTTTTAACAGTTGCATAATAAAGTTTTAAATATTTGCTTAATAAAGGTTTGTCTGTTTGTCCTTCTTTGCCCTGCCCCTCCCACTGAAGGGGTACAGATAGTCTGCTTTTAAGATTTCCCACAAAGACCCATAAGGCCTTTCCCTGGTCAGTTCACAGCCTGCTTTTTTCCCTTAAATATTGCTTCAGGATATATTTCTTGTCTGCTTTTATGCTATTTAGAATGAATCTACAAAATAAAGTCTGTTAACAAAGAAAAATGTTCAGACAGGCCATTTTTAGCTTAATTTTCAAACAAAACAAAACAACAACAAAAGCATAGCCAACTCCAAAACCAGAAGATAAAATGAATGTATTCATTTTTGCATTTATCTATGAGCTTATTATATGTACAGCTTTGATGTTACATGAAGACTACCTGGGTCGTTTTGTCCCAATTATTCAGTGCAAAGTTGGAGGACTTCCATGCTGCATTAAGTATACCAACTTTGATGTTGCAGTAAGCGTCCCTGACTCAAATTTGAGTTGTCAGAACTGCCTTAGAGTAACTGGTTGCATATCAAAATGGTCTGAATAAAACTACTGCAATGTCTATATGGAAACCCCTGATGTTAATTTCCAAAGTATCTGACACAAAGGTGAGAATTATTAATCAAGCAGTTACCATCCAATTTCACTGTGAAATCTCAGAAATTATTTCATTAACTCTATTCTTACTTAGGCAGGTTGGCATTATCAACATTATTACAAGAATCCTACTCTGTGTTTTGAAAGACGTAAGCTTTCTTGGGGCAGTGTTCATGTCCATTTGTGCGTTCAGATAGTGCTTAGCATGAAGAGGCCCTGAGTTTCTGTTAGGACTCATCATCATCCTTGTCAGCATCATTGTCGTTGTCGTCAACATCATCATCACCATCATTTACTACTTGCATAAGCAAGTATTAAATGACTGTGCAGTGACTGGCATTGCTGGGCAGTACTGTTGCTGCACATTTTTTTCTGATGCCACTGCACACTAGCTTCAGTGCATGGTTAGTGCCTGGCAATGCTCCGGTGTGGTAGCAAGGAGCTCCTGTGCAGTAGTGTCTGGTGTAGATGCACCCTCCTTGCAGCAAATAACTGAACAGCAGCAGTGAGGCAGTCAAACCTACTTATTTTTCTGCTCCCTGTGGCCCAAGTTCAGACTTTACTTTTAGTTTTGCTGGTGAGTGGCAGAAATATGGCATTTGCCATATTCCTTGTATATAATGTGCACTCCAATTTCTAGCCACTGGTTTTTGGGAAAAGGTGCATGTTGCGTGTGAGAAAATATGGCATTTTCTGGCAGTGTAGAAAGCATGAACAAGTCTTTGTTTTTCCATTGACTCATCAAAAAACAGAAAAGCAAATTTTGAAAGGAATTTTAAAAGTCCCATAAATCCCTTTATAGCTAAAAAAAAAGACTATAAAAAATAAAGTAATAGAAGACTATCTTTTTTTTTAGACACTATTTTGGGGCCTCCTGCAAGGTATAATTTTGAGGCTCCCTGGTTCATCAAAAAATCAACATTGCAATTATCCTCTCCTCTTCCCACTCTTGCTTGCTCGTTCTATAAACTCACTGAAATAAAATAGTTGGGGCTGGGCTGCATGCACGTGGGCATGGGGTAGGGACGGCATGTGCTGGGGACACCTGAGTTCCCTTCCCCGGGCTGGGGCCAAGGCAGGAGTGAAGCGGGAAACTCCTCCCCTGCTTGGCTGGGAAGGGGCTCCCTGCCTGCATCAAGACCTTTAAACATGGGTCAGGTGGCAGGGGGCATGTGGGGCATGGCCCCTTGGCTGTGGGTGCCCCTGTGGCCATAGGCTCAGCAGGATAGGAGAGGCTGGCTCTGCCTATTTTTCACCTATTTTGATTTTAATATCATTTGCGAGTTTTAACTTTCCTATGAATCAGAATGGCCCCCCTAACAAAATCTGAAATTCCAACACATCTACTATTTTATAAGATATCAACAAAGGATTTGCTTGTCTGTGTCGATACAATGACTTACACTTTGGATTTTATCACTACTACAAACAGAAAGTGTGCTTGGGCACCTCTCAATATATTCCTTTTTATTTTCAAAAGTAGTAACAGCAACAGATGACAGAGGTTTGCATTTAGTGACACTGAACTCATTTGTGATGCAGTATGCAAGAAGGCTTCAGAAAATGGAGTTGTGTTGCAACTGGGTTAAGTATTTGATTTTATCATGCATTTCAAAGCGGACTTCAGGTTTTAAATTACGCACTGCTTAGATGTAATGCTAGATCATGATGCTGTAAAACCAAGACAGACATGCGGATACTGAATTAAAGAAAATAAATTAAGACTGTAAGAAAGCTAATATTGTTTCTCTAAAAAATGGTAAATGGGACAATCCAGATAATTATAGGCATGTCAGCCTGGCATCGGTCCCAAGCAAAATAATGGAACAGCTGATCCAGGACTCAATTAAGGAAGAATCAAAGGATGATATTAATGCCAATCAACATGAGTTTATGAAAAATAGATGCTGTCAAACTAATTTGATATTTTTGGTGAGATTACAAATCTGTTTAATAAAGACAGTAACATTGATGTAACATATTTAGACTTCTGTAAGGTATTTAACTATATATGGCATGACATTTTGATTAAGAAAGTACAATGATACAAAATTAATATGGCATATATTAGATGGATTACAAACTGGTTTATTGACAGATCAAAAACAATTATAAATCATCCTAGAGGCATGTTTCTAGCAGGGTTTCTCTGGGAGAGTTGTTATATGAAGTGTCATGGACTCATAGATGACTGTACAGGCCTACATATGATAAGAACTTTTTTTTCCCCAAAATTGGCAGTACATTCAGTGTGTGAGAGCTAGCTTGACGCTGTTCCTGCTGCATACTGGGCACCTCTACCCATTCATTCATGTGCATTAGTTATTGCACATTTAGTTTCATACTTAATGACGTACTAACTAAATGGGCAGTAACTACAGTTAATGCACAGGAGCACCAGCGCATAGTTTTTTAGTGACTGCAGTAGCTTAATACTAGTGTATTAGCATGATTTTTGCCCAGCATGTTACTGCAGAGTGTTATTAGGCTACTGTGCATTAAGTGTTTTGTGTAGATGGGTGCACTGTGTACATTTTCCTGCTTATTCCTGCTAGTCAAAAATGCCTACGTCTTCCCTCACCTTGACATTTCATTTACACCTAACAGGTCAAAAGAGTGAGATGGTAAGCTGTGCACAATAGAGAAAGCCTTTGGAAAGTTCTTGAAGTGCTTTTCTGGTCCAAGATACTATCTGTCCACACTCTTATTCATCAGATAGGAGCAGTGTGGACACTTATACCTCAACCATCTTAGTCAGCTATCTCATTACAGCTGAACAGTGGCGTAGCAATGTGGCCGGGCACCTAGGGCACAGTGACTGATCCTGTACCACCTGCGTGATTGCATACATACCAGTGGTAGACATTCTCCCACCCCAGGTTGGTGACTAGGACAGCTGCCCCATCCTAGTTATACCATTGTTGTTGATGGGCATGCAACATTGCAGTATCGGTCCGCTTGGCATACTACCTCACTAAAAATATGGCTTGCAGCATTGTGATTGGAAGTTTGTGTTACCTCAATTGCTGTAGGTGCCTGTAAGCGAGTCCTTTATTATGCTGCCTTTTGCAGGCCAATGAGCTCTGCTGTTAGTTCCTCAGGCAGTTCAGTTCCCACCAAACAAACCTCAGTCTCTAACCACACAAACGAAACAAGGCTAATCCTCCATCCTCTCTTCACGTTAGGGAAAGAGCTGCTTTCCATTCTGGCTTTTACCTATTACAGCAGCCTGGTGTCTCCTCTGTGCAAACAGTTCCTTCACTGATTGCTTTCCTTCTGCTCTCTCCTCTGTGGTTTTTTCAGCAGCAGCAGTCCCTCGCTATGAGGATGAGGATGTGCATTTTGTACCACACAGTCATTTAGTACTTGCTAAATGACTTGTGAAAGGAAGTACCAAATGACTGAGCACTGGTACTGTGCAATCCTGATGGCACGTGGTTATGTTTAGATGTTACATTGCCATAGCTATGAGCCACGGTGACATAGCTTGTCACTATGGTGACATAGCATGGGCGTCACAATTTCTGCCCACTGACGCTATGTCTCTGTAGCTCGTCATTATGGTTACCTAGCATCTCATGTAGATGTGCCCAGTGAGTCTGCTGGAGGCCAATCCAAGATCCTCATGTTCAGTTACAGACATAGCAAGTAGTTTTGGGAGGAAAGAGTGATGTCGGTGATGTCACAGCTCTTTCCCTTTCTATAATCTGTCTCCACAGTGAGACAAGTTGGCTCAAAACGATCAATTCCTTTTTATACATTTTCGTGTCGTTGGGGATAATTTGTGTGCTTGAGTCTCCCAGGTGCTGATGTTAATATTGCATTCCTTCAGATTGGCCTTCCAAGTGCCCTTGAATCTCTTCTTTTTCCCACCTGTAGAGCAGTGACTATTGGTGAGTTGGGAGAATAGGACCTATTTTGGGAGCTGATGCCAGGCATGCTTATGACAAGTCCTGTCCTATGGAGTGTTGGCACTAGATTTATGACCTTGCTACCTTCTTCTGTGTGGAACCCAGGCCCTCAGACTGACCACAGTCTTTCCATTTGATAATAGGTGAATTTTACTGATACGCAGTGATAGCGGATAAGAATAATGCAAACAATTCTATATCTACCAGTCCTAGAGCTGCACAGTCATGGTATGCCTGGCCAGTACACCAGCTTCACTCTGAGGTTCTCTCTTGAATATCAGATGTCAGCAGCCTGGAGGCCAGAGGCCAAGGCCCAACCACCAGTGAGGTGGGTGAGACAGGCTGGTAGCATGCCCTCTCTCCATTGTGGCCTTGGGATCCCCTCTCGGGGAACCTTTGATTTTTTGAAATCCCTCCTTTTGTATCCTTTTTTCCTGCTGATAACTCATCTTTGGGCATCGCTGATTAGTCTCTCTGTGGTCATCATATTGTCCACGTTCTGTCCTGTCAGTATATCCCTGTATTGCACAATCAAATGCACAGATCCTAATTTGGTTCTTTCCAGGTATTCTCCTAATTTGGTCTGTTCCCCAAAACTGGAAATCCCAAGGGCTCTGCAGTTGGGCAGTGTGACCTGGTGCCACCTTATCTCATGTTATGGGAGTGTGGTACATGTCTTTAATTTCCCAGCCTGTGTGTCTGCTTGCTTTTAACAGACACAACAGGCCTTGAGGAAACTTTGTCACAAAAGAGGCTTTTAGAAATCAATTAACTCTTGTTGTTGCCCTGGACCATTATTTTTAATACAATGTCTACTTTACCTACAAGCCAATTCCCAAAAGCAGACCTCTAAATACCATTTTTTAGCCATTGTGGAGCTGGTGCCATATAAACATGTCTTCAGTGCTGATGGTGTTTGCTTGAGCCAGAGCACTAACATTCATTCTTTTATCCTTCCAACTGATATGGAGGATTTTCTGAAGACTCAGAAAGCCCCAGGATTTCTGAAGGATTTTCTGGGGTTTTAAGTTTCCAGTGGGACACAGAGTTTGGAAATGGAACATATGTGCTACACATATGTATATTTCCATATTACTCTGAATATTACTTCATTAAAAATGTCTCTAACGTTAAGAATGAACACAATCAACTCACCTAGGTTGGCTGGCCACAAGAGGTGCCTTTACAATACCTGGCCATTAGGTAGCAGGGAGCCTGTTTCTTTGAGGAAAAGGACAACCTTTGGATAAAATGAATAAGGCAGCAGATACATCACTGGTATGCCACAATGACTTGCACCAGTGCTCTTTTTCAGGGTAATCTTATCTTGAGTTGAATGACTTACATTGGTGTCAGTCAGCATGTTAGGAATCTGCTTCATGCTTCCTATAATAAAAAGACAGTTTGTATAGAGGTGTTTAGCTATCTTAGCTTAAAGTCAGGTGAAAGTATGGCAGTGATTAACTGGTTCAAAGAAGAATGACCTTTTGTAGGCAGCATTACTTTACAGCAAGTTTACAGTAAACAACACTACTTTGTGTTAAACTTGTTCTCATTGTCAGATTTCTCCCTTTCATTCTTATAGATCTTGTTGATGATGATGGCACCTCTTGTAGCCTGCTGTTGCCTGAGGTATTGCACCAACTCTTTTGTCATGTTCTCAGCACCTGGATTATCCTGCAGGACTGGGCATATGTAAATGAAGTATAGTACTTCAGAAAACACATATGTGTAAAGTATTGTTTTTACTAAGAATAGTTGAAAATGTTTTTTCAGGGTGGACACGACTGATGCAATAAATAGTTTGTGTTTAGCTCATGTTTCTCTCTTGCTATGAAGATTTGATTCCAGAGATTTTCAGTTGGTGAAACACGTGCCTTAGAGCATAAATACCAGGAAATGGTTGGTTTAGATGGGCAACCTGTATAAAACTGCGATGCCTTGTCTTTTGAAATACAAACTAACACTTATGCAGAATGGCACTGAACAAAATCAGGGTATATTGTAACACCTGATCTCATCTGAGCCCAGAAGACATACTACAGTACAAGTGCCACATTGCATTACATTTTAAAGAACTTTTATTAAAAAAAAAAAGAAAAGAATCAGGTAATTCACCATCAAGAGAACTGACTCTGACTAAAGGATGTCTTTGTTATTTTGGCACTTCATAAATCTTCATTTCAGAGCTTCTCTCCCCTTGAATTCTAAAGTTATAGAAGGTAAAGTATGCATTTAAAATGAAATGTTTCTACCTGACTAAGCTCAGATATAGGCAAAACCTTATATACTTGGTAGCTTAATTCTCATCTGAGACAATATAGTCTTCCACTGTAAAAAGTTCTTAAATGATCATATTTCACACTTCTCCTAGGGCCATTGTTGATATGACACAAACTTATATCGAGGTCACTAAAACTTCTAATCATCTCACAGGTCATGAATCTTCTGGTAGCCCTAAAGATGTGAAGCAAAACCCTAGCTGAATGGTTTCTTGAGTTTCTAGAATTGAATACCAGTGGGAAAGGGCCTATGAAAATGTTCGATCATTAATACTGTTCAGGGCTGGAAGGGGATATCATGCACCTACCTTTTTTTTTGTCTGTCTATGTATCTATCTAGTATAGTGACAAGATGGTATCTGACTGAATTCTCCCATACTTCTTTCATAGATTCCAGTTCTCTACCTGTATGCATCCAGAAATCAGCAGGCATTCACTGCATGAAGCTAGACAAACAGATCCACAGACAACAACATCAAGAAGAATAGGCCTCAGGAAATTGTTGCTATCTATATTTTAGTATTTGAAATTCACAGACATTGCACCTTCTCAAACAGGGTTAGAATTCCTACCAGATTTACCATCCTCCAGAGGACTGAGGTACAGGCTTTTCATTAGGCTATCTCTGTTGTCATGAAGAAACAGAGTTGCACTTTTGAACACAGACCACACTGTTGTTTCTACCTCCCTCTTTGCCCCCCACAGAATTATTATTGAAATTAGTCTTCAGATCTATCAATCACCTCCCATAAACCACAATAGTTCCCTTCCATGGGTTTCTGGGAGAGAAGCAGACATAGCAGAGGTAAATAGCAAATGGAACAAGGGCTTGTATAAAAGGCCATATGTAAATAAAAACCTGATATAAGATAAATTATCAGGTAATTAACAGACAATTGAGATGTAGTTGAAACCTGATAAGTGGAAGAGCAAGAGCATGTGGTGTGTGTGTAGGGGGGAGGGTGTTATTACCTGTGAAATGCAAAGACTAGCAAGTATCAGGTAGGTTATAATGGACCATGAAACCATTGCCTATAGGATCACAGGATTATAGGAAAGTAGGGCTGGAAGCAACCTTATGCGATCATCTAGTCCCTGTTCAAGGAAAAATCACCCCTGACTAAACCATCCTAGTCCGGTGCCTCCCTAACCTGCTCTTGAAAACCTGGGTGGAGTGCCCACAATTTCTCTACATAGCCTGTTCCAGTGGTTGAGCACCCTCATAATTAAAAAGTTTGTCCTAATATCCAATCTAAATGTCCTCTGCAACAGCTTGAGACTATTACTCCTAGATCTGTCCTCTTTGTAATATCCTGTTCAGTCTTCTCTTCTTCATATTAAATAAACCTAGCTCTCTTAGCCTTTCCTCTCATGTCATGCTTCTCATAACTTTTGTTACTCCCTGCAGGACTATTTCCAATCCGTACACACGTTTCTTGAAGTGAGGAGCCCGAAACTCAACACAGTAGTCCAGGTGAGGCCTCACGAGTTCTGGTTTCACCCACATAGTTTAGTTTCCATGTGGGCATTTGGTGCACTGGTTTATTATACTGCATTCTGGGATAGTATCATAGTATCATATCATAGTATCTAGGGTCAGAAGGGGCCTAGAGCAGACCATCTAGTCTGACCCCTGCCAATGGCAGGAACGAGTGCCAGGGTCACAGGACCCCAGCCAAGTACTTATCTAATCTACTCTTAAAGATGCCCAAGGTAGGAATAAGAACAACTTCCCTAGGAAGCTGGTTCCAAACTGTGAAGTAGTGCCTCCTAATGTCCAACCTAAACCTGCTCTCCAGTAACTTGTGACCATTGGTCCTAGTTAGCCCTGGTGGTGCCCGGGAAAAAAG
>JAGPOW010003642.1:12211130-12234276 GCA_030014935.1 Caiman crocodilus
CCCCCCTCCCAGGAAAGAAAACCCTTAAAAAAATGAAAGCATATAAAGACAGCCATTTTCTTCAAAATTATATAACCATTTAAAACAAAAATTTGGGATCAATTTTTGTTGGCTTTCATTGTATCTTAAATGTTTTAAATCAGCACAGATGATTTCAGAGTCCTCTTGCTCTTTCTGTCTAAGACTTCTCTTCAGCTCCCGCCACGTCTAAAGTCTTTATGGTACCATGAACAATGCTTTGGAGGTGGAACGCGTTGTAAGATGGGCGCTTTAGCTCTGAATGTGATCGACTGCCATCTACTGTATAGACTCAGCTGGTTAGAGCATAGCAAGGATAACCCCATTTCAGCTGCACTTAAGCTGATCAGTGATGCACCATATTCACATCAAAATGCTATTATAAACATTATGGCATATAAACACACGAAGAAAATGAAAAAAAACCCCTCACCTGCATTCCAGCCAGCCAACTCCAATTATGTCTGCTTCTTTTAAGACAGACTGCTTTCTTTACCTTTTAATTATCTGTGGAAAGGCTGTTTTTACAGCGGTTTTTACAAGAGTGTCGTGATAGTCTTTTGATGTTGGGTATCTTTACCTCATGGGAAATAACACAGGCATAATTATTAGAAAGCCAACATTTTGACAGTGAGAGACTCAACCATTGGTTTTGTGAGGTGAGTCTTCTTAGCTAGCAGGATTGAGCCTGTTCTGGTGCATGGGATTGTTGTGTCTTCAGTGCAGGACTTTGCATTTGTCCTTATTGAACTGCATGAGATTTCTTGTGGTCCAAAGCTCCAATTTGTCAAGGTCTCTTTGAATCCTAGCTTTACCTTCCAGCATAAATACAACTCTCCCCAGCTTGGTGTCATCTGCAGACTTGCTGTGGGTACACTCTATGCCATCTTCCCGGTCGTTGATGTTGAACAAAATCAGCCTCAGGACCAAACCCTGGGGCACTCCACTTGATACTGTCTGGTAATTAGACATCGAGACATTGACTACTACTCTCTGAGCCTGATGATTCAGCCAGTTTTCTATCCACCGTACAGACCATTCATCCAACCTGTACTTCCTTAGTTTGCTTGCTTAATGTTGTGGGAGACCATATCAAAAGCCATGCTAAAATCAAGGTACATCACAGCCACTACTCTTCCCACATCCCGAGAGCCAGTCATCTCATCATAGAAGGCAGTCAGGTTGGTCAGGCTGAGTCCATGTTGACTGTTCCTAATCACCTTCCTCTCCAAGTGCTTAGAAATGGATTCCTTGAGGATCTGCTCATGATTTTTCCAGGGACTGAGATGAGGCAGACTGGTCTGTAGTTCCCTGGATCCTCCTTCTTCCATTTCTTCAAGATAGGCACAGTATTTGCCCTTTCCCAATCGTTTGGGATTGCAGTGGCTCTCCAATCACATTGGCCAGCCTTAGGTGCATCCCATCTGGCCCCATGGACTTGTACACATCCAGCTTTTCTAAATAGTCCCTAACTGGCTCTTTCACCGCTGTTGGCTGCTCACCTCCTCCCCAAACTGTGCTGTCAGGTGCAGTAGTCTGGGAGCTGACCTTCCCTGTGAGGATTGATCTTGTCTGTGAAGACTGAAGCAAAATCAGACAGAACATAAAGGATAGCATAATACAGCAAACATCATCTTTCATTTACTGGTATGCATACAACTACTGATCTCAGGATGGACCCTAAACACCCTGCGATGATCTTTTGCTTATATCTTATAAGCTGACTCTTGGTCTCCAGAAGGACAGTTCTCCATGAGTAAAATCGGTAGATTTGGCACCACAGAGCATATTCTCACTCCTCGTGACAGCCATTCACTAGTACATTTCCTAACTAATATCTTTTACGTTGTTCCCAGTGTTGCTGTTGAAGTCACAGGGTCAAACATGTCCAGCTATGTAACCCCACTGAAGTCAGGGGTTCTGTGTGCGTGGCTCTGTAGGACTAGGGTCTAAAAGTTACAAAGAGGGTTTTCGGCAATGTTCATAACCCTCGATGCTGAGTTTTTCCATTCTTTCTTGAAAGCTTTTTGGTCAGAAGAACCAGAAAGAAGGAGTAGCTTTTCCTCAATAAGTACAGATGCATTTTTCTATTTTTATGCTCATGTTTACTGCAAAAAAAAGAGAAAAAGGAGAGGGGGCTTTGATGTCTTGCCTTATTTGAGTGTGCTTCAGTTTAACAGCATTTGTCCTATCAGCTAAGAGAAATCTCAGGGATCAGTCTGCATGCCAAGGTAGCAGTGAAATTGTTCTAATGAATATACTCATTCAGCTGCAGGCTGTATTGTACAATCAAATGGTAATTGTCTGACAGACTGAGTTGTTTGAAAATGTGCTCTTTCCTCTTTTATTTCCAAACTCCTGAGCATGAACACCTTTTTTCAGCTGCTCATATTAATATTTCCTAAATCCCTGTGACCTAGAAACCTTTTTTTCAGACTCGGGGTGATTTCTTATGCTTCAGTTGCCCGAGAAATCTAAACATGATGTATAACAATGAACTGATATTCTTCATATTGTAATTGGTTATACCCAGGAAAAAAAGCCCAACAACCTGAAAATGTAAATGCTGAATTGTTTCATGTACTACAGCTGATTGACTAAAAACATATTTGCCTACCTGAAAGATGGTAGGAATAATAATAAAAAAAGATTGCACATGACACTTTTCTTGATTGGTGTTGTTGTGTGTATGTATTTAGGTATCTGTGTGAGAGACAGAAGTGTCGTAGACAAAATACTCAAGGGTGCTTTTGAGTTTGATACTGCTGCTCTTCGTCTTAGTATCAGACTGATATCTCTGTTAATTGTATGAGTAACTCCTTTCAGCACCGATGGCCATGCTATGTCTATGAACCCAAAGGGTACCCTGCCTCACAGAAAGAACTTAGTTATTTGAAAAGATCTAGACTGTTACACAAGGAAATGAAATCCCTCTGTCTAGTCACACAAGTGGAGCAACATGGTGGAGTAAGTGGAGAAATGGTACAAACTTATCTATAATTTGCAGCCTATGGGACTTCAAAGGTGTCCTGCTGAAATCATCCCCAAAGTTAATAGACTAGTTTGGTCCCTGACCTTCTTCACACGTGTTTTTTTCTCATGAGGCTGCAACAGAGGGAGTGTCTGTTGTTCCTTTCATGTTTTTTGAGATGTGATCATGTGTCTGCTAAGAATAGGATTGAAGTCATCAGCTTACTTCACATTATTGCCCAGCATAGAACTAGAAGAATAATAACTTTAAGTCACTTGCTAACATATAGCAAACCTATGTCCTGCACATGAAAGGCTTCAGACTTCATCAGCTGTTCCTACCATTCATGACTCCTTCCTCATATCTTAGCATGCAGTTACAAGTATTTACAGCTGATTAAAATGGCGATTGAGCTGGATGACCAGCAAGTCCATTTCAGACACAGCTATATGTATGATTTATCTGTGAATCTATACAATGCCTCTTCGCCTTGGAAATACAATGGCTGGGGGAACTAAATAGCTCTGGGGATTGGTAATGTGATGCAGACTATTTCGTTTCTAAGGCGTTAGTACAATGCCAGCCTAGGTCTGTGTGACTAAATGTTGTAACCATCTGATGGCTGTTCAATGAACTATTTGAAATGAGTTTCATGGCTCCAGTTTCCAGTGGCGAAGCATGCACATCAGAAAAGCCATCATTGCATTTGGCAGCACTAATTGGCACCCTTGTTACCAGTATAAGCGAAGAGGCCAAGGACTGTAATGGGCTAATGATGGCCCCTTCAGATCAGTTTAGGAACATTGCTGAAGCTTTTATTCCTGCTGCCTGCGCAATACATTTTCTGGGGAAAGACAGAGACATGTTCAGGCTTGTCAAGTTAGCATTTAGGGTTTTTTTTCCCATAAGCACAGCATTCAAATGACATATTTATTGACAAAGAAATACAATGAATTTCCAGTAGTGCTTAGTTTAAACATCATGGCTTATGACAACATCATTTCGAGCGTGTTAGGGTTTCTAATCAACCCCCTTATTTCACAAGCTCAACAACTCTATGAAATATACATTAAAACTGACCCCTCTCTTAATTTACTTAGACCACATTCCCAAATTATAACAGCATCCACTCTGTATCCTCACAATTCCTCTTTGAGACAAGGGAGTTCTTGTCTCTCTTTCTTTCTTTTTGTTTTTTTAACAAATGGAGGACTGTGGCACAAAGAAACTGAGCCACGGCTGAACTTGCAAGACTCAGGCACCTCGGCAACATGACTGCCTTTCTCTTATCACATCTAATAGAGGTATTTTATGACTTGCTGTGCTGCTGGAGCAATACCTGTGAAGTGTTGTTAAGTGCAATGCCCAGTTAGGGCCCAGGTCAAGAGACTTCTGCACGCTCTGCACTTTAAGGTCACCTGGACTAGGTGCTCAATGACAAGCACACACTTAAATAAAACCACATGAATTGGTGCTCCGCAGGGGAAGAATGACTCCGTAATTAAAGGGTTGCTAGCAATTAGCAAATCCCTGAAATGAAATATAAGACCCTTGCCTCTTCATTCTTTTTAGAACTTTATTTAAGATTCTGTAATATTTGAAAAATGATATTTTCCTTTCATTTTATGCTTGAGATCAGAGCTGGAAGTGCCACAACATTATGAAGAAAGCCGTTCATTTTGTTCATTCCAGCTATAGACAGAAGCAGGGAAGTGAGAAATCTCACTAGAAATCTGGTTTCCTCGTGAATTCTTTTCACTCTATTTTGAGGCTTTAGATAGTGTTACACCCAATTCTGGATGCTAAATCTACATTGAAACTGATCAATGAAGCTAGGAGAACTTTAGATAGGTTCCCCAGCTTTTTCTTATTGCATATCTCCTTCCAGATTTATTATCTGCACACACCCATATCAGCATACGTTTTATATTTTAGCCCCTTAAAAATGCCAATTATTATTATTATAATAATGAAAATTAAATCTGCCATTATACAATTTCTCCTGTGTACCCCTCAGAGATGTCTTGCTTACCCCCCTGGGGATGTGTACCAGAGTTTGGGAACCCCTAGTTTAGATGATAATAAATGCTATTTAGAGGTATTTCTTATCAGTCTTATTCAGACACATAAGACTTTTTGGCCCCTTTGGCAAGCAATGATAAATTAACTTGCAGAACATACTTCTACAAGCCATAATCAGGATAAAAATGTAGTAGACTACAACAAAGGCTTTATTTAGGTTCTTTCCCTGTGATATCTGATCTCTGTATAGCCTTTCTTCCAACCATAGGCAGTAATTAAGAATGAGTCTAACAGTTCAGTTTTCCAGTTAAAAGTGATTAGGCATCTATATAATCATGCATTTTTTGTGACTAATATAATCAAGAGTTGCTTCAGAATTAGCCTTCATAAATAACCTACACCCTTACTTTTTAGAAAATAAGCTTGCTTCTTTCTTTTCTGTAAGCATGATATTGCAACTTAACTCACCATGAAGTGTCATGGCTTCCTTTGATATATCTAGTATTGATCCTTCTCAGTATACAGGGCTAAATGGATGACTGGTTAGAACCACACTGGAAATTTCTATATTTTTTGGTACTTTTACATCGTTTGAGAGGACAATATAGTTAAAAAGAGGAAGCTGAGAGGCTCATGAGTATATTTAAAAGACTGAAAGAGAGTCCTGAAAATTAGTTTTTCTATCAGAACTAAATGTTTGAGTTTGAAACCTCCTTTTGGACATTAAGATTGTCCTAGGTACATGGCTCTGGGTGTAAGGCTCTGGTGAGGAGGAGGGAACAAGTGGGAGCCCCGGTATGGGAGGTTAACGAGTAACAGCCTCCCTGCTCAGGGGATGGGGCCAGCTGAGAGGGATTATTGCTGGTCCCAAAGAAAATTAAAAGCTTCCAGGGAGGGGAGCTGAGTGAGAGAGGGAAGGCCATGTAGCTGAGGAGGCAGCACAGAGCTAGGATGCCCTCTCCAAATCTGAGGAAGGACTGCAGGTTTTGTGTTAATCATTTGTTTTTTGTGCATACATTAATTTTGTTATGGATGCTACGTTTCTTGTGGCATCAAGTATTCCCCCAGACAGCAAAAGTCAAAGCAACAACCTGGTACAAAGTTCCTGTATGGGAATCTATAAAAAACAAGCATCTTTTTGTTGACATTTGCAAACCATTATACAGTGTTTTGCTGCAGTCCAGCTAGCATCCTCGTGCTATCTTATGTATAATTGCATTTGCTTTTTCTCTTCTGCCCCAGGGTAACAGTCACAGTTCTGACATGACACCTGACCCATGTCCTCAGCTCATTCTGTTTTCTCCTTAGGCACAGGTACTTGTATGTCTACACATGCATTAATGTACCATAATTACAGTGCATTAAGTTTAGTACCTGTAGTAACAGGTACTAACTTAATGTGCTGTAATTGGAGCACATCTTTTACATGATGCTAATGTGCAGTGGACTAATTCTGCTGTGCATTAGTGCATTAACATGGCTTTCATTGCAATGAGCTAATGGTCAGTATAGTTAATCTACTGCACTTTTAGTGTCTTGTGCAGCCATGCCTAGTTGAAAACATTGCTGCCATTTGGATGATGTCTTTACCACTACCACAGTGCTGCCACTCCATTCTGGCTTCTGATGTATCATACCCAGAATTGAGGGAGTCAAGGAGGGAGGGCAGGGCTCCCTGCAACTGCTCTCAAGCACACTGGAGATGGAGAAATCTAAAGCAGCACTGGGCAGGGAAACTCCCTAAGAGCAGCTCCATTTCTGGGTTTGGCACATGTGGAATAGTCATGGATAGGTGAGATGCGCTTGAGAGCATCATTCCCTCTGGAATGATTCCCGAGACCTCTGGAAGTTAAACTCTTAGGTATCGCATATATTTTGCATTTCCAGCTATCCTGTGGTTGCAGAGGATTTTTTTCCCTACCATCACTGGCAATGAATGAAAATGAGTCCAATCATTTGTATTCATAATACTGAAGATCTATGATGCAGTAACACAAGGCTTGTGATGTACTGGAAAAGATTTGCTTGGCACTCTGTCTCTTGACAGGCCTTAGCTAAAGTGCAGACATTTTTCAGAACAATGCAACATTGGGATAACAGCAGAGCCTTGAAGACCCACTGATGTATTCCAGACAGCTCTGCAAACCATTTTGCCTGAGAACAGTTCTGCTTATGTGCAATACACGCTGGTTTATATAAAGGTCTCAAAGGTCCTGAGATCTTCAGATGAATAGGCTCTGCATGATGGGGAGACTGGCTGGAAGATATTGAAAAGACTTTTCTGAACTCCTAACCCAAGAAGGCAAGGAAGGAAAGGCTACAAGTGGGCCACCCAGCCTGTGGAAGATATGCTTCTTTCTAATCTCAGGGTACAGTGAGGAAAATCCTGGCTTAATTTGCAGATCTCCTGGCTGTAAGACTAACGCTAGCATCCTCAGTGAAAAGTTCAGCACACCTCTTTTCTGGGGCATAGCTGAAATTTAAATTTGACCCAGAGGGGAAATCAGTATTCAGCAAGTTGTATTTCCTCTGCCATGTTCTCTTTTGTAAAGGAAGTTCCCTTCAAAATGAAGCTTTATGCTTACCAGGCATGTGAGTGCACATGTTAAAGTAGGCATCATACACTTGTATGGTACCCAAGAGCTGTAGCACTTATAGACAAGAGACAACGGTGAATTATTAATTGTAACCACTGAGCTCAGAGTCCACAACATGTGAGGAGGTCCAGCAAGGGCTGCTGAGAGCCCACAGGGCTGCGGCCACATCCTTGTCAATTGTGTGGTACATGTGCGGTCAACTCTTTTTTACTGTGCATGTTTCCCACAAGCAAAGGGGATGTGGTCATACCCTCATTGCCATAGTTCACCCATGCAAGGCAGAAAGAAAGGGACATTCTTTTCTAGCAAGTAGGAGTATGAAGGAGACTTTAAATATGGATTCAGCCAAGCAGAAACTAAAGGTATTTGGAGCAGAGAAAGAGAAATGTCATGTTTCAGACGAGACATTAGTATCCACTCTTACCCACTCAAAGCTGAGGGATGCTACTGTAGGAGATGGATGAGGCCAGAAGAGACTGTTTACCTGGACAGGAATAGAAACCAAGAAAAGAGTGAGGAACACTGTGCTCAGGGTCTCCATTTTTGTAACTGCTCTGTATTCTGTTGAGCTTTATTTCTTAAGTCAAAGGGAAATTGTTCTAAAATCCTGCATGAAGTCCACGTGTGTGTTTGCATTCTAATAATACAAAAATCTTAGTATGTCTGCCTGTCCGTAATGCTTCATTCGCACTCTGATTAGCTGTCTCAGCAACCAGAGTGCTCTGAGAGTGTTCTGGACAGGAGGTGGCGGTGGCAGTTTGGCAAAGTGCTGCCATGACAGTGATAATGGAGCAGGGCGGTGAGGCCAGCACTGCTGGCCTCGCCCCCTCTGGCCCCGCTCCCTGGTGGCAGTGGCGACATGGGGTGCTGGTTGAGGGGGATGCAGACGGTGTCAGGACAAGCTTCCCCCACCCTCCCCCACTTCTGGGAGGTGGCCGGGTGCTGGCAGCAGGGACAGCAGGGCAAGCTTTCCCCTCCATGCTCCTGGCAGGTATCAGTGGTGTGGGATGGTGGATAGTGGTGCTCCATCCCCACCCTCCCCCATGGCAAGGAGGGGGAGGTGACGGAGAAGATGGGAGAAAGGGAGGGAGAGAGGGGAGCATGGCAGGGAATGGGGGGGTTTCACATGGCAGCACCCCCCTGCCGCTGCACCTGCCCCCACTGCCACCCATCCCTGGCAATAGCTGGCAGAGGCAGGTGGTGGGGAGGGAGGGAGAAGAGAAGAGAAGGAGGGGAGGTTGTGGGAGATGTTGTATGTGGCCGGATGTGGCCTGGTGGCAGTGCGGGGCACTGAGTGTCAGTGGCCACCGCTGCATGCAAGCTGCCCCCCTTCCTTGTTCCTGGGAACCGATGGTGGGGGATGCATAGGGCCAGAGGCAGGGAGCTAGGTGGCAGCATGCTATCATCGCCTGCCCTCATCATTCCTGATGGGCAGTTGGCTAATGTATATATATGTGTATAAACCCGTCACATGCTGCTGAAGAGAGAAGCTGTAAACCAGAAGGCTTACACTTTTGGAGGGTTTCTAGGAAATGCTCCAGAGCTGTTGTGGAAATTAGGAGATTGCTCTAAGTTCAGGATCCAGGCACTTGGAGAACAAGGCCAATGCCAAGGACAGGTTTCAGGATGATGTCTCTGCCTGGGCTAAAAGTCCAGAGTCCTAAAGCCAAGGACTGCTTACACCCTGCTTGCCCTAAAGATCTAGGTGCCTGTAAAATACAGTGTTTGGATCCTTTCATAATAACGATAAGTGTCCAATAAGAAGAGCTTAATATGATCTGTGAATCAATGTAGATTTTAAAATGACTCCAGTGCTAAGCACAGACAGTCAAAAAACCCGAGACTGAATCAATTCAATCTTTGCAGGTTAGTCTAATCTGCGTAGAGTGAACTGATAAGCAAGTTAACAGACATTTACTTTTGATTCCAGAAATGTAGCCAGCTGTCTGCAGTGGCCCAAGCCAGAAGTCAGGGGATGCTAGAGCATGCCTCCCTGCTCGGTTAGAGCAGACAGATTGGTCGAAGGCTAGCTGACCCTCCCTGCAAAGTGGGGGTGGGAGTATGCAAGGGATGTGCAAAACATCCTGGGGTGCTGGGGGACTATGAGTTAACTTAGCTTCTTAGTTTCATAGTTGATAGTGTGGAAGGGTCCTGAGCAGATCATTAAGTCTGACCCCTGCCATGGGCAGGAAAAAATGCTGGGGTCAAATGAAGTGATTGTCTAGCCTCCTTTTGAAGACCTCCAAGGTAGGAGCAAGCACCACTTCTCTTGGAAGTTGGTTCCAGATCCTAGCTGCCATGACTGTGAAGTAGTGCCTTCTGATGTCTAGCCTGAACCTACTTTCGATCAACTTGTAGCCATTATTCCTGGTTACTCTGGGTAGTGCTCGGGGGAACGGGGTCTCTGCCACTCTGCCCCACTGGTCCCCCCTGGCAAGTGTATACATGGCCACCAGATCCCCTCTCAGCCTTCTTTTGTAGAGGCTGAACAGGTTCAGGTCCAGTAGCCTCTCCTCGTAGGGCCTGCCCTGCTGCCCCCTGGCCATGGGAGTGGCCCTTTTCTGGACCTTCTCAATGCTGTTCACATCCCTTCTGACATGAAGTGCCCATAACTGGACTCAGCATGCCAACTGCAGCCTGACCAATGATGCAGAGAGGAGGAGGATCACCTCCTTGGTCCTGCTCATGATGCATCTGTGGATGCATGACAAGGTGCATTTAGCCATATAGACCATGTCCTCACATTGGCGGTTCATGTTCATCTTGGAATCAGTAATGATTCCAAGATCCCTTTCTGGCTCTGTGCTGATGAGAAGGGAGCTCCCCAGCCTGTCGGTATGCTGTTGATTCTTTCTCCCTAGGTGCAGCACCCTGCACTTGTCAGTGTTGAATCCCATCCTAGTCACATCTGCCCACCCCTGTAACCTGTCCAGATCTAGTTGTAACCTGTCCCTCCCTTCTAGTGTGCCCACCTCTCCCCACATCATAGCATCATCCGCAAATTTGAACAAGGTGCTTTTTACCCCTTCGTCCACGTTGCTGATAAAGATGTTGAACAGTATGGGCCCGATGACCAAGCCCTGTGGGACTCCACTTCCCATATCCATCCAGGTCAAAAATCACCCATACACCACCACTCTCTGGGCATGGCCCTCTAGTCAATTTGCAACCCATCTGACTGCGTAGGCATCAATATCACAGTTGCCTAGTTTTTTAATGAGAACGGGGTGAGAGACCGTGTCAAAGGCCTTCCTAAAGTCCAGAAAGACTATGTCCACCGCGATACCTATGTCCAAGGATTTTGTGACCTGATCGTAAAAGGCAACTAGATTTGGACTGACAAGACTTGCCCCTAAGGAACCCATGTTGGTTGCCCCTGAATATAATCTTCCCTGCTGGTCTCTTGCAGATGTGTATAATTCTTTCAAAGAGTTTCCCAAGGACTGAGGTAAGACTAACAGGCCTATACTTACCGAAGTCCTCCTTCCTCCCTTTTTAAAAAATGGGGACCACATTAGCCTTTTTTCAGTCCTCTGGCACCTGGCCAGAGCACCACGAGCACTCATAAAGCTCTGCTGGGGCACCACAATGACCCTTGCTAACCTCCTCAGCACCCTGGGATGGAGAGCATCTGGACCTGCTGATTTAAGTACATCCAGTCCCACCAGAAGTTCCCTAACTAGGTCCTTTCTGACCCTAGGCCTGGTGGTGCCTCTCCTGAGTCCGTCTGAAATCCCGGTGCGGGGGGGATGTCCCAGTCCCTGGTCAGAAAAATGGAGGCAAAGAATTTGAATCTGGAGGGGATCTAGGACAGAAGTTCAATAAACTGATTTAACCTAAATCAGTTAAGTCTGATACTACATCCATCTATGTGTATCTTAAACTGGTTTCAGCCATTTTGAAAGCAGTTTATGCGCACTAAACTTTTCTTGTGTTATGGATTTGAAATAGTTTCTGATCACTTATACCGGTCTATGCATAATTTCTGTCTCTATTCCAGCTGTATAAAATTCATTCAACAGATATGAAATAATTGTGTGAGCTCATCTTTACAGTGGGAAACCCATACCCCTGAGCACAGGTCACTAGTTTCCAGTGAGATAAAGAAAAGGCAGGAAAAACACAATTGACTCTTAAACCCTTGCATCAAGTTATTATGTAGCTATTTCTTAATTACTTATACTTAAGCTATTGAGTATGTAGACTTCTGTGTGACAAGTAGTACTGAGCATTCACCACAGTGACTGGTTCAAGGGACCATGGATTTCAGAGCCTTGAAGCTGTAGTTTGCAGACTGGTCACAGAAAAACTCTACAGAAAACAAAACAAAATAAAACAAAAAACCCTCACCATTGCAATTTCTTGCTTCTCTAGATACAGCTAAAATCCTCTGGCCGGTGACAATGGGGCAATTTCCTTACTGTGGCCAGTTCAATCTGTAGTATGCCTGCTTATGACTCCTTGATTTTCTTCTCCAGCTCTTCTAGTTATAAATGCTCAGGGGCTTCTGTAAATTCCACAAGCTCGATACAATCACCTGAAGTGATTCTTAGACAGCATGTCAGAACAAATTTTCTGACCTATTTTCCTAGGTCCCCTAAAATTGCTTGGAAGAGGAAATATCCTGCTTTGATAATAGAATAGGTTGCAACAAGCAGCAGGTATTTAAACAGCAACAACAAAGCACTGCCTACAGGGAGGATACCTTCTAACACCCTGAAAGGTCTCCACCACTTGTTTTTTCTGCAAGTAACACTCCTTACTGTATTATAATATGCATGGACTGAACATATTTTTCAGGAACAAAGCTTTAGCATGCTCAACAAATGCACTTGTTATCACTTTGTTTTTGAAGTGTTGTTGCCTCCCCCCCTTTATTTTGGTTATTTAGAAAGCATTTATTCAGACATATAAGTGATTTCATTTCCTATGCACCCAGGGGCACTACATGGGGTATATCACATGCAATGGGGTCAACTTTTGTGGGAGCTGACTGTTGTAATATTGGCAGCACATTTCCAGTGGGAGCAGTCAACTGATCCACTGTGTCTCACACTCTGTAACACAAGTCATTTGCATGATGTGATTTCCGTGGGAGAGCTGCCATATAATTTGGATATTAGCGGTGGGTTGTTCCTGGCTCTACATTTTGGTAGCTGTAGCTCTGTTGTCTATGTATTCCCTAAGACTATTTACAATGTTGGGGGACACAGTTTCCAGTGTTGCCAGGTACCAGTGTAAGCTTTCAAGATATTTCCCGCTTTGTGTTCCATGATTAATAACAGAGGTCGTCCCAAAGTCCTTTTCCTCCCAAGGGTCATTGGTGTGTAGTTCTCAAAGACCAAGGAGTGAAGCTTATAGAATGATCAAACTTGTTTATTCAGAGAGCCGTACTTTGCCTCTTGTTCTGCTGGTCCCTCCTGCAATCCCCCCGCAAATGTAACAACTTATACATAACACTTAAAGTTATCCATATATCTTCCCCCTGTATGTGTAACACATCACCATGTAATACTAACATTGGAAATTTAGTTCAACCCTTAGTTAAAGCACATTTTACTAGGTCTCTGTTAGTTTTTGTGTTGACTTTTTAGCTCTAAATGATCTCGGTTTCTCTGCATCTCAATTCTTACTGGTTCAGTTCTTGTCTGGTTTCCTTTTTCAGATGCCTCCCTTTGTATCACATTTTCAATCTCCGTTGTTTCTTGTTGCTTTGATGTTAGCTCTGTTTCCTTTGGTGAATCTTGTGATGCTTCTTCTTTTCTCCCGTTTATGAGCTGCAAGTGTCATCTTTCCTTCTTAACACCTGTCCTCCCGGTGTGACTACTTGATGGGATCTGGAAGCCACTTGATAGGAAACAAGTGCTTTTTGTTTCCACATTTGTCCATCTGAAATAAGCACTATATCTTTGTTGTGCAGTTGTGGTAACTCTCTGGACCCCCTGTCATAGTGCTGTTTGTCGGATTTCTTAAATGTTCTCCTGTCTTGCTTTTCATTTTGATGAGCATCAACCATAAGATTTGGTAGCCTGGTTTTGAGTTTCCCATTAAACAGAATTTCTGCTGAGGACAATCCATGTTTAATGGGTGTTGTTCTGTAACTTAAGAGTGACAGCTAAATGTCAGTGTGTAAATATGTAGCTTTTAAAAACAATTTCTTCACTATTTATACTTCATTTTCCACCAGACCATTGGATTGTGGGAATTTAGGACTTGAAGTGTTGTGATAGAATCCACATTTGTTTGCAAACTCTTTAAACTCACGACAGTTGAAATGAGGCCTGTTGTCTAGTCTCACAATTTGTGGAATCTCCTGTCTAGCAAAAATCGATTTGGTGTGAGTTATGACACGGTTTGCTGTTGTGCTTTTGAGCAATGCAGTTTTCAGATTCTAATATACTAAAGGGCTTAATCTGTCTTTCTCTGTGTGTGTGTGTGTGTGTGTGTGTGTGTGTGTGTAATGCTTTTGGACAACTAATGTGCTGTCAAGACAGCAGGTGGTGACTGGCCGCATGGACCCAGGCTGCATGGGCCCAGGTTTGAGCCGTTGCCTGGGAAATTATTGGTGGCAGCAAACACATCCCAACTGCCTGAGAAGTTGGGCTTCGCCATGCCTTCCTGCCTGAGGGTGAAGGGGAGGGGTGGCAGCCCCCCCCCCATCCCTGACACCCCCAGAACAGTTGGCAGGGAGGGGGAGGGGGAGGTGGTGGGCAGGGAGGGGAGCAGTGTGGGGGGTGGCAAAGTGGGGTCATGGTGGTGGCTGGTGTTGTTTGGGTATACAGTGTTTCTGAAACTTTTTTGTTACTGCTCTATAGCTTTTCTGCTTCTGACAGTGTTAGGCTATTATAAATATTTATATTTATAATATTATAAATAAATATTTATAATATTTATAATAGCCTAATAGTGTTAGGCTATTATAAAGAGACAGAGCTTCTGGGACCGCTATATTAAAAAAAACCCCATAGCTACCTTGAGTGAATCTTCCTTCTCTGTATGTCAGTGCAGCCCCAGGAGGGCCACAGGATCAGTGGGAAAAAGAAACCCAACTGTCTGCACCTGGTTAGGGTGCGGTCGCTTCTCCCCTGGCCGCCCCTCCATCGGTGATGCTTCCTTCTGCTTGCGCCATTTTTCTCTGTAATGTCCCTGCAGCTGGCAATTCCCAGTTCAACAGAGCCCAGCTGGACTTTCCTGCTGGCTTGCAGCTGGCTCCCCGGAGCTTGGAGCCTCCCACCCAACATCTCCGGGTTTAGGATTCAGATCTCCGCTCCGGGCTCCTTCCCCACTTCTGGTGTGTGTCCCCAGCCTCCGCAGTGCCGGGGCTTCTCTAGCCGGATGGAGCAGCTGCTCCAGAACCATGGCTGTTGTGGCATCCTCTTATCTTTTGGTACTCCAGTCTCTCCCCCTGTGGTGGGCTTACCTTGCTTTTCCTTCTCTCCTTCACACTGTAGCTCCATTGGCTGTCATATATATGGTGAAGCTCTGCTTAAATTTCTTCCAGTTTGTTGCTGGATTGCTGGACAGCTTTAATTTAACTCCTCTGGAAGTTTGAGATGCTCCATTTTAATTTCAATGCACCTCAAGCCTGGGACCATGTCTAGTTCTCGAAAGACAAAGGAGTTATGCTTATAAAACAATCAAGCTTGTTTATTCACAGAGCCATTCCCTGCCTCTTGTTCCCTCCTCCAATCCTGGGGCAAATGGAACAACTTATACAAAACAGCTTTAAAGGTATCCACACAATTGCCATCTAGATCCTGCTACACATGCAGAGTCTAACCCCCCCCCACTACTCTAACTACTGTCATGGCAAATTCTGCATCCTATAAGGTTCACGCAGACTCATACAACAGCAATTTGCCCAGGTCTATCTTTGCAACCCAAGTTATGGAGAAAAGCTGTGATTGTGAATCAGAAGAAAAATGAAGACAGGCTTGACAAATAACTCAGGCTTTACAACTTGGGGTGCAGGGAGGTTATTGCCAGTTGACTATTTTTTGTTAAAAAAAAAACCCCAAATCCCTGTGGTGATTGCCACTTCCTGCCAAAATCATGACACAGCTGCCTAGCCAGTATTTGGAATATAATATATATATGCGCCAGATATCTGTGTTTATGCTATACTACCCATAGAAAAACAAGTTGTTCCCCACAAGGAGCTCACAAGCTTTGCATGTATTCCAGTAGTTTACCTTGTGAATTCCTCTTTAGCACCCTGTGAGAACAAAGTGCCCTGTGGGCTGTGCTATACTTTTAAGTGGATAACGCTGCATGTGTGCTATTACTGTTCCATCTGTAGAACTCGTGTCACACGCAACCAAGGTGGGGGTAGGGGGTCTCCGAGAGGGAGAGCCAACAACACAATTAAGACACAACATGTTTGTTTTTCTTTTCATTGCTCTGATTTTATCTCCTTTCTTTTTGTTAGCTATTTCTTTTCCTTCCCGCTAGCTGCAATTTCCCCCCCTACATTCCTCCAGTGACATTCACCTCCCTGGGCTCACGAGTTTGTTCAATCTGGAAAGCTGATTCTTTTATGTGAGCCTGCTTGCCAAGCAAGTTTCCCCAAGTTCTCGGAGCTCTGCATGGAACTGGAGTAATTATAGGATTAAACTCATTAATAATGTGCATAAGAAAATCACACACACTATATATAGAAGCTCTGGAAAAGGCAGAGAGATACATTTAAATGGTGTTGCTGTGAATATGTGTGTATAGTAGCTGCTGTTCCAAACTCCTGTTTACAAATGGGGCATTCAATTGTATCGTATATGAAGCTTGATACATACAGTGCAATGTCTTTTGGCTTCTGGTGCTCATTTAGCATAGCAGATGTGCAAATGCATCACGTGACAGCACATGAAATAAGCCACTGATTATGGGCCTGATTCCCCACTCATTTACACTCATTTTACACATGAGTATTACTATGAACTTCAGTGATTCCTCGATTGCCTCGTTGTGACATCTGCATCAGATTCACCATCAGGTTGCCAACTGCCCTTAAATTTCTGGAGAGACCATGAAAAACAAGGCTAAAAAACACCTCTGCATAAAATCCTTAAAAACATGGAGCTGGCCATAAAAAAAAAGCTAAGCAACCAGGAGTGTGATGGACAGACAGAGCACAGCTTCACCACCTGGTATCTGAGCAGGAGAACAACACCCTGCAGGACCCCTTCTCTCAGAGCTTTGCAACACCCTCCGGCCATGTGTACTGCTGCCTCTATCAATGCTGGGTTGCAGGTAGGCAGGCGGTTAAGGTACGTAGGGCCCACTTTAGGACATTGACCAAAATTATTGGGTTGGACTTCTGCTTCAGAAAAGTCCCAGTGTGCAATACCCAAGTCTCTTTGGGGTTTCTGTCTTGGGTTGGGGGAGGCCCAGTAGGGGTAAGGCTGGGGGTGGGTGGGAGAGAGAGGACAATATGGCGTGATGTGTGGTCAAGGGCATCAGGGTGTGAAGTGAGTAGAGAACCTTTGAGGTGGGAGAAGCACAGGGTAAATACCTTTGCTGCAGTCAAAACAGGGTTGATAACCCCCCAATTTTTTTTTACTGACAACCAAATTTTTTTAGTATGGTTGGTATTAAACCCCTAAATTTGAAACCGGCCCTGGCAGAAGGGTTACTGTTACAGCTAAAACATATGTCAGTAAAAAAGTTTAGTAACAAAGTTTGCAGGTTGTCATTAAAAAAAATAGTCTTGAGTTGGCTCTCCGGTTGACAATCCGCATTACAGTCTGGCTGAAATCTTGCACTGCTGGGAAAATTGAAGCTGTTTTTCATCTTATAAACAATGTGACTATTGAAACCATAAGATGATATTTATACAGTGTAGTGTCAGGGGCAAGGAGGAGAAGGGAATTTGTCACAATGAAAACTGTAGCTGGCACGTCACTTAGTTTGTGTGTATGTATGTGCACATATGCCGACAACATTCATTATAATTGAAGGGGCCCTTGCAATAATTACAATTAATTTTAATAGTGAGCAAAAAAGTAGGTCTTTACTACCATAATAATAGTATTTAATGAAAGAAAAAGCAACTGAGATTTTCAATAGAGCCTGGAAGTTTGGATTTTAGTTATTCATCTACTCTGTTGATAATATACCATTGCAGCGAGTGGGGCTTCAAAAGGGGTTTGTTTCACAAGTCTATTTTGGTCTGTTCTCACCAGGGTGTCTCACAGTGGCTTCTGATTAAGTCGAACTTTTTTTTAAAATCTCAAGCTAAATGTGATTTAAATATTCCTCACAGGTGTTATTTGAATGAAAAAGGATGACTATTGCTAGTGGCTTGCTTTCTTCTTGATAACACAATGCACACAGCATTCTGTGCTCTACACCCGCATGCTGCATGCTGTTTAACCATATCTTTTAAGGTTTCATCAATTTCTACTGACACCTTGCTGATAAATAGGTCATTCAAAAATTCAGTTGGATCGTAGTCTGCTGGGCTGTGTTACCTGGTGTATCTTGAATCACTTCCTTAGTCTTTCACCTCCCACAGGAATCATACTCCATTTTTTAAATCTTCAGTGGATAGTCTGTAAGTATTAAAGCATCCGCAACAATATAATAAGCTCCACCTCAGTGGGGGGGGAGTTTTCAGAGCTCAACTGAACCATTCCTTCTGGCCTCTGGCTTCATATTCAGGAAATCGGAAAGCAATGACTTCCCTTAGCCTTCAAGTCATGTATTACCAAGAAGACCTCTTTCCCCATCACATACCCTGGATATTTGCTGTGACTTTCCAGAAGTAGAAGGAAGATGCAGCTCTGGTCCAACCCAATGGTGTAGGTCAACGTCCTAAAGTGAGCCCTGGCTCTAGTCACATGGGCTGAGGACAGATTAGTATCTCCCAAGTGTGAGGTGTGACATTTATGTGAGGCAATAGTACTCTCCAAGGGTACCTTCACTACACAGGGATGCTGCTGACAGTGCAGCTTCTTCTTCATTACTAAATATGGGCTTTCTTTTCTTTTGGTGTTGGTCACCCACGGGGATCCTCTCACGGTGAAGAGTAGAGAGAGGAGGAGACAAATCCTCTGGACTTACTAGTTTCACAGCACGATATGAGACACACATCCCTTGAGAGGAAGTCTGTTCTTTCACTATGGGATGAAGCAAAGAGATGAGTGGAGGACCAGAAAGGGGACATACATACTTAAAGCAGTATGAAAATGCTAATGGATAAAAGCCAGAAACTTTAGTATTTATCTGCTAACTATGCCTCATTTATAAACCTGGGGAAGGGCACTTGATGTCTAAAAGCTTATTCATCTGCTCTCCCAGCTATACAGTGGGTGCATCTACATGAGACGCTGACTGTGCAGTAGCCTGATACTGCTGTGCAGTAGTGCTGTGTAGCAAAAACTATGACGTGATGCTACTGTGCAGAAGTATTAGACTACTGCACAGTAGTGTCACAAAAAAACCATTCACTGGTGTTCCTGCACAGTCACTCTGGCTACTGGGCATTTATTTAGTAGTTATATAAACAAGTGCTAAATAAATTCACAGGAATTATTGTACATTTATACAATTACGGTTTATACAAGTACTATGTAAATGCACAGTAACCAGCGTGCAGTAGCATCTTGTGTGTATGTGGCCAGTTTGTCCAAAGAAAAGCCTTGTCTCTGGTACATACTCCAACCCTACTAGTTCACATATGTATAAAGTTTATTTCCCCCTGTTGCCCATGAGGTTACTGAACATGTCCTCTTATAATGGAGTCCTAGGGGGATTGCCTGGATAGGAATATGCCAGTGTCATATAGTTAGTATCAGTTGGGTCATACATTACTCTGATATTTTGTAACCTTTGATTATAAATGGCTTTTAGTCAATGCTAAACAGAAGATTCTATAAATGCTTTTCATGTACAGAGCTAAGGCGATAAGGGCTCGTGAGGATATATCTACATACTTGTCTAGTAGATAGTAGTATTTAATACATTGCATTGATTTATTGTCCTCATTGATTCACTGATACACTTGGTATGATCTGATTTGATAGACTTCTTTGGGGAAAAAAAAGCCCCAAAGGCCTTTTATTAGTATCAATTTTTCTATGAAGCTATAAATGGTGAAATGCCAAGATGCAATGTATTCTGGTGATATATTGGACACAATTAGATTGAACAATGACTTACTTATAAATCAAAGTAAAGGAGAAAGCATAAACCACTTGCCATCAAGTGACTGTGGAGTTTCTGAGATATGAGGAAGGGTAGGATTGTTTTCCCCATGACTGATATTCAATTCTTTGTGTCTTTTTCATGCACAGATAGCAAATGCACCTTTTAATTATTTCACCTTAATGTGCCATTCCTGAAATGGTTTTGTAATGATTTATTATCATATTATTAGCACTGGTCTAAAAGTAGAGTCTATAGTAGACACACAAAAATGATTGAAGCCTGAACAATAAAGGGTTTTTTCGCTGAAATAGTGAGATAGAAAACTAAAAAGGAAAGGTTTTTTATTATTTCTTTATTGTTATTCTCTGTCAAATGATAGGCAAAAGAAGAGAAATCTACACTTATAACATACTCAACACATTTAATTTCCCAGGGACAATGTGTTCAAGTGCAATAGTCTAATCAATTGTGTCCTCCTTCTCTTAACAGCATGGCATTGCACTGTTATATAGCACGCTAAACTTATAAAAGCCAAAAGACTTTCTTGGAAAAAATATGTCTTAAACACAGCATCCCATCAATTACTTTGTTACCGCATAATATGTCATATAGATGCCCTGTGCTGCAATAGAGCAACCAATAAGTTTTGCAATATTTAATACTGACAATGCTCAACAGTTGCTGCATAATTTTGTCTTGCCTTATCCATCTCTAAGTTAATAGGAATATGTTGGGAGGAAGGATAGATATGCAATTAAAATATACAATTTTAGCAATCAAGATGTCTAGGGTTTTATCCCTGATAGCTAAAGATGCACCATGGTCAAACTACCTAACCCAATGTTTTCAATGTTCGTGGATACTACGGTCAGAAGAGAATGTTATTATCATCATGGCTAACTTCCTGCATAGCACAGGAAAAGAAATTCACCTGAAAATACCTACCTCTAGCCCATGCCTTGTAGATCACCTGGAGAAAGGCCCCATATCCAGATTCAAAACGGCATTTAGGTACTAACTCATGCTTAGTTGCCTAAACTCTCATGGAAAGAAATCCTTCAATGGATCAACGGGAAATGAAAAACTCTCCAGTGTGCGACTGTGGTCCCCTAGAACTGACCATGGGGCAACTAATGACTCAATGCCTGATCCACAAGTACGAAGGCAGTATCAAAGCGATGCACTCTACTACTCTTGTCTGGCTCAACCATCTGAATGGAAAATTATAGTTGCTGGTCTGTATCTACATCAGCCATAGAAAAGAAGAAGAAGAATGGATTAGTCAGTCCTTTACTTTGACTTACAAGTAAAATCATTATTCAATTTAAATGTGTCCAATAGATCACTGGAAGACAATTCATCTCTGGTATTTCATCATTTATAGTTTTATGGAAAACAATTAAACTAATACAATTCCTTTGGTCCTTTTCCCCCAAAGAAGTCTATCAATGCCAAACATACTTTAACACCAGTGGGAGTTGAACACCAGTCGGATCTGGTCCTTTGAACCTGTATCAGAAAGGAAAAAAGATTTTAACCCTTTTTTTCCCCCTAAGGTGAATGGCATCTGAAGTTAAAGCCAGCTGTGCATGCCACACCTCTAAAAATAAGGCTCTTTTAAAATAACCATCCCATCTGTCAATAGGATTATTTATACTCTTTACATCTCATCAGTATTGTGAAGCTTAATTCATTGATATCCATAAAACACTTTGAATGAAAGGAGTTATAGCAATGTGAAGCATGGTAATATATCAGTTGCATTGACTCAGAGGCTCTATGGAATGGGTAGGAGAGGAGGCGTATAGCGAGGTAGAAGGATACGATAGTGAGATTTTGGTCTTTTCCCCTCCCCTTCATACCTGTCCTTCGGCCCCAGGCCACAAAGTATAGAGAATGATAAGGATGTTACACATAGAAAGCTGAGCTTTTACAGAGCAGGGGAATGGCCATAAGAGAAGCTTAATACGAGGTCAGAAAGATAGAGTGGAACAAATGCATTTGAAGACAAGGAGATCATTACTGAAGTGGCTTTAGAGACTGATAGGAAACCTTTTTTGTTTTGAGCTGATGCAAGGAGAAAGGGAATATTTGGATGCTTTATATGCAGAGTTGAAGAAGCCTTGCTTCATCTGTAAGACTTCTGAATGGGATTTGCTTCTGTGTGAAATTAAGTGCATTGCCTGTCTAATACCCGGGACACATTAGAAAGTGATCTGCATTGCCTCAGGGTTTTTAGCCTTGCGCGATTTAAATACATTGCCACAACAATTAAAATTAAGACTTAAAAAACCCCCACCTTGGTTTAATGGTCCATAGTGGAACATTAAAATTATTTATATTTTTAGAAAATGGGGAAGTCTTTGGATTTTTCTTTCTGTTTTGGCTTTTTTTAGAGCTGATCATATGAGAAATATCTTTCTTTAACGATGCAGTACAAGTAAATCCCCACAGAAAACATGCCAGAGTTGTCAGGCATTGCTAGGAATATCTTTAGTATAGAGCAGGACACATAACAAGATTTACCCACTGCCTAGAGACAGAAAAGGGGTTGTCACAAGGACAGTTCTTAAGAGTTTTTACAAAAATGCACGGCTCCATCTGTCTTTTCTCTTTTCCTTGGCTACGAGAACAGCCTAGCAATTTCAGTAACCCAACAAGGGACCTTATGCGCCACAAGAAGTGAGGAACAGATTTTTCAATTTGGCACCATTCTGAATTTTTTTTAAATGGCAGTTGAAATAATTATCTGCAACTACAGGCAGCTGATAGAGAGCATGTTTAATCTATGGATCTAGCTTCACACTCTTCCGTGTGTATAGAAGATAAACAGTTAGGGATGTCATGAGTGAAAGAGCTGTGTGAAATATGTCACATACCAACCAGAAGTGGAATAGTTTGACTTTTTCTAGTGGCCTCACCAAAGAGGCAATTATTGGAAATATCTTCACAGGCTGGAGAAAAATACAGGGCGCAGAAATGCCAGAGTGGGAGTGGGAGGAAAAGAAGAGATTAAGGTCCCGATTAACCTTAATCAGGTTAAGGTCCCAATTGTGGAATTAACATAAGCACGTGCTTATTTTATACACAGTCAGGACCTAAATGACTTTCAGGGTGAACATACCAGGCAACTCACTGGGCAGCATTACCCATTCATATACAAACAGCACTGTACGTTTCAAACTCGCTCACATCTTGGTTGTCATTTTGGCAGGTGGGGTTGCCTAAGTTTGACTCCTTTGGACTTTAGCCACCTGCTTAGATGAGCTGCTGGGCTGTGGGTGGAGCTTTCCAACTTTGCAGGATCAGGTTCCTGGGGCAGTTCATATAACTTTATGAATAGCTAGGGCTAGTTTAGAGAGGAGATGATATGAGCAGGTTCCTAAAATCCCCA
>JAGPOW010003642.1:12240500-12255045 GCA_030014935.1 Caiman crocodilus
GTCATCTAAACCCAGCACTCTTTCCTGCCTATGCAGGGGGTCGGACTCGATGATCTATTGAGGTCCCTTCTGACCCTAACATCTATGAATCTATGAACTAAAGTTCCAGCAGAACCATGAAGAAGGTGAATCACAGGGCGATCTACTTTAGTGGGAGTCGACCTTTTTGGCAGGCATGTTGTAAATTCCACCCCCCGCCCCCGAATCTGGAATGGGCTCCCAAGGGAGGTGGTGCTCTCCCCTACCCTGGAGGTCTTCAAGAGGAGGTTAGATAGGCATCTGGATGGGGTAGTCTGACCCAGCACTCTTTCCTCTCTATGCAGGGGGTCGGACTTGATGATTTATTGAGGTCCCTTCTGACCCTAGCATCTATGACTCCATGAATCTAAGATGAGAGAACTCATGGATTACCAAATATTCAGGTTTGCCATTGAACAGAAAAGGGGTGCTAAGGTTGGAACTGAATCTCAGTTTACCTCTCAGTAATCATTAGTGCAAAACCTGACCACAGAGGCTGAAAAAATAATCTACCAACAGCTGAAGATCTTTTCTGGAAGGGGCCACTGGCATGTCATTGGCATGCAAAATTCCTGTGTTGTCTTGTAAAGTGTTTTGTATGTAAGCAAACAGAAACCCAAATCAAGTTTGAAACAAATGAAAAAAAACAAAAAAAAATGTATTTCTGTCTGATAGAAGCATTCATTTTTAATCTTGTTGAAGTTAAACTTTGCCAGAACTGATGTGCTCCCCTGAGAAGGCCTGGGTTTTGAAGGTGTCGTTTTCCTTTCAAGATGATTTCTGTTGGAATATTTTTGACCCACGATACTAGCCACACCTTGGCTGGCCTCTCGAAGTGGAAAGGTAAACTTTTTTACGCTCTCTTCTGCCTCTGGTGCTCTTCATACGAGCATAGACATTATCTGACTCTATATTTACGCTATTTCGATTTCTGTGTCTTTTGGGAGCGTTGATCTAATGAGAGAAGAGAAAGTCAATAACTCAAGAGTGGCTACAGTGTTTCTGTAACTAACATCCTCACTCATGATGATAAATGTCATAATTTGCTAACGTTGTCATGTATTTTTCTGTCTCTCGCTCAATGCTAAAAAATCTTTGGGTTTTCCTAATAAACATGCACAATCATTTAAAAATACACTGTAAGCTGCTGTAAAAAAAAGTTACGTTCCTTTTGAAATGAAAATTAAAAGTATTTGCCAAGCAGTCATGACTCAGTGCCAGCTAATAATTATATAAAATAGTCAGACACTATGCTTCAGAAATCTCATTGGGAGGTGGAGAAGGATTGCTTACTTTTTCTGTTTTACATAATTAGCAATCCTTATTATAGAGGGTTTTCAACCCTCCTTCCCCACCCCAAAAACATCAGGTATTGGCCACAGCCTGTGACAAAGAAATGAAGCATTGGTGTGAGCTGCTCTGAAAAGCCCCATGTTGACATACATTATTTATCTGCATGCTGGTTGTTAACACTTCCCTGATGCAAATTGTTTCTCTCACCAAAATCAACAGATATCCAGACTAAATCTTAAAGCTGAAGATTCATTTTGCTGTTATACGGCAGATTACAAACCACTTGGGACACAGTAATTCGGCAAATGACCTCAGGGTATGGAGTGAAGTTCAGATCTGTAAGTGAGCATAAAATATCCATTCAAGTTAACAGATGTTGCAAGTGGTCAACTCCTCTTAAAATCAAACCACTTTATTGATTTTGGTTAGGACTAGGAATTTCAAAGGGACTTGAGGGAATTTGGTGCTCAAGGCCATGTAACTCTCATAGGTTCTTATACAGGTCTGCTCAGCAGTACTGGGATTTAGGCAGGCAGTTTTGGCACTTAATTTAAGGTTCTCAATCAGAGCAACTGTGTAATTATCTCGTTTGACCAATAATCAATCGAAGTTTCATGTACATGTGGCTAGTATAAATAACATCTTTCTAAAGAGTGACTTGCAAAATCACTGATTCAGAGAGTCTGACTGAGCCAGCTTTTGGGGTTGTTAGATCACGTTGCTGTGGAGACTCAAGGCTGTTGCCTGGCTCTGCTTGGCTATTGGCTGCTAAACCAAAGATAGCACATACCATGCCAGAATTACTCTAGCATGTTTGGTTTCCAGAGGGACACAGTTAATTGCTGCCTGCATGAGAAATCCCCATCTGAATAGCAAAGTGTGGAAGCTTTAGCTGCAGCAAGCAAGTCTCTCACTCCTTTTCTTTTGCATGACAACAACCAGCAGAGTGGAACAATGATAAACTCTTTTGGAAACACTGCTTCAACTATTGTATCTGAAAGACGAAAGTTAAGGATGTGTCTGAGTCTTTCTAATCCTCTTGAGTATCTAAAATATAACCCAGTGAAAACAATGCACATCACTATCCAGGGTCAGAAAAAAAGAAGGCAAGGTGTCTTCACTCGGAGCTGGTCTAAAACAATATTGTAACACCCATTGATATCTTTCCTTAGAGTTAACACGTAGCTGCAGCTGTTCAAAAGTGATTGTTCAAGGTTAGAGAGTCAAAACAACAGGCCAGATTCTCAGTGGGTGTAAATTGGCATAGTGGCAGTCACTCGAATTATACTAATTTCCATTTGCTGTAGAAATCCCCCTGTGACTGAAAGCCCTACCGGTCCATCCAGACCGTTCCCATCGTGTAAATTGCAGGGGAAGAACCTTTGACATTTAGCTTGAAAGCAGGTCAAAAGGCAGCTTGATCCTTTTTACAGACGTAACGAGAATCTCATTGTCCGGTTCCTGGGTACGGTAGCCCAAAGATGAAAGGGCTCTTAGTTTCGTCCTTTGAGCAGATTGTCCGTAGAGCTAACACAAGCACTATTTGCTATTTATTCGCAAACTTTAAAACTGTGCTGCAGTAACTGATAAAATGACAGTGACAAGATAGCTAGAACTTTTCTAGGCAAGGAAATAAGTAGTCACAAGAGGACTATTAGCTTCCAAACATGCCTCACAACAATTAGCACTAGCAAATGATGGGGCTGCTGATTAGCCCTGCTACAAGGATGACAGTTAAGGCCCTCACCACTGAGGAACCGCAGCTCTAATTTCATAAGCACCTGTGGTGTCTGTCAATGCCAGAGTTGCCAAGTTTTGTGCTATTCCCTGCGTGATGTGTTCTGCATTTTATTTAAGGAAGGGCTAAATTCCATTTTACATATAGACTTCTAACACATAGCTGCTGGCAAATTGAAACAAATAGAGTACGTATGCCTACTCCACCCAGATGGATAGCATCTGATGGAGTAAGTTGTTGCCTATAAAAGCTCATTCCCTTCTGAACCGGTAGTCTCTAAGATGCCACCTGTACTTCCCTGACTTCTACCTGACTTCAGACCGATACCTTTGTCTGCTCTCCACCCTCCTCCATAAGCTGCTTGTGCAGCAAGAGGTGTCCCAGGGAAAGTGTGATTTCAGAACAGATTTGACAGGGGAAGGGATCAGGGGGAGATCCAGGATTTGGCAAAGGGAAGTGCGGGAGGGGCCACCTGCGCTGCAGAGGTGCTCTCCCAGTCCACTTCCCTCCTGCCTCGAATGTGGGCAGAGTGTGCCTGGCGCTTTCTCAGCTGTCCTGGGGTGGAGGAAACTTCAAAGCCATCTCCAGCCTGGCTAGGAGGTACCTGGCTCAGCTGGGACAGAGACAGCGGTGAAGATGGGTGTGGGGAGGTTTCCACCACCCTGCTCAGTCCCTGCAGGAGCAGGCCCAGACAAGGAGAACCTCTACTTCCCATTGCATCTGCTGTTGTCACTGTTCCCAGTTGAGCCCACCCTTGCACAGGAGCTTTCCTGGACCCAGGATAGTGGGGAAAGCAGTAGCAGCAATGGAAGACAGGAGAAAGGGAGGGACAAGCCTCTGAGCAGGGAGTAGGAGAGGGAAAAGAAGGGAAGGGAAGAGGAGGGGATGTGCCTTAGAGAAGGAAGGGGAAGAAGAGGGATTTTTACATGCTTTAGAGACATTTAAAAAGGTCCTAGAGGCTCCTGGGCTGTGATCCAACCCCGAAAAGCAGGGCGCAGCCACACCACTGCACCCCCTCTGATCCATTGCTGGACAAAATAAATTTGTGTCTCACAAGATGGGGTGGGCTAAAGACAGAGGGCTGGAGAGTGCTTAGTAGTGCATACATGTGGGCTCTGTTTTTCTGAAAAAACTTAAAGACCTCTTGAGACCTGTCGCTGCCAATTCACCATGTTTCTTTTTATCTCTCTAACAGAAGCATGAGTTCCTTCCTGTTAGAGATTTTGGGTCATATCTTCCAAGAAGCCTTTCCTGTATTAAGAAATATTGTAATGAGCTCTGTCACATGAAGGCTTTTCAAATAGTGTAGTGGGGCACAATCAGGGTACCAGCCCCAGGGCCCAACCCAGGGCAGAGGTACAAAAATAACAGCAGCAGCCACTGTATTTCTGCCACCCAGGGTGCTCAAGCATCCAGTTACATCTCTGAGTCTGAATATCGAGTCTGGGTGGGAAGGAATTTCCAATAGGTGAAGCATCATGGAAGATCCCTGTTCTCTGTCCCTAGTGCTACTTATGCAGGATTTTTAAATGACTTTATCATGCAATATGCACAATGAACACTGGAGTAAGGGGTCGCTTCCCCGCTTCCAAAGCAAGGTCCCTGTTCCTCAGGCAGACTCAGGATCCCTGTTGGTGGCTTACCTTCTGTCCCAAAGGCGCCTTTTATTTCACTTGGTTGGTAGCCTTGCTTCAACCAGAAGGTGTTCTCTGTTCTGTCTGATAGGTGGATCAGGCATCCTATCATGTGAGAGATTAAAGTGCTTTAAAGAAGAGAGGAAGGGCTAGAAACTGAGTCTGCTGGGTCTCTCCTGTCATGGGCAGATGACTTTGCTACTGGATAAAAAGATAGATACCGCTGTTGTTATAATTCAGTGTCAAACACTTGCTATTTATGGTTCAGGGGCACCATCTGGTATTTTTTGTGGATCCATGTTGTTGCAAATGGGCATAAATGAAGTTAGATGCCACGGAAATACTACTAAGTCACTTCTGAGTAGGTGCAGTAGGACAGATTTAGGCATGTAGGCCGTTTGTAGATGACACCGGGGTTTACTTTAACCTAAATTGAAGCGGTGTTTTTTTAAAACCGCTACTTCAATTTAGGGTGAAGTAAACCCTCATGTTGTATACACCTGTGTCAGAGACCCATTCTTACCTGCCTCTCCAGAGGTAGGGAGGGGAGAGCGACCTGCCGGCAGGCAGAGCGGTTCCTGAGTTTTGTGAGGGGAGGGGAGCTGGTGCTTCCCTCCGTGGCAGTGGTGCCCCCCGCCAGGTGATACCTGCCTGCAGGCACCTGGCTTGGGCAGTCCCTGGAGGCACCACAGTCACACAGGTAAGCACCAGGCCCCCATGTAGCTCAGGCAGGCTCTGGGGGACAAAAAAAGAGATCAGGCTTTTTTTTTTTCTTCTGCCGAGCCTGCCTTCCCGGGCTGCTGCTGGGCTGCCTGCATGGTCTGCCTGTAGACCCTCTGAGCTGCATGTCAATAATTTTCATACAAGCAGAAACTCATACCTATGGTCAACATATTCTGCACCAAACAGTGGGGGCGGGGGGAGAAGAGGAAGAGTGGGGTGGAAGACTATACTGCCTGAAGCATGGCAGCTGAACAAGGGTGACAGTGAGTAGCTGGGGGTGCTCTATATAGAGGAAAATGTTGGAGAAATTATCTGGGCAGAGGAAGTTAGGGTTTCTCAGGCAGGTGGCCTATGCTTTATTTTGAACCTACAGAGTGTCCTCAACCCCAGAGAAGGGGTGGTGTGGGTGTGCAGCATCAGGGGTCTGGGAGCCCAGAGAAAGGGTGGTGTGCTTGACTGGGGGTCCAGGAGTCTGGATAAGGGGCAGAGTGCCAGACTGGGGGTCTGGGAGTCCAGAGGAGTCGTCATATGCAGAACTGGGGGTCTGAGAGTCCAGGAAGGGACTGTGTAGGGGACCACGGGAGTCTGAAGGCCCGAGTGGGGGCTGAGTGTATATATAAATATTGTCACAGAAAGAGACACCTATGAGGCTTGGGGTGTGGGGTAGGGGAGGTGTGGAGCCATGCATGGAGTCCTTAAGGCAACACATGCCCAGCAGAGGTACAGACAGGCTGAGAGGGCGTGCTAGCTTGGGGGTGCAAGACTGTGATGGAAGGGACCCCAGAGAGGCCTGGTGGTGATTGACACAGGCTCAGACTCATACAGCGCCCAGAGGAAGCCTCTCTTTTATAACCCTCAGTAAGAGCAAGGCATGGCAGACGAATGGTCAGAAGGGAACTACAACCGAGCCTGACCCCGACAGGGGCCATATGGCCACCATGAGACATCGTGGCTACTCTGTGGCCATGGGTTGGCTACACATAGAAAATATATTGCCACAGGTAGGTCCCTAGATAAGAGCTTCACTTTCAAAATCAAGCACACAACTTCAACACTGAATACAATTGATGGGTGTGTTTTGAAATATCAGGTCACTTTTGGGGGTACTAAAAATAGTACTTTTAGGTTTTTAACAAAATATTGCTATATTTAATATTCTCTCAGTCAAATGTACTCCTGGTGTCATTCAGTTTGATTCACTACCAGTCTGACCCTTGATACGTTATTTGTTTTTTTTAATAGACCCCCCTTAGAGGGTTTAGTTACCTTAATAAATATTTTCTGTTAAAAAATGTGAAGGATTTGAAGGCTATGTGCAAATTATCATCAGCTGAGGGCTTGCCTGCTAACCCCACAGTTCTGGAGAGCGAGGAGAACTAAAAATTTCTGTTCTTTAAACGGCTTGGGATCTTTTTTGATTGAATGTGAATCTCTAAATGTATAAAGACAACACTTCCCAGCCTTGAATAATATATGTCACACCTATTTGTTCTAATTATGCTTTCATTGATATTGCTATTAGGTCTTGCTTGCTTTTTAAAATCTTTTTCATTTGACTTTTCCCCCTTACGACTGGCTCAAGTGGAAGCAGAGTGGAATTCTTTTCAGAGTGAGAGGCGTCCAAGCTCTCGCCTCTCTACAGTCAGTAGGAGTACTGTCACTGACCTGAATTAGATCATGATTTGGCTGCTATTGATACATCTTTCTCCTGTATTCAGGCAGGTGTTCCCTTGGAGTCAGAGCAAGGGCTGCAAGTATGGGGTTTAATATGTACGACTGTGGGAATGCATTTCTGAAGTGCCCTTTCCTTTTATTTTCTATCTAAATAAAGTCTTTCTGCAGAAAGCACCAGAAGAGAATTACAGAAAACTCTCTCAACCTCTGTGAGCCGCTCCTAAAGTGCTTGCTGAAAAATTTAACAGTAAAGCAGGAACTCAAGTGTAAAACCCCGTTGAGTTTCATTCCTTCTCCTTTCCCCTTAAACTGTCTTTCCTTTTTGATCAGCCTTTGCCTTCTATACAAAAGAGAATCAGAATTAAATATTGATAGTGTTAAAATAAAAAAAGAATGGCAAACCTGTTTTCCCTGATTCACTGAAGAATAGATTTCTGACCACAAGGGACTATTAGGATCACTGAGTCTGACCTACTGAATAACACAGGCCAGTTACCTCTAATCATATGTGTATGGCTACAAAAGGTATCCTGTGTTGCTCCTGAGACAGCAAGTTATGGAGACTCCATCACTTCTGTTGGCAGTTTGTTTAACTGAGTAATTGCACTCATGCAAAAAAATATGTGCCGATTTTGAAACGTCTTTTCAAAGTGTTCAAGCCACTGAACCTTGTGAACTAGGGAAGGTTCTTGGTTGCTTATTGGGGGTTACCCATATTAAAACACATGTAGAGCAGCTGATTCAGGTCAGTATTTCTGGGGAATCTCTGGGGTGGTAGTTTGTGTTAATTAGTGTGGGAGTCAGGGCCAGAGAAAGCCACAAGATCTGTCTGTCTAGCAGCTGACCTAGAGAATATCCTTTATGTTTCTTACAAGTGAATCTTGACTTCTATATAAGCAGAGATTAAGCACTTACAAAGGATACATCCACATTGGGTGCATCTACATGTGTGTTATGCTGTGGAGTAGATTAATTTGCTCCATGATAAAGCATTGTCATCTACACGTGCACCATTATTAGGCCAGAGTAGATTAATTTACTATGCTTTAAGACACTTTAAAGCCTATCAGACATAAGTACTATTTGACGGCAGAGTAGATTAGTGTAATTAAATGCATGTGTAGACAGTGACACCTGGATTAGTTCACTCCAGCACAAATTGCACTGGAGTTTATTCATTCACATTAATTGCATGTGTAGATATTCCCAGTGATACTTAGTGGGTGTGTCTACATGTGCATCAATGCACTTTACTTAATGCGTATTAAATCTAGCACCTCCATTGTGAGGAAAATGCACATTAGCCTACCTTAATTAACATTAACTAAAGAACACAGTTTTTAATTTTTGTGACACTTTAATGCACATTAAAATAGTCTAATGTGCATTTAAGCACACATGTAGATGCACTCAGTGTTGCCTTTAATATCACTTTAAAGCCCATAGCCATTGATCATGTATCCTGGAAATCCCTAAGCCGTACTGCAGTGGAAATTCAGTCCAAGCCTGGAGGCTCTGCTGAACTTCTGGGTATGAAGTAACCCCTCAGCATTGCTTGTGTCCTAACCTTCTCCTTCCTGCACTTTACCTATATGCTGCAGCCTTTGAACACAGGACATTTACCAGCAGCAATCTGACAATATCCTCTTCCTGACGTCTGAGTTAAGCACCCCTCTTCCTCTTTTTTACTGTCTGGAAGGAGACATAAGTTCTCCACAGAATACTTGGTAGAAGGACTCCACTTAAAACATAAGAAGCATTTCAAATGGCTTGTTTTGCATGGGCTATAGTCAGGGAAGGCAGCTCACATGGCTCAGGCTGCTTGAGGATGACCCTAAATATCGATAGGGGGATATTCAGAAAAGCATTGGCTTCTTCCTCAGGTATTTAAGTCCTGTTAAAATGTATCGTTTGCGTGTTTTGCACCTGCAGAAGTAGCCATGTTGCACAACTGTGTGATGATCTGCTGTAGTGAGGCAAGAGGAGATTAAAACGAGATCACAAATAGGCTAGAAACTATGGGATTTTGGATGAAAACATCCACACAATTTTTGAGAGCTGTAGCTTAAAAGCCCAAAACAGAAAAAAAAATTCCCATTGGAAAGCAAAGGGGAACAATATTTTGCAGGCAGCTGTGTACAGTTTAAATTCTTCAAGGGGGGAAATCACTTCTGTCAATCACAGAAAGAAATGTATTTTTTTCAGGCTTTGGCTTAGGAAAAGGGGGAAAAGGGAAATAACTTTTGCACAGCCGAGGACAAATATATATGTCAAGCTGCTGTCTAGAATCAAAGGGGAAACAAATTATTTTGCTAAAAATGGGAAGGAAAGCAAATGTAATTAGAAAGTAACAGGTAGAGTGGGGAAAATCCCTCCTTAGAAGAGCGCTATTGGTAGTAACTGCTATGAGCCAGGTGGCACCTAACCACTATGTCAAGGAGGAGTTTGGGAGGAAGGTTTCTCTTCTTCTTCAATGGCCTGTGCAAAGCCAGGTACTGCTGTGGGCTCTGCATTTAGTGGAGCACAGCAGCTGCTTCCTCTCCATTCCCTTGAAACAGCTGGATCCCGCAGATGAGCATGGAGTGATCAACAGCCGTGTAAAGGATGTCGCCCTGTATTTAGGCTGTGGACCACCACAGTGAAGGGCACAGCTGAACCCTGTGTTATCATGTGTAGTAGTCACCTTGTTGCATTCATACCAGCTATGCCTGTATTCCAGTGCTAGACCTATTTGTGGACATGTGGGTGCCCCAAGTGGGCAAATAAGAGAATATATCATTTCTTTCTCTCCTGTTACAGCAAGTATTACACTGCAGTTTTAATAAAGCTGCTACTAAGCAATATAAGTATACCTAACTTTTACCCAAGACTCCTGGTATTTGTATTGTCATGACTGGAGGGTTTCTTCACTTCAATACACTTGTGATGTCTGTGATCATCCTCGCCAACTATGGCACCTCTTGGGGAAGAAGAACTGAATACTGTGATGGTGAGAAAGAGGCAGGCAGCAGCTGGTGCTAGATGCGGAAAGATGATAAGTAAATCCATACACTACCCCTACATTTGTCATGCTGCAAAGCTACACACTTTAAACACTGAGCTCTGTGAACTGACAGTGCCATCATTTGATAACCTGCCTGGCCGGTTAAATGCGAGGGAGGAGGGATGACGCATCGCCTGGCATGGAAAATTGCAAAGGGGCGACTTTCACCTGAATCTTTTAAGCTTTGCTTTGCTGCTTTGTGGGTTAGGAAGTCCCGAGTCGGGGAGGCACCTGGCACACAGACGCAGTAGCATCTGGAGTGGAGTCCCATCCTGCGTTCTGCTTGCAATCTTGCCATGAACCACATCTTCCTGTGAATCTCAACCTTCTCCCTTCGCTTCACTGTTCATCCTCCTCCCATGTTACTACCTTCTTTGTTTCCCATACATCTCCTCTCCGTTGTCTAAACTGTCCCCCCACCTGTTTTGCGACAAAGCAGTAGCATCGTACGGTCATGTGTGCGGCTGCACAGCTGCATAATACAGTAGGGCCCAGATAAGCTGTATCCAGATGGTTCATAACGTGCTTCATTTGCAGTGGGTCGCTGAACTAAGAAGAAGCCACTCAGCTGTTTGCTACAGCTTTTACTTTAAAGGGCACTGCTTCTCCTCTCAGCTGGAGATCATTAGCTGTCCTGTGCAGCTGACTGGAGAAATAAAAGTCACAGCAAACTGCAGCTCAGGACAGCTGTTCGTTGCAGGAGTATGTATTCTCCTGGCTACTTGGCACGGTCTCATATTGGCTGTGGGGGGAAGGAGCAAGCACATTAATAACACTGCAAGTATGCCAGATTGTAGTGTATGCAGAGATGCTGCTCCTACTGCTGTTGGTGGGGGACAGAAATTCACAGCCACGACTGCTGGGGGAGCTGATGAAACAGGATTTTTTCACGTGGTGCAGGAAGTCTTTGGGAGCCTGCTCTGATGTGCTGGATTTCCAGCCCGTCGGAGCTGGCTCAAGTCATCTAGTCTGCTGGAGCACGTAAATTGATGCGCTCTGGCAGCCTCACGCATCACCTGTATCAGCGGCGCAGTGCGCCTTTGCACTGAGAAAATGGCAGCGACACCTTTTGAACTAAAATACATTTGATGTGCTTTAGTTCAAAGTGCACCGCCACCATTTTCTCAGCATGGAGGCATGCTGCACCACTGACACATGTACTCCTGACACAGCACCAGGCACTTTTAATTAACGCAGCTCGCTAATGAAAAGCGCCCGGTGCCACATCAGGACCACACGTGAAAATGCCTCTGATGACTCCTGCAGCTGCTGCTGCAGCTTGTGAATTGCTGTCTAGATATATTAATCAGTCCTATCTTGGAGAATGCCAAAGCTAAGGATAAAAATGAGAAACGTGGTCCATCAGACATTAATGGGACTTAGGACGGCATTGCATTTCCCTCCCTGTACCTACATGGCAGTTTTCTAGCTGCCGGAGTGGCACTTGTAGCACTTACACACAGGTCATAATTCGGTTACACCTGTACTGTAGACACTTAAGTGAGTGTCTATAGACTAAGCAGGTATGCTCAGATATGTATTGGCTGGGCATGTATGTAGCTAGGTAAATGCTCTCATTCTGGATGTCTAAGGAAATATAGCCAGTCATAAACTCATGACAAAGGGTGCTAGAGGAAGAGGAGAACACTCCTAAGTTTTTGTTCCAATAGCTGAGGCTAAGCCCAATAACTTCCAGAGTAAAGCAAATTTGAAAGCATATTTTTTCAGGAAGAAAGTTTGTCTTAATGTGGAAATAACAAGATACATAAAATCTACCACCCTTCATAGTTTGTTCTAATGGTTAATCACTTTCACTGTTAAAAAATGGTGTCTTTCATTTAATTTTAATTTGCCTGGCTTTAACTCGCAGCTGTTGATTTTTTTTAACTCGCAGCCGGGCTCTTTCTCCAGTAGATTGCTTTAATCCTGCTTTTTGTAACTTCTTTCCCAGTAGATAGGTTTAATTCTTCTTTCTACATCCCATCCCTCATCTTTTTTAGATGTATTGGGTGAATACTTCTAAAAATAAAGACAAGGAAAAATAACGCTCAAAGATTTAAAACAAAAGTAAAACCTACAAAATTTCCCTCTTCCCTACTGTTCCACTGACAAATAATTCATAAATTGTCTCAGCATGTCAGCATTCAGGGTACTCGAAACACACGTAATCCTATACTAAACAATTAACATCACAAACCACAAATAAGCCACATTGCCAGATTCCATGCAGAGTGTGATAAGAGCACCTAAGCTCTTTCGAGCAGAGACTGTCATTTGCTATATGTTTGTACTCTGCCTACCACCACAGGGGGCCAAGCCTGGTTGGCTCTAGGCACTATTGAAGTATAAATGTCAAATAATAATAATAATAATAGTAATAGGCAGGTTCTCTGAGGTTACCTGTGAGTTCATTACCATTTTCAAAACCTCACTGCTTGCATGTGTCAGGCCCCAGCCTTAAACCTGGGCCCTCAGTCTGGTCCAGTAAGGCCGTGCAGCTTGGCCTCCCACACTATATCTGATCCTTCAGTCTGATCAAGGCTGGCCTAAGGCCTCCAATGAGTCCTAAACCTCCATCCACCCCCTGTCACTGGAGTGGCTGGCTGGGTCAGCTGCTTTTCTCTTTTCCACACATCGACCCCTAAACAGACATAGCAAGTGCCTGGGCACCTAACCCATGACTTCTCCCTTTGGCACACTCCTAGACTCTGCTCGTGGATTGATCTCTCAGCTTCCAGCAGCAGCTCATTGATAATCTCACTCTATGTCTGTTCCTCTAGCGTCCTTAACTCAGCATGCTATTGGATTCGACTTTCTGGTTGACCTCCTGCCCCCCTGGCCCAGTTTGCCTCCTGGTTCTGATCACCTATCATGACCTTGGTTGGTGCCTTGATCTCTGAATGTGCCCAAGCCCAGTCACTCACTTCCCGTGTGACAGCATGGCATAAGATTTCAACATTAACCTCCTTTGTTTCTTGGGTTGGTTCTGCTCTAGGTTCTTCAACAGATTTCCTAATCCAATGTATTTTTGTAATGTAGACAAAGCTCGACATTACTGATGGAGAAGAACAGGTCTGTGAGGTCTCGTCTCAGATTCTCCTGAGATTTAAATATTTTTTTCAGATCTCTGAGCCCTAGACATCTGAAAGACATGATGGATAGTCATGAAGGGAACCCTGCAAGTACATCTGGCTATACAAGTCACAGTTACTAGGACATTACAAGAAGCCAACGAGGGAGCACTACATTTTGTCACTGTCATGTAGATAAGCAACTGTATACATTGGAAACAAGAATTGAATGACAGCGGCCCTGTTGTGTCTGAAAGACTTTAATGCATGCCATACGTCTTACAATCTGCAGCACTAACTTGAGGCATGAATAAGTGTGTGGCGTCTTTTACAAGGACTCTACGTTTCTTGTTAAAGAGCTTGAGCCGCGCTCTGCTAGAGCACTAGCAGGTGGCTTTATATGTGTATCATGACTGGTGTCTGGTCTAAATCAAATGCATCATTGTTTTCTTAGGAAAGAACAGTACAGGCATAGAATGGGTTGTCTGGTTGCACCACACAGTCTTTTATTTCCCCAAGTGAACTTGCCCATAACATAATACAACATAAACCACAAATCTGCAAACATCAGATACAAATAAAGAATTAAACAAAACCCTGCGGTCTTTTCTCAAACTCAGAGCACCCTGGCTCACTGCTGCAGCCTCTAGCCTCGCAGTCTTTCCTCTCTCCCCCTCAGCTCTCTTCCCTGGAGGCTTTTAATATCCTCTGGGCCAGCGTATTATCCTCATCAGCTGGCCCCGTCCTCCTAGGCAGGCTTGAAATCACTTTCTTTCCACCTGGAGCTGGGCTGCAGCCCCTGAGACCTGCAGCCTGCTACGAGGCCAAAGGTGTCTGGGCTACAACAGTCAGGCACCCTAGCATTAAGTGAGTTTTACAAGATGGTGGGTATCCTTGGTAGCATGAAAACTGCTTGGATGTGAAACAAATGGATGGTGTCTGATGGAGATGAGCTTAAACTGCTAGCTTGTTCTGAGTTCCTCATAGTTTCATAGTTTCATAGTTGGTAGGGTCAGAAGGGACCTGAGCAGATCATCAAGTCTGACCCCCTGCCATGGGCAGGGAAGAGTACTGGGGTCAAATGACTCTGGCTAGGTGATTATCTAGCCTCTTTTTGAAGACCCCCAGGATAGAAGCAAGCACCACTTCCCTTGGAAGTTGGGTCCAGATCTTAGCTGCTTCCTGATGTCTAGTTTGAACCTACCCTCAATCAACTTGTGGCTATTCCTACTCTCTTATTCCCCACTGGTCTCCACCCCAGTAAGTTTATAGATGGCCACCAGATCCCCTCTCAGCCTTCTCTTGTGGAGGCTGAACAGGTTCAGGTCCCATCGCCTCTCCTCATAGGGCC
>JAGPOW010003642.1:12255145-12300484 GCA_030014935.1 Caiman crocodilus
TCCCCTCTCAGCCTTCTCTTGTGGAGGCTGAACAGGTTCAGGTCCCATCGCCTCTCCTCATAGGGCCTGCCCTGCTGTCCCCTAACCATGCATGTGGCCTTCCTCTGGACCCTCTCAATGCTGTCCACATCCCTCCTGAACTGTAGTACCCAGAACTGAATGCAGGACTCCAACTGCAGCTTGACCCATGTTGCATAGAGGGGGAGGATCACCTCCTTAGTCCTGCTCATGATGCCTCTGTGGATGCATGATAAAGTACAACTTAAAGCTCCCTTTCCCCCCTGCCTCTTTCTGCCAGCCTGGCCCAGGATCTGGCCACATACCCCTCCCCTGCTCAAGCTGCAAGTGAGGGAAAAGACTGTGAGGGGCTGCTTGCCCCCACATGTCCGCCACACATTGAAGCTTTTTAGATTTTGCATCTGGAACTGAATGTTGCATCTTAATCTTATCTGCAGTCAGCATAACTGGAATTCCAATTTGCATATCAGACAGCGCCTTCATGAATGAAAGCAAGATGTGCATGTGCACAGTTATATGATGGCTGCCCCATTTGAGGCACAGATAGACCTGTTATTGCACCACTGTAGCAATAAGGCCCCTTAAACATTAAAGATTCCTTACAAGGGAATGTTTTGATGATTTACATACCACATTAAGGATATCCAAGTAAACCTCACTCATAAAATGATGGACTAGTTGCTGAATGACGAAAAGGCGCAAGGGATACCCAGGCTGACCCATTATGTACTTGCACTGCTAAAGTCACTGAAAGTCAAGACTCATTGTTTCCACATGGCTTGGCAGATAGCACACATTTTGACAAGAGAGTTGGGGAGGCAGGGCAGAAGATCATCTGGCATAGGAGAACCTGTAGGTCATTTGTGCACAGCAAAGACCACAGGTGTGTTAACAACCTTGTTTTCTTGCAGTACCAGTAGCAATAATTTTGCCACAGAGGACTTCAGAGTAAAGAAACTTTGCTGAAATGTGGCAAGATTATCTGTGTATGTAGCTTTTGCTGAAGGCTATGCGATCTGTTCCTGCTTTTCACTGGAGGGGGAATGATACTGATATATCCCAAATTCACCTTCCAGTTGTAATTACTTTGAGACTATCTAATGAATATGTTATTATTAATAACAGAGTGGGAAGGTATTTGGATAATCTGCACATGGGAGAATGAGAGCAACTGGAAGTCTCTTAACAGCAAACCTTTTCTTAAATGTACCTGAAAAGGCCACTTCCTTAATCAGCACAGATCTCTTTCCTAGAGATGCAGCTTTCTCTAAGGCTGTAACTTTGAATTTAACTACACTGTAAGAGAAATGGAAATGACAAGTTCTTGATTCCTTGCCCTCCCACGAACTACCTAATTCACTTTGAAGTATGGACCGCATTGCTTAACATGAATTTGTCTCCTACAATTTGTGAGGCGGAATAATAAAGAAACAACTTTTCCCACTGGGATTGGAGGGTGGCTGTTCTTGTTTTGCTCTTCTGTGGTTCTTTATCCTTGGTTTTACGGCTAGGAAAAGGATCTGTCTAAGTACCTCCAAAGAGAGAAAATGTTTCTTTAGATGGACTCACTTTATTTCTCAGTAGAATAGATATTAAAGATGAAGAAGTAATCTCGGGCAACTTTTGTAAGTAGTCTCAATCCAGTACCTGAGTTTTTCTATCTCTACTTAGTAGCAGGGCCAAAGTGCAAATTTGCAGAGCAAGTGATGGCATTTCAGCTTTTCTCACATAGCCCCGTTGATGTCTGCATGAATAAAAGCATCCTTTTTCTACATGGACTAGCTGGGTTTTTCATCCAGGCATTAACTTGTAACACCACACGTCTTGTACTCACATGTGCCTGTAAGTAGCTAGACCACTGCTTTGCACGTCCAATGTTGCCTGTATACAAAACTATGGACATAATATCACTGCCTTTTTTAACGTTGACCAGTGAAGGCAGTATATGGGTATCCCTGCAAGCATATCCACTATTGCTTTGTCTGGTATAACTTTAAATATTGAATGCTTTCTTTATAGGAAATAAAGTCTGGATTTATACAGCTGTTTCATTAAAAAGACAGAATTTTATTTTAATGATCAGAAAAGGGCTTTGTTCATGAGGGAAGTTGGTGTGACAAAGCACCTTTCATAATGATTCTTCTTCTTTTTCTTCTTCTGTCACTTCCTCGTTTATAATTTCATATTCTTAAGATTCCAGCTGCAAACGTACATGGGAGACAGTGAGTTTCAGACACTATTATTGGAAAGGTAGCAAAGCCCATTGTGTAGAATACTAAACTCTGGCGTGCCTGGGTGTGATCTTGGGCAAATCAGTTGTATTGTCTATGACTCCTCTCTCCTCCTCTCTGTTCGTTCTTTGTCTTTTTCACGTAGGCAGTAAGGCTACATTTTGCTCCACCTCTAACATGTCTGTGACTTAACCTCTGCATTTTACATATTAATGCAACCAGGCACTAATATGAAACCCCAGGGTAGGTTTTCTGGTCCAGGGTCGATGTGTAGCTCCTCTGTTCTTCAAATGAGGAGACACTGCACAAATAGTGTCTGGACTAAATGCAGTGGAGATGCATTCTGTTTAGCCCAGCAAAAGTGTAGGGCTCACTCATTCTTTTTAGTGGACAGACTTTCGGTACCTCCAGATTTGGCTCCTAATTTGCCTAGGAGATGCACGGTTTTTCATTCTTGTGCTGTTGTGCATTATGCTGCTAACAGTTCTCTGTGTTTTATTTTCCTTCCTCCAAACAAAGGTGCACGCTCCTTCTTCCTGTTATAGGATTCTGGGTTGTCTACCAACAGCCCTAACGTACATGAAGAACTGAAATGAGGACTACAAACAGGAGGTTTTCCAAATAGTGCCATCTGAGTACCTATCCCACCCCCCCTGTTTCAAGCAGGTGGAGCACATGTGGAAACGCCTGTTCTCTGCCCCACAATACTATCTATGTAACTTGTGCAATGCAAAATGAACAGGAGACTTTGGTCTGACGTTGTAAGGTGGTTTTTTGGTTCTATTTTTGCAGTTCAGTTACGCACATAAATGTCATGTAAGACCCCAAAACTGTAGTCAGTGAAAAAACATAATAGTGATTTCTTAACATGTCTCTCTTTACCATTTACCTTATAATCTAGTGGATGAAAACCCTTGCCCAGAACATGAGCGACCCAGATTCTCATCCTACTTGCTACTGAAGCATTGGATGCTGGTATCAGGACAATATCCCAATCACTACCATATAGCCAAAGATGGATTTATGGGGATTTTCCTGTTGAAACTAGAACACTAAGCGATCAAGGGATAGGCTATTATGGGGGATAGAAAGAGAATAAGTTAGATGGAGAGTGACTGTGGCCCCAGGAAGTATTGTCTTGCCTGGGAGCAAGTACTTCTTCCAGCGCTGTTTGTGGATTTAGCATTGGTCACCTAAAAAAACCCAACCATGTAAAGAACAACTGGGAAAAAAAAAACAGGCTTCCTCATATGATGCTCCATGCTGGTGATCTGGCAGAATCATTCCTCAATGTATCTTTCTATCTTTCCTGAAAAAGAAAGCCCATACGTATACAATACTCAGCATTGTCCAGCCCTCTGACATTATCCTGTCTGACGTAGTGGACACTGTCTGACTGTCTCTACTGTCAAATCTGTTTTCAAATTGCACTTCTCCAGACACCGACTCACCATATACCCACCTTACACAAAAGGGTGGAAGGGGCATACCAGGGGCTGATCCTTTCGTTTTCACTACAGCCCAGTTTCACCAATGCAGAATAATGCAATGACTTACAGTGAGGTAACTCCAGCTATACAGCAGTGTGCACAATGCATTTGATGCTAAAGACTTGTTGAGTAAGATGCACTAACAACGGGGAGAAATGGCCAGCATGTAGGGCTTGCTTCCTCCCTAGGCATGTCCCATCTCCTTTGGTCACAGAATGAGGTTTCTTCTTGCTTGCTGTCCTTATGGTGCCATTCCTCCACCTTGGCTGCCCAGTGCACCAGCTTCAAGAGATGTGGAGTGACAGATGCTCTCAGCCATATTTGCTACATAGCTTGGGGGACAAGGTCCTCTGATAGAAGACAGGAGAAGTGTGTTTCACCCCCTAACACTGAGAGAGACCTGCAATCCAGGTCTCTGAGTCCTTTAACCAATAGGCTATTGAAGAAGGAGGAGTCTTATGGTTTTAATAGGAAGGTGAAGTTGTCTGCAGAGCTACCAGGTCTGTTCAGGTCTGGAGCCCCGACAAGGCACGTTTGCCTTATGCATTGGGAAATTGAATTATGCCCGTAATAATTACATAGCTGCCACTTAGACATTTTAACAGTGAAGAATAATTTTGACCTTAGCTCTTAAGGGCATTTACTGTGAATTTGCACACTGCCTAGCACAAGAGAGCCTCCATCTCAGTTCAGCTCTGCGGGAGCTCCTGTAATTCTAATACAATACGTTATTATAAACAAATTATAGTAAATTCTATAACAATTATTGTGGCATGGTTATGGAACAGACTCAATGATATTCTTTTGCTATACTGAGAAGCAGAACTATTTGTGCAATCAGCATGCTGAGATCAAGACCCAGACAGGAGCGTTATTCGTAATCCTGCAGGCACCAAACCATGGTCGAGCGGAAGAAAAGGGCAAATACTTAAAACTCACCTTCCTTGCAGCATGAGACATTAGGTCCCAGCTAATTTTTTGTGGGGAAATTACAGTTGTTTTTTCTTGCTTGCCTCTTTTTCTTGCAAGGAGGAGAAAAGTTTCAAATAAAAGCTAAACCCCTCATGACGCCCACTTTTCTCCTGCCATTTTATCTAAGGAAAAAAAATCTTTGAGAGCAGGAAACAGCTCTTAACTGAAGCTGAAGGAGTAGGAGTTGAAGTTGATAAGCCAGGGACATGTTCTCCCATGACCTTGAACTTGTATTCACTTCCCTCTGAAAAAACAAGATGTCTCAAGGCAGAGACCGGTGGAGGTGAAGTACTTCAACAACATCAATACTATGCTATAAATGCCTCAAAACTCTCTGGGAGCCTAAAGGTTTTGTGGATTCCATGGAATTCAAATACACCTACTGCAGATGTGTTTCTTCTGCATCCGAAATGTAAATTCACACTGCCGCATTAATATAGCTATGTAAAAGCGTGTTAAAAAAACAAAAAGTCCTCAACTTCCACTGACTGATTCAGCAGCTCAGCTGATGAGGAACTGGGCTAATGATATAGGTTTGGATACAGCACTAAGATCTGTGTGCCCCAGAGTTTAGGCAAATAGCTTTAGGCAGGTATGGTATTTAATTGATCTTGCTCCCCACTTTTTAAAGCAAGGATGATTCTTCCCTAATCTGGCAAGGATGTTTCATAGTTAGAAACACTTATGACACCATCCTGTTTCACTGTACCCAGCTGCAAAACTGCCACTTTTGGCACTTGCACAGCTTCCGATTCTAGTTTTGCCAGAGATCATGGCTGAATCCCCCTGCACACCTTCTGGGGATAGGACAGCCCTCTTGGGTTTTGGTCCAGCAGCGATTAGGGCACTCGTGTAAACACAAAATGCAGGTTCAAGTCCCCCTTCCTCCTGGGGGCAGGGACCTTGAATCTGCCTTTTCTGCTTCCTAGTACAGTGCTCCAATTACCAGAATACAGGTTAGGTATTGTGTCCAGCCCTTCTCTTGAAGCTGACCTATTGTACTTTAATATTCATGGATGGAGAGCAATGAGAAAGTTTCTGCCCCTTCCCTTCCAAGGCAGCTTGCTTTATTCCACTTGGCTCTACATATAACCTTCTCTCGGCTACCTAAGATGTCAGCTTTTAAGGTTTGGGAGCGGGGGCAAACGAGGAGGGATGGAAAGGGCTGTGAGTAAATCTTAACCTATGGCCTGGTGGCTCAACCAGGGTGGGAAGTGGGAGTAGTAGATTCTAAAACTAAACCCTCTCTGGGAGCCAGGGATATGAGTGCATTAACCACAAAGCTATAGGGCAAAACCTTGGAAGGCCCACATTTTTCCATCCCCATGGAAGGCCCATCCATATACACAAACACAATCAACAGCATTACTGTGATCTTTCAAGAATAATAACTATATTCTGCACTGTTACAAGTTTCGGACTTACCTGGGTGCTGTATATCTGCCTGGTGAGGTGCATGCTAAATTGCACCCAGCACTGGAATGCAAACTGTGGGCAAGTGCCAAAAATGGCCCCCATATGGCTGGATAAACACTGTTTAGATGACTTAATTTGGTTGGCTTGGATTGTAAGAGGGTTTCCAATCAGCCATCCTAAGAGACCACCCAATCATGCACTGAAAGAAAAGGAGATACAGCTTGCAAGATGACACTCTCCACCTTTCTGCTGCCTCTGAGAAGCTGAGCCATGAGTCCAGCTGAGTGACTGCAGAGGATGGTTATTATTCTTAGAAGATTAGTGCGATGCTGTTGATGTGTCTATGCATGTGGAATGGCTTTCCAGAAAGAGGTAGAGCGTTTTGTTTTATATTTTTTGGAACTTGTCCTGGAATACTGGTGAACAGAAAGAAGTTAAATAATTTCATTAAAAACCCCTGAACTCCACAGAGTCAGCCAGCTAGGTAGGGAATAGCAGAGGCATACCTGGATGCTTGAGCACCTTGGATGGCAGTGAAGGTGGCACATGGGGTAGCATCAGTGCAGTGGCAAGTCCAGGGAAACAGCTGTTGCCATTTTTACATCTTTCCATGGTGAATCCCTGGGGCTGGCACCCTGGTTGCCCTCCCTTCATTATGTCACTAGGGAACAGAGAGAAACAAAGACAGACTGTGGAAGATGGAAACACTGACCAGCATCATCAAAACAGAAAATGACGGGATATCAGACCATATGAAAAGTGCTCCCAACTCTGAACAGGAAAGAAGCAATGAATGGAACTGCTCCTTCCAGATTATTTGTGCAGTGACACATAGAGACAAGTCGGTGCTCCCAAAAGAGTTAAGAAACAACGTTTAGAAGAAAAAAAAGGAGACAGGTGGGAAAATACTGAGGTGAAACACATTTCCTTCTTCATTTCCAATCTGTGGAGATGTGCAGCTTTGATCTCATTTCATGCTTTTTGTGGAGTCGGAGAGGAACTAAAATGCAAGTCCATGGGACCAGATGGGATCCATCTGAGGATGCTGAGGGAGTTGGCTGATATCACTGCAGAGCCACTGGCCATCATCTTCGAAAACTCATGGCAGTCCTGGATGATTGGAAAAAGGCAAATATTTAAAAATGGCCCATATTTAAAAATGGGAGGAAGGAGGATCCAGGGAGCTACACACCAGTCAGCCTAACCTCAGTCCCTGGTAAAATCATGGAGCAGAACCTCAAGAAATCCATTTCTGAGCACTTGGAGAAGAAGGTGATAAGAACAGCCAGCATGGATTCACCAAGGTCAAATCTTGCCTGATCAATGCAATTGCCTTGTACAATGAGATAACTATGTCTATGGATGCGGGGAGAGCAGTGTTTGTAATATACCAAGAATTTAGAAAGGCTTTTGATATGGTCTCCCACAGCATTCTCCCAAGCAAGCCAAGGAAGCGGGTTGGTTAAATGGACTATAAGGTGGAGAGAAAACTGGCTGGATCATCAGGCTCAGAGGGGAATAATAAATGGTTTGATGTATAGTGGGTATCCAGCATGCAGTGGTATGCCCTAGTGTGGGTGCTGGATCCAGTTTTGTTCAATACCTTCATCAGAGACCTGGAAGATACCATAGAGTGCACCCTCAGCAAGTTTGCAGATGACACTAAGCTGGGGAAAGTAGTAGATATGCTCAAAGTTAGTTCAGAGTCACCTAGAAACATTGGAGAATCGGGGCAAAAGGAATCTCATGAAGTTCAACAACGACAAGCGCAAATTCCTGCACTTAGGACAGAACAATCCCATGCATCGGTACAGGCTGGGGGCTGACCGGCTGGGCAGCAGCTCTGCAGAAAAGGACCTGGGGGTTCCAGTGGACAGCAAGCTGAATATGAGGCAACAGTGTACCTTTGTTGCCAAGAAGACTAATGGCATATTGGACTGCATTGGTAGAAGTGTTGCCAGCAGGTCAAGGGAAGTGATTATTCCCCTCTATTCAGCACTGGTGAGGCCACAACTGCAGTACTACGTCCAGTTTTGTGCCCCTCCCCTCACCCCTACAGAAAGGATGTGGACAAATTGGAGAGAGTCCAGTGGAGGGCAATGAAAATGGTTTGGGGGCTGGGGCACATGACTTCTGAGGAGAGTCTGAGGGAACTGGGCTCATTTAGAGAAGATAAGATGGAGAGGGGATTTAACAGCAGCCTTCAACTACCTGAAGGGTAGTTCCAAAGAGGATAGAGCTTGACTGTTCTCACTGGTGGCAAATGAGAAAACAAGGAGCAATGGTTTCAAGTTGCAGCAAGGGAAGTTTGGGTTAGATATTAGGAATAATATTCTCACTAGGAGGGTAGTAAAGCACTGGAACAGGTTACCCAGAGAGGTGGTGGTATCTCCGTCCTTGGAGGTTAAGACCCAGTTAGACAAAGTCTTGGCTGGGATGATCTAGTTGGGGCTGGTCCGGCTTTGAGCAGGGGGTTGGAATAGATGACCTCCTGAAGTCCCTTCCAGTCCTTATTTTCTATGATTCTCTGAACAGTAATATTGCAAAGGGAGAAGAAAGGAATAAAAAATAACACTGCAACAGGGCAATGGAAGAACTGCCAGGGGTGAATGGAAAGGAAGACTTTAGCCATGAATATTTCTATATGGTGAGAGGCCATCCTGGAAGAGATAATGGACAGGCAGTCAGGAAAAGTGAATATGAAAAGAGCAGGAAGATGTTAGAGGCAGAGGCATTTATCCTGAATTTGCTGACATTGAGATGATCAAAATCATAAATTTTATAATAGTTCAACATCTAAATTTTTTGGAAAGTGTTTGGGTATCCAGCAGGAGATATGTTTAAAGATCCTGATCTTTACAAAGGGCCAGGCATCCACCTGGCATAAAAATCAGTTTCTGTATAAATGTCCACATTTGGGCACCCAATGTATTGATAATGATGTGTCTTTTTGAAAATGCCAACCATACATTTCTGTGAGGTGTGAATGATAGTGCTTGGGGGATGGGAAGGGGACTAGATAGGAGACGATAATTTGATAGGTTTCCAGCCTTGCTGACAGTCAGAGAAAAGGACTGGGCTGTGTAAAAGTGAGTGGAAGCAGAGATAAGAAGGATGCATTTCATTTTGTCATTGCCCTAATCTTGGTTTGGTATTGCCAGTACTTGCAAGGTGTTTATGTGTTCATGAACATGAAGTAGTTACTGCACAGTTAAATTTAATACTTGCTTAATGAAGTACTAGCTAAATGCGCAGTAACTACAGTTACTGTGCAGTAGTGTCAGCACACGATTTTTCAGTGATGCTTACTGTACAGTAGCCTAATACTACTGCACAGTAGCATATTAGCATGGTTTTTGCTCATCAAACTACTGTGCAGTGTTATTAGGCTACTGTGCATTAAGCATCTCATGTAGACATGCCCACCGTGACCAGAATTCCATCTGCCATAGGTTTAGACTCAGTAACACAACAGATCATAGACTGATAAGAAAGTAGGACTGGGATCAAGAGGTCATCTAGTCCATCCCCTGCCCAAGACTAAGTCATCCTTGACTAAACCATCCCAACCAAGTGTCTCTTTGGCCTGCTTTTGAAAACTTCCAAGGACGGAGATTCCACAATTTCTCTAGGTACCTTGTTCCAATGCTGGATTACCCTCATAATCTGAAAGTTTGTCCTAATCTTCAATTTAAATGTCCTTTGCTAAAGCTTCAGGCCATTTCTTCTAATCCATCCGAACCGTAATTGCCCTTCAGGTATTTGAAAACTCTAATTTTCCTCTCAGCCTTCTCTTCTTCAGGCTAAATAACCCTTGCTCTTTCAGACTTTCCCCATAAGACTTGCCTTCCTGGCTGCTAATCATTTTTGTTGCTCTGCATTGAACTCCTTTCAAACTATCCACATCCTTCCTGAAGTGTGAGGCCCAAATGTGGACACATTTCCTTAGGTGAGGCCTCACCAATGCTAAATAGAGCAGAAGAATCACTCCATTTGATTTGCAAGTGAAGCTCCTGTTAATATGATCCAACACAACTTCTTACCAACCACTTTTTGGTCCCACCAGAAAAAGTATTTTCCCATTTCAAGAAATAAAACAGAAAACTAAGTGAGCAGGGGAGTGAAGCAAGATATCCTTGGTCAAAGGAAACGTCCAGATTACTGAAGTACACCCAATCTCTTGTTGTTCTGGTCAATACTAAATGAAACCTTACATCTAAACATGAAGGCCTGGTATTGTGACACAAATGCTTTTCTTATATCCAGCTGAGGTAATACCAGGAATCTCTACAATGAAGATTTAATCAATGCATCAGTTCTGTTCTCTGTCAGTACATTAGAGACACGGGGATATTTACACAAAGTAATTACACTGAATTGTCACCTTAGTGGTACCCTAGAAATAGATGCAATTTACTGAATAGAGTAGTGCTGAATTTAGAAAGTTTAAGGAAATATTTAACTACAGGTAGAAATACAAAAGAAAGCAAATGGTGGAAATAAAAGCCGGCATATCTCTTGTCTTCATTTTCCTGGCAGAATAAAAATTGCCTAAAAACATACTGGCTTGGAGTCCGTCTGTTGTCTCCAGTGGAAGGGCTACATAGAAAATGCACATGGTAGGGAAATTGAAACAGGTGTCTATCACAGACCTGCAGCAGATGAAAAGTGACTAATAAGCAGGGTGGTGTTAACACACATCACTCAGCACCATGCAATCAACCCATACTCTACATTGAATTTCAGCTCCAAATGAAGGCTGCAGATTCCCACGTGTTAAAAAAAAAGTGTGAACGTGAATTTATGCAAAAAAAAAAGAAAAATCAAAATACAGGCATCCCTGGATGACATGAAAAGCACTAATTAAGTATAAAAACTTTCACATTCCCAGCTCACTTTGTCTCTCAGTCTCTTTTCCACATTGTTGTCTTCACTTTTGAGGTTTTAAGAATTTTAAACAAAATACATAGGAAATTTCATTAGCAACTTTATTGACATTAGTAGTAGTAACACAGATTAATGTAACCCTTGCCAACATGCTAGGCCAGGCGATATGCCAGATTCTGGATTCTCAGGGTGCCAGTAGCCCTGGGAACCCCCTCAGGCAGGTCTGCTGGCTGAGGTGTCCTATGGAGAGGTGTGTCCATCACCTGCACTACCCAAGAATTTACTTTAAGTCCAGTAAACAAAAGGGTTTATTTATTATACCCAACTGTATACAGAAAAGAAATGATTAATTAAGAGAAGAAATATATGTTAGTTAATAATAAAACCAACAATTTGAATAGAATGTACATCTGCAACAATAGATGAATAATTCCACAACACTGGGTGGTCTCACTTGCATCAAACAACCTCAATGGTCACATTCACTTGGTTATAACACTTTAAAACAGTTTCCACCCCCGCATAACCCAGCTTGATTTCCCTCTGGTCACACTCCCCTTCCCATAACAATAAATGGCAATGCAGCTTTAACTATGATCCACCGCTATGTGGCAGAGGTGAAGCTTCTGCTGCTCTGGGGAAGGTGGACTCTTACCCCTTTCTTGGTAACTCAGCAAAAACAAGTCTCTGATCAGCCACTGCAGGTAACAGGCTTCTTTTCTTTAATTTCCTTCTAAAAAATACACCTCCTGCAAACACTAAATATCCCCTCACACACCCATACAGATTTGGGACTCTCACAGCCCACTCACTCTCTAGGCTTTCCCTCTCCCCCAACACCTTCAAATGCAGGCAGGGGATTGCCTCAGCAGGTCTCTGTTCCTGCAGTACAAGCCTTTCCAGCCCGAACAGAGGACTTCCCTCTGCAAGTCCCTGACCAGGCAGCTTCTCCCAGCTAGCTTACCAACCCCTCCCACTCTTCCCCTGGTTAGTTGTGTCCCTGATTGCATAGCTCCAGCCTGTGTAGGGAATGAAAGAGAGAGAAGGAGAGAGGAGAGGCATGCAGCAGGGAGAGGGCTCTGCAGGCCCAGCAACAGTGATTCACATCCTCCCTGCCCTTCTCCTCTCTGGAGCTGTGGTGAGCTGCTGACAGGTTAGAGGAGCACTCACAGACCAGGCCTTGAGCTGGGGTTTTGGAGGGAGTTTGATTGGTTGTTTGAGAGTTGACTGCATCCATATAGCAGGGGCAATACTAGGGCTAACAATGGAGGCCTGGTATATGGCTGGAAAAAACTGGGGAATACTAGTAAGCTTGGAGTAGTGATGAGTTGGATCTGTCTCATTTCTTGGTTCTGGACAGAATAATAGATTTATAACAAACTTTTTATTTGGGAGATTTTGATTTTTATTTGAGATTTTTGGGAGAAAAGCTAATTTAAGCATCATATTTACCTAATTAGGAAAACATGCTTGGCCTCTGATTAGTATTTTTATTGATTAGTAAATATGTGATGTACCTAAATAACTGAGTGTTAACTAATAATCAGACTAGCTATGTATTCATGCATAAAAGCTGCAGAATTATGGAAGACTTTGGATGTGCATACTCACTCATCAGCTGGCCTGATCTCTTGGTTGACAGTGACTAAAATTAAACTTGTTATACTCACTGTTTCTGTCTACTCAAACTGGGTTGCAGTAGGACCTGACAGCCCCTTGGGAGCAACATTAATATATACTAGCATATGATGCTCTCTCTGTTTCCTATCTTGACTATGCCAAGAACCTCATTAATCCACCTAATGCCCATAAACTCAAGCAGAAAAAGGTAAGTCTGCTAAACTCAAAGTAGGCATTGACCACTAGGCAACAGTGAAGCAGGTCACACTGCAGACTAGAATTGCTGTTCCAAGGAAAACATCAAACTTGAATTTTATGATGGCTTTTGAAAGATTACAGTACTGTTATTCCACTCCAGCAGTGTTTTGTGCATCTCTTCTGGCTTTACACCCACAAGTTGTCCTCATTTTACACTGCTTCCATGTTCACTAAGTGTTTGCTAAATTTCCTTGAACTCATGAATAGCTTCTTCTCTGCCGTGCATTGGAGTGTAACATCTTCCTGACTAATGAGCAAGGATTTGCAGCTTCAAGATCAAATCAAAATCAAGATACAAGCCAATCTCAGATTTGTTTTGTAAAACCAAAGCCACTTTGACTGAATTGAAGTTAACAATGTACTTACAGCTTATATTCATTTTGGAGCAGCGATGGTATCTGCTTCTGTAGTTAGAAAACACAATTTGGGAGCAGTTGCAATCTAGATTGTAACAGCAATAATAGTATAGAAATTTTTTTGGAAATAGAAAATTGCAGCCTGGGACCCCAGAAAATTTTATATGAATTCCAATAGTGCAATTTTTCAAATTCAGAAAACTGTTTTTAAAAATGCATATGGTAAAGGAATGTTTGATTTAGAAAATAATTTCATGGAGAATAGATACCCACATTTTATATCCAAAAGCTTGTCTCTATCCGTCTCTACTATGTCCTTGGCCCAATAAAATATCTTTCACAAAAATCATTGCCTTATAAAGTAGGGGTTGTCAACTAGGGGTGTGCGTACCCCCCGGGGTAGGGAAGGTGCAAGAGACCAGGGAAGGAGCACTGCTACCCACCACCCTGCATTGCTGCCTCCAGGAGCAGGGGCAGATGGTGTGGTAAGGGCAGAAGCACTCCTCTGTGGGTCGCACAGGTGCCGCCCAACTGGCTGGAGGGGGGGAAGCTTGCATGTGGCAAGCCAGTCCCCATCCTCCCCCCACTCTGTCTGGCTGTGCAGTCCCCCCCACACTCTACGTCCAGTTGCTGGGGGTACTCTTATTAAAAAAGGTTGAAAACTCCTGTTATAGAGAATTGAGAAATCCAAGAAGCAGCATATCGAAAAAAGGAATGTAAAGAAAACACTGTTATACTCACGAGTGTTTTTCCAAGCCTATTCTGTCGGGCTTTTAAACACCACTAAAGGTTCATGGATTCTTCTTAATCCCAGCAAGAGAAAAGAGGCAGAATAATTTAGTCTGACACCTTGCAAGGCCCATATCATTTAGTTTCACTTGCTAATTCATCTATCAAGCTGAAAACTCTACAGGTGAACTAAAGCACATTAGACTTCTTGGCCATTTTTTCATGTGCCCTGGAGGGGTGGGAAGGCATTTTAATTAAAGCAGGCATTGGGAGCCGCTCTAATTAAAGTGTCTGCAGTTTCTAATATATTCACTGTCCCGCATTTCAAAATGGCAGCGGGGGCACTTAAAGTAAAGCTTGTGAGTGAGCTTTAGTTAAAGCACCCCTGGCACCATTGTGAAATGTAGGGATACTGAATACATGACACATTGCAGCACACTGGAGCGTTCTGGTTAAAACACGTTGATTAGAGAAGTTAACTGAGCCTGCTCTGACATGTTTTAATGTGAGTGTATTACAGTACATTTTAATGAGAGTGTATTGGAGCAATCTCTCTAATCTGAAAGCGGCACAAGATCCAAGGACTGAAAATTGAAGCAAGAGAGTTCCTAACTGGAAATAAACTACACTGCGTAACAGGGAGAAGGGAGAACAATAACCCTTGAAGCCAGGTGATAGTGTGGATTTTTCTTCCCCTAGGAAACTTCAAACCAAGAGGCACCTATCAATGTACCCCAATCATCATCATTGGTAGTCCCTGGAAGTTGAGGATGATGTCTGTTAGGCTTGTTGGGTCCTCAGGTGACTGAGAAGCCCGATCCTGGATGCACACGTTCTTCAGCAATGGGAGCATGTTGTTGTGTGGGGGAGTGGGATTCACAGCCTTGGGTTGTTCTTCTTTCTCTGCCACCGCTATTCCGCCTTGCTATCAAGTTGTTGGGCCTTGAAGTGGTGCACGCATTGGTAGACCAGGTGGTGCCATGCTGAGCAGTCAGCGGCTTTCTCCTCCCAGTTGTTGGTGTTGATACCTCCATGCTTGTGCCTATTTCAGATTAGAGATATTGCTACTATCAGAAACTTTTTCCCTGGTTCCGTCTGGCTGATTGTATTTTAAAAAAAAGTATCCCTCCCTCTCTCTCTTATCAATGCTGATAAAATAAAATTATGTATATATTTAATATTGCATCAAAATACCATTCCCTAAATGCTACTATGTGTAAAAGCATCTAAGAGATACTTACATAACTAAATATCAATATGTAAAAGGTGTTCTGTGCCACTTAAACAGAATTTAGCTTTTGTTTCTATGTGCGTGGCTAGACTTGTCTTTCAGAGTATGTGCAGATAAGATCCAAGCCTATTCTGCCTGGGAACACACAGAACTCCATGTGAATCCTCAAAAAGGTATATGAAGTCACTGTTTGATGGAGGAGGACCTAGTTAGCTCAATAAGTTCATGGTAAGGTCATTTGTCCAGGGAATGAAATATAGGTGTTTTGCTCTCCTCAATCAATGGAGGTTTGAATGCCAGCGCTGCACATTGTGGCAAGGAGCTCAGCCCCGCACTGGGCTATCTGATCTTGTTTTACCAACCTCATCCTTTACTATCAGGTAACTCACCACCTGGAAAAGAGAAAAGAAACATTATATACCTAGACTTCCAAAAACCCTTTGATTTGGTGTCCCACAATGTCCTTACCAGAAAATGGGAGGATTGTGGGCTTGAGTCTGAGACAGTCAGGTGGGTGAAAAACTGGCTGCATGATAGGACCCAGAGAGTCATAGTGAATGGATCTATGTCATCCTGGCAAAAAGTGGGCATCGGTGTCCTGCAGGGGTCAGTGCTTGGTCCAGTACTTTTCAACACCTTTAATAATGATTTGGATATGGGGTTGAAGAACTTGCTGGCCAGGTTCGTGGATGACACCAAGTTATGGGGAAGCATGGTCACGCTCAAAGATAGGCTACAGATACAGGCAGACTTGGACAGGCTAGCAAGTGAGAAGAGTTGGAACCAGATGAAGTTCAACATTGAGAAATGTAAAGTGCTCCATCTGGGGATGAACAACCCGCTACACACCTTGGCCAAACTGACCAGCACCATGAAAGAAAGAGACCTGGGGGTAATAATAAACTACAGAATGAACATGAGCTGGCAGCGTGATGTTGTTGCCAGCAGGGCAAATAATACTTTGGTGTGCATCAATCGACACATCTCCAGCAAAACAAAGCATTGGTGAGACCCCAGCTGAAGTACTGCATCCAGTTCTTGGTACTGCACCTTAACAAGGACATGGTAAAACTTGAGAGAGTCCAGAGAAGGGCCACCCACATGATTAGAGACTTTCATGGCAAGCCACATGAGGAAAGGCTCAGTGACCTGGGACTCTTCAGCCTGATAAAGAGAAGGCTGAGAGGGGACTTTGTAGCAGCTTACCACTACATCAGGGGAATATATCAAGGGCTCGGTAAAAAAATGTTCAACAGGGCACCCTTGGGGAAAACCAGAAGTAATGGCCACAAATTCCTAGAAGACCGTTTCAGGCTCAACATTAGCAAAAACTTCTTCACAGTCGGTTAGGGTGTCCAGACCGTGGAATAAGCTCCCTCCAGAGCTGGTGCAATCACCTACCCTGGAAATCTTCAAGTGGAGACTGGACAGTCACCTTCCTGGAGTCACCTGACCCCAGCTGTCTTTCCTGCCTGGTGCAGGGGGTTGGACCCAATGATCTTCCGAGGTCCCTTCCAGTCTTACAATATATGAATCTATGAACCTGTATTGCTGGTGCTCCCTGCACTTGCGTAACAGGGGATGGAAAGCCCACGTGCTGGAGCCAGTTGGTGCAGGGAAGGCTGGTGGCTCCAACACGTGGGGCAAGGAAGGGATTTCTGGTGGCAAAGGTCAGGGTTTAAGGGGTAGGGTCTCCAGTCCCATGATGGTGGCCAGGGGGCAGGGAAACTATCAAGGGGAGGGGCTACCAATGTGGCCCTTGAAATCTCACCAAACCTCATTAAGCGGCCCTCCACCCAAAATAACTGCCTGCCCCTGGATCCTTGTCCACTTTACTAGAATGCAGCATAACTGGATTGGATCAATTGTTTATTATCTTAACTATAGTTCAAGCACTGGGATTTTTTCAACATTTCCTTCATTGTTTTTCACCACAAACCTTTTCTTTCTCAGGAACTTGTAAATATTCCTAATGTTCCAGACTTTTGATGTCTTCTGCTGTCCCCTTGTCTATATCTACCTCCTACCCCATGTATAAGGTTCCTTTTAGTACCTTAAGATATACAGGCTTGTCTAATCTGAATGCCATGCCTATATATCCTTCAAGAACATTTCTACAGTTTTAACTAGTGAATTAATCTCAACCTCATTCCGGCCATATAATTTCAGGTCAGCCATATAAAATGTATGTGACATAGGCCTCCTCTCTTTTAGTTATAATTGCCTTTCCTCATAATTTTCAGCAGTGAATACAATGGAAACAGGAATATCACAAAGAAGAAAGGTGACAAACAGTCTCCTTGGAAAATTCTCTACTGTACCACTTTCTTATCTTTGGGGTTTTTTTTTTACTATTACATTTTTAAAATGCACTGTGGTGCATACATTTGTAGAAAAGGAGAAACTGGAGGTGGCGCACTTTTGAACTAAAATGCATCAAAGGTGTTTTAGTTCAGAAGCACACTGCTGCCATTTTCTGGCTGATACACGTTGCCATTTCTACAAATGTATGCGACACGGAGGTGGGCACGTCAGTTCGCATGCTCTGCAAACTCCATTCATTGAGTCTCCTCCGAAGTGCTGGATTTCTGGTGCATCAGAGCAGGCAAAGGTGTATGTATAAATGCCCGTAGGCTTTTGCAAAATTTACCCCACACGGATGGAAGCTTTTTCATTGTCTTCTGGCATCTGTTTATTTAATTTTGTCTGCCAGCAGACATTTCTTCTAACCTGTAGTGCTTCTTAAGCAGCCTTTTAGCTCCTGAAGAAATATAAAATTTGTTTCTACATAGTTGACCGATCTGTCACTAGTAATTCCAGTAAGGAGAGTCTGGTGTAGGCAAGTAAGTTATAAGTCTTAGTCGTGTGAGAGTGACGTAGCCATGATGGTCCACAAATTATGTAAAAGGCAAGGATTTCTTAGGGGAGGGGGTCTCTTATTGGATCCACTGTATAGTTAGGATAGAGTTAGACAAGCTTTCAAATGCAAGATATTCTCCTTCAGGTCAGATTCTTATAAATTATAAGCATTTAGCCTTATCGCTATCCTTTCCCATGCTCTTTTAATGCCTTCCTTCCACCATCCTGTCAGATCCTAATGTCTCTTTTAGATATATTCTTAATTGTGGATAGAAGCTTATTAAGCTCTTTAACCAAAAATGATGTATTTTACTCTTTCCTGGGTTTTTCCGGTTAGATAATTTTTCCAAACTCTTTTGTACATTCTTATCTGTGATCTGAAGTTCACTTTGATTAATCATACCACTTCATTCATAGGGGGTTTTTTTCAGTCCATTTTGCTGAAAGATTATATGGTGCCTCCATTTCTCATAGTCTTTTCCAAAAATCAAGCATGCTGATCATTTATCACTGTATTTTCTTTATCCCTCTGTGCCTTTGGTTCTTTTCAAATAACTTGTTTTGCTAGCAATATTGTTGTTTCTTCTGCATATTTGTTTAGGTTTGCCAACTCGAGCAACAGCTTCTACTTCAACTCCTCTTCAACTTCTGCATGTTATGATGGGAGACTCAAAATTTCCCTTGCAATTCTATTATTGTTGATATGCTTTTCAATTTCCCTTTCTTCATCTCATCCAAATGTCTTACTTTTTGTATTAAACCCTCATTTGGGACTCCTAATGTTCCTGTTTTAGTGGCGTAGACCTATTTCTTTCTTTCTCCCACAAATTCCCAATTTTTCCACTGCTACCAAGCTGGCAGCTAGGCAGAGTTTTTAGCAATCTTGTGACAGCCTGAAGAATTATATCTATATTAACATTTTCTGTGATGTGTCTGAGCTTCTCATATTTGTATACCCCAAGGGTCAAGACCACACTGCCTCACTGATTCGTAGATTCATAGATGTTAGGGTCAGAAGGGACTTCAACAGATCATTGAGTCCGACCCCCTGCCTAGGCAGGAAAGAGTGCTGGGGTCAGATGACCCCAGCCAGATGCCTATCCAGCCTTCTCTTAAAGACTCCTAAGGTTGGGGACAGCACCACCTCCCTTGGAAACCGATTCCAAATTTTGGCCACCCTCACCGTGAAGAAATTTTTCCTAATATTTAGTCTAAACCTGCTCTCTGTCAGTTTGTGACCATTGTTACCCCAAGAGGTGCCGTGGGGAACAGAGCATCTCCAATCCCTTGCTGTGTTCTCCTAATGAATTTGTAGGTGGCCATGGGATCACCTCTCAGCCTTCTCTTGTGGGGGCTAAAGAGGCCCAGGTCCCTCAGCCTCTTCTCATAGGGCTCGTCCTGTAAGCCCCTAACCATAGGAGTGGCTCTCCTCTGGACCCTCTTGAGTCTATCAACATCCTTCTTGAAGTACGGCTCCCATAACTGGATGCAGTACTCCACCTGTGGTCTGAGCAATGCAACATACAGGGGAAGCATCACCCCCTTAGATCTATTTGTCATGCATCTGCAAATGCATGATAAAGTGCGGTTAGCTTTGCTGATAATTTTGTCACACTGATGACTCATGTTCATCTTGGAGTCCACTGTGACTCCGAAATCCCTTTCCACTGCTGTTCTGCTGAGAGGGTCACTTCTCAGCCAGTAGATGTGTTGGATATTTTTGGATTTGATCAGCATGCACTAAGATTTTATTTTCCATGTTACCCTCATTGCTCTCTTCCTCCTCTTTCTCTTCTTCTCTCCCCAACCGTTCAATCTGGGGAAAGTGGAGTGGGGAGGAGGGGATATGGTTATAAAGATTAATAATTTGGTCCTTTGTCCAATTTCCTTTGTCTGCCACTGCGCAGGCTTAATGAAAGGAAACATGGACATTTTCCAAAGCAAGAGGTATATCCAGACACCATGACAAAAAGGAGGAGTCTTTTGTAGGAAGGAAGAAGACAGAAAGACACAAAAATTCTGATATCAAATGCTTAGGCTCCCATCTGTTTAAGGTATGTTGATGTGATATAGCAGTACCAGCTCTGGGAAAAATGAATTGTCTAGCAGGACGCCAAGAGTGGATGAATTCTTGGGGAACGGAGGTCTGGCAGGCTTCACTACCCCCTTGTAAAAAGGAACCTCCTCAAAATGAATGGAGCGGTTTCTTTTTAAGCCCTGTAATGAGATAAATGATTATCACACAATAAAAATCTCTTCTAATTATCAGAATTTCGGAATAAATTAAAGCAGCAAACTATTTCACTAACTTTTTTTTGAATAGCAGGATTTCTGTGTTCATCAGTGTTGCCCTTAAGGCAGAACGAGGATCATGCATGATAGATTTATCTTATAAGTCTTCCAAACCAGTTCCCTATCTCTTAGGAGCACTATCAAGGGTTGTTCTAATCAGATGAGATTTAGTCCTTCCATACTGCTTTGATTCTTCGGATAAATGAGGATCAAAGTTTTCATTGCTTGATTGTAAAGAGGAATACCACGCTATTTGCTCTATTTAACGCGTGAAAACAGGAAACTCCACCCAGTTCTTGTTAATGCATTGTGTCTTGGTGAACCTTTCAGACAATGCAGACATAGTAGGTTGAAATCTCATGTAATTTGGGTGATGAACTTACTTATACTCAGAAAATTCCAGTCACAATGGCTGGAGGGTCAAACAGACAGGCATAGGCACTGCTAACTGAGAATTTAGGGACACTGTAAGGTATCTATCTGTTTTGTTGAAGTGTTAGATTTCTTGCTGCTGTAAGGTTTGAGCGGTCCCATTAGCAGTCATAGAACATTCCTTCCTAAGTTATACACCCAGGGGTTTCAAGGAAGAAGAGACTATTTTGATCACCTGAACACCAGAAAGCAGGGATAGGTTCATTCTGTATTTCCTGTCTCAAGCACACTAACTGTGGCAGAGTAAAAGCATCTCCTTTAAAAAGCTATCCAGTCTAGTTTTAATGGTGTCTTGTGAGCTAGAATCCTGTGGTAAGTTATTCAAATGTTGAATTATTCTGCTTCTAAAAACATGCATCTTATTTCCATATTGAATTTTTCTTGCTTCAAGCACCAGCCACAAAAATCTTATACTTTCATCTACTTGATAAAAGAACCCTCTAGGATCAGGTGTCAGGTACATGCTTCTAAACCATGATCAAGTTGCCTCTTAACAGTCTGTTTAATAAGGTAAATGTAAGTTGAGCTTCTTAACACTTGCATCATAAGGAATGTTTCCAGAGCAGAAAACCTGGATACAGGTTACATTCCTGCTTAAACATTTTAGGATCCACTCTTGTTCAGCTGATTTCTACAATGCTCCAGTGCGCCTATGTTCAAAGTCTTCATTTTCCAAGATACACTCCCCTCAGCTTGTCATTACAGACCGCATTCTTCATTCCTAGGTGTATGATCTGGCATCTGACTATAATACATTGAATAGTGTTGGAACGCATCAGCATTATGATCACTTGATATCAAAGGCCTGTAATCCCTATTTGCCACTTTTCCATCCTTTGCCTATCAACAAATATCCCAAAGGGTGTGGAACAGCATGAGAGACACCTGAATAGGAAGCGAGCGGTATTGCACCTGCAACAAGCCTGTTAGTAAACATGCATAATTGTGCCACCATTGTTTGATCCTAGATGTTCATTGTTAAGTGTTCGGTTCAAGAGTTGTGCAGAGTGTAATGGCTTTGCTGTCTCGTGAAAAGGCAAAAAGAGAAGAATACAGAAGTGCTACCAGCAAAGAGCTGCTATCCTTTTATCTCAAGTGGCAGAGCTGTGTCAAATGATTCTGACCTGGCAGGTAAAACATCCGTGGAGAATCATAACTACTTCTTAAGAACAGAGGGAAAAAAAAGCCACAGGTTATAACAACCCACTTTCATTGTTTCAGTTGTTTCAACTTTGTTGGCAGCTTGCTGCTTGAAAAATGAAATTAATTTCTGAAGCTTTATAAAGCTCCAAAATGGCTTGACCAATCTGCTTCAGATGTCCCCTGAGCCTACTAAAATAAACCTATAAATAAAACTGTGCCCCTAAGTTTAATGCACTCCCACGCCGGGGTTATCTGTCTCCCTCTAATGGCCGGATCATTGAGGCGTACGAGTCAGCTATCTTCTTACTAACAGACTTCGGTCTTTTAATTAGGCCAGCAGAGGTTTGAGGACCCCAAGGCCCCAAATTCATTCCCTGCTGCTGATGACTGACCCCTGAGCCTAGTTTCAAGAATCCTTGAGCATTTCAGGCAAAAGCAAAGGGAACAGGGAGTTTTGGACATATAAAATGTCATTTAAAATGAAAGGGCTTGCCAACTGGACCTATGGGATTTGTGTTAGGATTTATATTTGAACCCGTTTCTGTAAGTACTTATGGATAACCTGCAAATAGTTCTTTGTCAGCATAGCTTTTGATTCAGATACAATACTTATTAAATCATGCAGCCATTAATACTGTGAATGTGATACTCATCTGTATGCAGTATCAGGTGTGAGAAGTGGTCTGTTAAGTGGCCAGAGAACAAATTGTGGTAAAATAAAATGAGTCTCAAGACATCGCTGATTGTTTCGTTCTCTTCAGGATGTAAGCTTCCTGGAGCCCACCAGACTTCAGATTCAGTTCTAATCAGCCTCCAGGATTTGCCTGCGGGCTAACTTTTTCATAACCACCCTGTCCTTGTGAGCACCGTGTCATTATGTTTGTCATCCGTGTAGGAAGAGTTATGGGGCTGCAGTGTGTGTTAAAAGGTGTTTTTAAAAAACAATACTGTAAACACAAATAAAATTCATTTATTAGAAAAAAAAGAAAAAAAAAAAAAAAAAAAAAAAATGTGGTGGACCCCCCCCCCCCAAAAAAAAAAAAAAAAGCCAGGATGGTTAAATGGTAAAGGAGGCTATTAAAGGCAAAAAGATGTAATTCAAGAAATGGTAGTCATCTCTGAATGAGGAAAATTGAGATGACCCTGAGAAGTTAAAAGTAAAACTGTAATAAGGCAAGGCAGAAAAGCATTCGAGAGCAACTTGCCAGAGATATAAAACTTAAAAATATTTTAAGTACCTTAGAAGCAGGAAATATGCCAGGGGGTCAGTGGGGCCACTGAGCAATCAAGGAGTAACAGGAGAAGGAGAAAGCTATTGAAGAGAAACTAAATGTGTTCTTAGCGTCAATCGCCAGCATGAAAATGTTAGGGAGATTTTGAAACCGAAATCACTTCTGCCAGGGGACTAATTGGTAGAACAGATTCAAACTGAGGTTTCAGGAGAAGAGGTTATGCTGGAAATGTATACACAAAATAGTGGCAAATCACATGAACTGGTTGTTATTCATTTGAGAGTCCTCAAGGAGTTTAAACTCAAAATTGTAGCTCTACCTATGTTAGTTTACAGCCCATTGCTAAAAAAAGCCTCTGTACCAGAGGACTGGAAGATAACCAATATAACATTAATCTCCATAAGGCTACCCAGAGGACATCCAGGAAACTACACACTTGTGAGCTTAATTCTGTTCCTGGCAAATTGGTAGAAACTGTAATAAAAATAAGATTGCCCATTACACGGGTCAACAGGATATTCTGGGGAAGTCACCATGGCTTTTGCAAAAGGTCATGCCTCACCAATCAACTAGGTTTCTGTGAGGGAGACAACTAGCATTTGGATCAGGATGATCAGGGGCATAGAGAAGTTTCCGTACAAGGAAATAGGCTAGGACTTTCTAGCTCGAAGAAGAGATGACTGAGCAGCAATAGGACCTATCAATATGCAATATGATATAAAATCATGACTAGTATAGCGAAACTAAACTATTTACTAGGAGACATGCACTGAAATGATTAGGAAGCAGGTTTAAAACAAACTAGCGAAGTCCCATTTCATCCAGGATATAACTAATTTATGCAACTCAAATTCCACACAAAATGCTGTAGAGACTGATTATTTAACCTGGTTCACAAAACGGTTGGATGTCTTCCTGTAGGACAAGTCCACCAGTAGTATTAAGCATGATGGTTAGAAGAGCAACCCCCAAATTAGGACTTCAGAGACATCCGAATGCTGGAAGCTGTAACTGGAGAGGGACAGGAGGGAGATGAGTCTGGATAGTCCCAGTCTGTCCCTTATCACGTTAATGATTATGCTTCATACTACTCTAATCAGCCTCTACAGCATATTGTGAAGAACTTGAGATATATGTAGATATAGATATATCTATATATCTATATCTATATATATGCCAGGTGATACTAGTAGTGAATGCATCCTGTTATGTGCGTTGAATGGAACTGTAAGGATTAACATTTAGAATAGACTGGAGGCCGCTGTGTTTCTCCCCTGATGGTTTCCTTGATTTTGGAACTGCTGTAAAGTCTATAACTGTGTCATGTTCACAGATACTGTATTTTATTTACTCGTACTGAATGGTTGTGTATGTTACTCTCAAGTTAGAAAAGCAAGTGGGATCTTTCCTGGCAGATTTTCAGGATGCAGTCTTCCGCTGATGGATATAAATCATTAGACCACAAAGAGCATCTGAAATGTTGTTGGGGAGGTCTCACTATTTCTGCAGAAAGTACGTTTTCCCCCTACAAACTCCTTTCAGTTGGAGTCTGCTGTCAAGTCACAATTACTGCCTACAGTGCAGTGTTCATGTTAAAGCACTGATCACCACTACTCTGGTGAATTATATCGATCCACACTGAGTAAACTATGCTTTAGGGGAATGCTTTCCAAATTGATGGCAGAAAACAGAAGTTTTTTATTATTATTTGTTACTATTTATTCATCTCTAATTCTCTCCTTTACAGATGCCAGTCATTGGGAGCAGATCCATTAATTGGCTGTATGGGGCTTACCGCGTTTAAGCTGAAAACTCCCTGTGTGCTTTTTCAGATGGCATTAATAGTTTGCATGTTATGAATATTGCTGCTCGGCACACTTCATCCCATATTGCTGTTTCTCTGCAGAGGATCAAAAGGATCTCCAATTCAGGACCCACAAAGTTTATCACATCTGAAAGTTTGGGGCCCCCACAGTGGAAGTTGTTTGAAAACTGAGCACTTCCTCCTGCATCAGTGGGTGTAAGATAATGTCATGTCATTCTGCAAGCATTTCTGTAGGAGGACAATACAATTGGCAAGCCATAGGCTAGCACCAGTCCAGGACGACTACCAGAGGCTGGTACTTCATATGAAAAACAGCAGTGTTGCCTGTGGGCATGTTGCCCTCAAGAGCCACTGTCTCTCGGCAGGAGACAGATCATATGTGACAACCACCTAGGTCACAAGCTTTCCCAAGTGGGTGTTGTCAGTCCCAGCTGGCAATTAGAAGTCTCTGAGGCAGTTAATCCAGCTTCAAGCCCGATTAACATGGAAATTTCAAATGCTGCCACTGCTTTCAGATAGTCAGGGTTTTTTGGCCATTATGAATCAAGTAGACATCTGATTGAGGATAGAAAGAATTAGTTAGTTATTTATCTCCAGCCTTGTTCAGCTTTCCATGAGCCCAACCTAAATCATCTCTTTTACCATATAAATACTAAGTGTTTGTATATGCATGGCTCAAATCCAGACAATTTTGGGGATGAATAAGTTGGCTGGGCACGCAGAGAAGATCTGTAAAAATCTTTGAGCTTTATGTGGTGTGGCAGGCTGTGGATAATTTTGGACGGATAGGATCCTGTGTTGTTAATTCACAGAAACAGTTTAGCTTTTCCTGCATTTCAGCTGAGACAAAAGCTCCCACAGCCTCACCATAGGCCCTCTTGATAACAACTGACAAAATCTGTATCTTCCAAATACATTATATCATTAGATGAAGTGGACAAAAACAAAACAAGGATGTTTATAACTTAGCCTGAGGAGATAATTAACTTCTGAGTGCTGAGAGCCTTGATTGCATTCCTAGCATGATCTTAATTGGAAGTCTGAACTTGTAAAAGGCTAGTGGTGTTTGAAAGTTATTTGAAATAGTTGGCTGAGAAATCATTTGTTCGTAAATTTGAAAAGTAATCGAGGACACATACTTTTTTCTTTCTTTTTTGTCTTTTTCCAGTTGGTGATAAAAAGTCTATTTCAGAAGCAGCAAAGGCACTAAACTATGTAAAGATAACAGATATCAAAAGACATAAGAGTACTTTAGGAATTTGCAAAAGAAATAGCGCACGTTAACAACAGGGCTGAATTTTTACCTTGTTTTATTTCCTTGAGCTACTAGGATTATGCAAGAAGTGTTCACTCAATATTTTAATGTTTCTAAACTATTCATATTCTATGCATTTTCTCATAGTATTTCTATGGCGAGGCATTTTAATCATAATCACCTAGTGCTGTACAACATAGTATGATCAGCTGTTAGCCTGTAGAAATAGAGATGCAGAGCTGCTCTGCTGATTCATTCACCTGTTGAATGCTAGGTCTCTATAGGGACAGGCAGATATTTCAAGAACTGGTCTAAAGTGGTGGATATTTCCATGAAAAAAAGAAAATACTCTTTTTGTTAAGCAATTTAAAAAGTCAAGATTGTTTGAACCAGCTCTAATTCCTTCTTCTGAATCACTAGATAAGATGGAGCCTACCAGCTGGTAATCAGATACATGAAGAGCTGTTGAACCTCTCATTGCAGAAGAGGTGGATAAACAGAAAACAGAAAGGCCAGGCTTCAGGACAACTGTTAGAGGAGCAAGTGTAATGAGCAAGTGTAATGATCCTGGGACCAGATGGAGAGGTTTCATCCTTAGGCCCCAGGGATTATACTGAGTTATCCCCTAGGTTTATAGGATAGGTTAGCCACCCACATGGTCAGGTGGGTGGCCAACTGGCTTAGGGACCTCACCCAGAGAGTGGTGGGGGATGGTTCCTTCTCAGCCTGAAGGGAGGTGAGCAGTGGGGTTGCAGGGCTCGGTCCTCGGATCGATATTATTCAATATCTTCATCAGCAATCCGGACGAGAGTGTGGAGAGCACCGTCTCCAAGTTCGCTTATGATACCAAGTTATGGGGCAAAGTTAGTACACCAGAGGGCAGGGAGCAGATTCAGGCCGACCTGGACAGGTTGGATCAATGGGCAGAGAGAAATAGGATACAATTTAATAAAGATAAATGTAAGGTACTCCGCCTGGGAAGGAAGAACCCGCAGCACACCTATAGGTTAGGAAGTGTTCTTCTCAGCAGCTCGGAGGCAGAGAGGGATCTTGCAGTCGTAATTGACTCTGAGATGAACATGAGCCGGCAGTGCAACGAGGCCATCAACAAGGCCAATTGCACCTTGCCGTGCATTAGCAGGTGCCTGACTAATAGAACAAAGGAGGTAATGCTCTGCCTCTATGCCGCACTGGTCAGGCTGCAGTTGGAGTACTGTGTCCAGTTTTGGGCATCACACTTCAAGAGGGACACGGGGAACCTTGAGAAGGTCCAGAGGAGAGCCACTCACATGATTAGTGGCCTTTGTGATAGACCCTACGTGGGGAGGTTGAGAGAGCTGAATCTCTTCAGCCTTTACAAGAGACAGCTGAGGGGAGATTTTGTGGCTTGTGGCTGTCTATAAATTTATTAGGGGAAGTCAACGGGGAATAGGGGATGCACTGTTTACTAAAGCACCCCAGGGAGTGACTAGGAATAATGGGTGTAAACTAGTTGAGAGTGGATTTAGGTTAGATGTTAGGAAGAAATTTTTCACAGGAAGGGTGGCCAGGATCCGGAATGGGCTTCCAAGAGTGGTGGTGCTATCACCTAGCCTGGAGGTCTTCAAGAGACTAGATAGTCACTTGGCTGGGGTCACCTGACCTCAGTCCTCTTTCCTGCCAGGGGCAGGGGGTTGGACAGGATGATCCATTGTGGTCCCTTCTGACTCTACAGTCTATGAATCTATGAATCTATGAAGGGTGCCCCACATGCACAGGTCTCTATAAGCCCAGAGCAGATAGGAGCAATCTGTCTGGGCAAATATTGCCTTTGCCACGCTTCTGGCCTGGCTAAAACTCTTCACCTGGACTCCAGCTTCTGACATCAGCTTCTGACTCTGTTTTTCTCAACCTTGGCTCTTCTGACTCCTGACTTTCCCGACTGGCTTTAGAATCGTCATCTGGCTCCTGACTCTGGGTCCCCAGCCCTGGCCTGGGTTCCTGACTCTGGCTCCTTACCTCTTTGGTTCTTGTCTTTGGCTTCCTAGCTCTGCATCTTGATCCTAGCTTCCTGGACCTTGCCCTCATCATGTAGGTGACTCATGTTTTGTGTCCCAGTCCATACAGAGACAAGTTCACGAGTTCTTTCTCAGCTGCATTTCTACCTCTTTCAAGAACCCCTGCTTCTTAATTGCTCAACCTGGGATGAGAAGATGACTGTCACGTGGTAGAATTTGAGTAGGTAATATTGATGTGAGTAGTAGACAGAGAGAGCCACAGGCTGCCTATTGGCTCCTGGCCAAGGATGCAATCGTGGACTCAAGGCAACAAAAGGTGCTAATTTATTTTGCCAAATGGTCCCAGAGGAGAAGTGATGGCAGAGATTTAGAAAAGAGTATTCTTTCCGAATGTATCCAAATATCCATGCCATCAAGCCTCAGACCTGGACTGCATAGAAAATAAGGGTCTGCTCACAAGAATGTAAACTCTGATGGATCAATATCAGTTGCCCTGATATGCCTAGAGCAGGGGCAGGCAAAAGCCAGCCTCTTGGCTAAATCAGGCCTGTGGTGGACTCCTTTTCCCAACAGCCCATGCTTATATTGCTGCAGCTGGTTTCCATGGAGATCCCAAGAGCAGTGATGCCATGGCAGCATGGGGCCAGGGTTTCCATGAAGACCAGCACCAGCAGTGCTGGCAAGGCATGCAGTGGGGTAGGGAGCTGCTCCAGGGTAGTGACAGTGTGGTGCAGAGCTGGGGCAGAGCTGTGACCCACTGTCCGCATGCCCTGGGCAGGGTGTGGCAGAGGATTATGGCTCTACCCTTTCTCCGGACCATGCTCTCACCATTGCAAGATCCCAGCCCTAGCCATGCACCCTGCCAGTGCTGCCGGGGCCCGTCGCCATGGAAACGCTGGCCCCACGCTGTAATAGCACCAATGCCAATGATCCTGAGGTCTCTATGGAAGCCAGCCACAGCTATGTGGGCAGGGACTGCTGGGAAATGGAGTCCTGCCACCGGCTGGATTTGCCATTTTGCACACTTCTGGTCTAAAACATAAACTGTCAAAGGAAACTTCCCAGCCTCCAGGCAAGGACAATGAGGTGGAAGAATTAAAGAGCCATTAAGAGGTCATGGAGCTCTCAGGGAGGCACCACATCTAGGATTCAGCAGTCCAACCTAGTGCTTGCTTCTAGCATGGCAGACAAAGGTAAATAAAAGGTGTGGTTGACTTGAGAGTTACTTGAAAATCAATAGAGTATCAAAGATGAACACATATAGGTGTAGCCCTTACTGGAGCATTGACTAATAGATGCTATTATTCACACCAAGGCTTTGTTAAAGCATTGGCTAGAGTAGGTCTCACTAGCAAACCCAATTGATGCTTTAACTTCTCAGATAACAAAACTTAGGGTATGGGCCAGATGTGACCTCCTTCCAAGAGATGGTACAAGGTAGGGTAGTCCTGTACCAAGCTGGTAAGGCTGGAATGGGAACACCTAGGTCAGAATGTGAAAGAAGCCACTAGCACAGGATGGTTTGAGACATGCAAGATACAGATGGAAGGCAATACATAATTTCTTTTGATCAGTGTATAAAAGGAGAACTGGCAATCAGGGGAACTTTGTAGTGGCCTGGTGTTGTGCTGACTACCTTGTCACTGGTATAAATGCTTAGCTTCTGGGCTGATGTACTAGTTAGGCCAAAACATGTTAGGGCTGTGTTGGTAGACAATAAACCTGGCTGAATCTTTGCCACCAAACTGCGCCTGTGGTCATTCTTTAATACAAGATTAGTATTGGGATCTCCTGGCTGTGACTTGTTGACACCAGAGTTCCTCCAACTTCATCCCTGACAAAACATCAATAGCACCCATTGAGGACAATAGCAATGGCAACATTAATAACCCCAGATGACTATAGGGAGTTGTGACAGATGGCAAGCAATTAACTGCTTTCTGGAGAAATAAGGTTGTTTGGAGTAATGGAGGAGGAATGGACTAGCTCAGGGTGTCCTGGTGACATTTTATGGAAGAAGTGGCAAATGACCTTAAAGGAGAGAGTTGAATGAAGTCAAAGATTATTGCCAGGGCTGCAAGCAGGAAAGATGAGGAGGAGGATGGTGATACAAGATATGAATTGTGTCTGTCTAACTGTACCTATAACTCCATACACAGTGTGTGTATGCAAAATGTGCATGTTGTATGTGCACAGTACAAATTTGAAATGTATGTTTTAAATATCTGGGGTGGAATTCTGTTTGCCTCTCTGCATCTAAATGGCAGCTTTTTAGCTGTGCGAGTGTCAAAATGCCATTTATGCGCGGGTAGCATTTCTATTATGTCTGTAGTATGCACATGTAAACGGACATGAGTAGACAGCTCACTCAGTAGGCTATGCTCTGGCCATGTAGGTGGGCCCCTTGGGGATGCTTGTGTTCAAGTCTGGAAAAAGTAGGGAACCAGAAATGCATGACTAGCATTTATTTAGGTGTTAAATAAAGGAGGACCCTACCGCGCTTTCGCTTCAATAGCTGAATGGTTTGGGCACTTCCTCTGGAAGCTGAAAAACTAGTTCTAGGCCCCCCCCCCGTCTGTGAGTTCCCCTCTTATTGCATAGAAGCATTTCCGTCTCAGTGTTTGGGAACATCATTGCCTCTATTAAAGAAATAGGATCATTCTCCAGGGACGCACAGACATCTCCCTGTTCTAGAAGGGGGACTCTTACATGCAGAGACAGGGCAATGGTATGCACAACAGTAATACACAATAGCAATAGATAAGTCAGAGTTGGTTGCAGACTTTGCTGTGGTTGTGCACCAGGTGAAATGGAGTTCTGGCCTCAATCCTCAAAAGGTAGTATAGAGGCACAGGCCACGGATTTCTTCTCCATTTATGGAAGCAAGTAGCTCTTCCGCCCTTGAGACCTCTTAGTTCAGCACTAGGGAGACAGCTTCACATCTGGATTAAATCAAGGTCACTTCACTGAAGGGAATGATGGCAATCCTACTGTAGTTTTCTTTAGCCTAATACTTCCGTCCTTCCCTTGAAGTGGACACTTGTCAGGAAAAAAAATACCATGCATAATAAACTTGGAGTCTTTCTTCTGAGACTTATTGTTATTAGAAGAGCTGCCTCTGTGGAACTTCAAAGTTCCTGTTACATTTTTGGCAAACCATTTATGTTCATGCTTTTCAAACCAAAACCCAGGCACCAAAACCCTTTGTCACACCTTGAAAGTGACTTGACCTGGATTTGGAGCTGGTGAACGCCTGCCTCGCAGCACTGAAATCAAGCTAAGGATACAGCCCTTTGTTTCAAAGATACGCCTTTCCTTTTTTACTCCACTCGATCATCTTTCTTTGTTAAGTTCAAGGACACAGCCTAGGCCTTAAATTGAATAGTTCTGTTTCCAGCGACAGTGTTGGGCTTTATTAAGTTTATGTTTTGCTGCAGTGGGCACTATTTATACAATTTTGCTGCTGTTGTCATAGAACTAGAAGAAGTTAAAAATACTTATATGTTCCTCAGGGGTAAAGGGGCTGCATTTGCCTCTGCTGTTAGTAGGGCTTTAAAAACAAGAAAGAAAATAATAAATAGTGTACAGCTAGGAAAGAAAAAAGTTGGAAGGCTCTCACCAAGCCGGCTGTAATTGAACATGAAATAAGAGCAAGACACCTTGGCAGCTACCACTGTATCTTGGGTGTTGCAAAATGCCAACTCCTGTACTTTGCCTCAACAAAATTTGTTCTTTAATAGTCTTATTTATTTCTCAGTCATAACAACAAAAGTGAACTATTAAGAGTCAAATGTTGAGATGAATGGAGCTAAACAAAAACAAGCCTGAGGCAACACGCAGGTTTTTACCACTTTGTAACTTTTATCTCTCTCGTGTCTCTCTCTGATGGCTGACATGGCAAAAGGATTTGCACTACATTTCTGAATTGTAATCATGTTACTAATAACAGCAAGAATGCCACAGTGCATCTGCTTCCACCGTGCAGTCCCTCTAGACCTGCTTCCTTGCTTGCTCAGTTGATATTCATATGGCACGACTCAGCACAGGGGCTTCAGGAAAGTAGAGACGGGAATCCCCAAGGAAACGGTAGATGATTCAGGTGTGTTATTAATATTATTACTTATTTGTATTACATTGGTGCCCAGGGATCAGTGTTCCAGAGAGCTAATGACTTAGGGAGCATATTCTCAGCTAATGATTAGCTTCACTGCAGTCATCGGGGCCGTGTCGGTTTATCCTAGCTGACCCTGGATTTAAGACAAGAAGTGAGGGGCTATGAAGCAGGCAAAGGTAAAAGGCTGCATGGCATCGTGGTAAATTGAGATTGTGTCTGTGGCAGTTAGGAGTCTTATCTTCAGCAACTTCCTAACCATTTGCAGGGGCGTAGAGCAAAGTAGTGAAGCCAGATCAAAGAGGTCTTGCACATTTGTTGGCCATACCTCAAGAGTTTTTACCATTGTAGTAGGCAGGAAGGTTAGTCTTGTGGTGGGCACATGGTGACGAGACCCATCTGGGTTAGGTTCTTGATTTTGCATTGGATTTCTTTTGTGATGCTGAGTAAATCAGCTAATTTTTCTATGTGCTACTTTTTGTCCTGTAAAATGGGAGGTTGGCCTTCCATGTTGGCTTAGAATTTCAATCCTAGAAAGCCATGCGTTTTCTCTTACAGTGTCTGTCCAGGCTGGGGTATGGCAGGAGAGCAGCATGGTGCAGTTCTAGGGACATGAGTTTGAGTCCTATCATATTTGTGTCAAGGCTGGTTCTGCTTAAGCCAGCCGTCGTTCAGGCAGGGGAGTCAAAAGCAGCTGGGTGTGATGTGAACACCATCCCTTCCCTGTTTGAATTCAGTGTGCCTTAACCACACTAGCTCATTAGGATCAGGCTGACCTTTGATTCTGTTGATATATGTGCTGCGTCTTGTGCAATGGGCTCTAGTGTCTTAGCATTATGAGAATACAAACAGTATTAATTAAGGGGAAAAACCTAGGAACTGTGACAGTGAAACTTAATTCAAGACACAGCCAATTCACCGCAAAGCATTTTCCTCTGCCTCTCCCCAACCCTGTGGTAGCAGCCATCAGAGGCATTTTCCCTCGGATGAAAGTGCAAGGTTTTGCCCACTTCTTCTGATTTCTTTGGCTAAATAAAAAGTGAAAGCTAAATGAAATGTGGTGGAAGATAGCAGGAATTAATCGTAGCAGCTGCACTAAAATTTTCTAGCTTTTAGAAGACCGTCTCCCTGTTTTTGCAAAGTGCATCCAGTAATGATTAAAGAGGCATGGTCTAAAGCTCAGTAGACCTCTCTTTACTGGAGAAAGGGATGGGTTTTACCCATAAGCAGTGACCATGTAAAGTTACTGCACATGTGACACAAATAAGAGCCTTAAGTATACTTGACCTTTGTGTCAGGCCTTGAATCATGAACATTTTATCTTTGCTTGATTTCCAGTATAGATAGAAGCTATGCAAGCTCCCTTACACTCCTTTTCTTGGATGCTGGTCCCAATAATCAGGGAGAGGTAGAGTGCTTGGGCCTTTGTTGTCAATGATAAGAGCACCAGAAATGGTTCCAGCAGAGATGCACACCGCCCTACTAAGACATGGACTGTGACCACACATTCATGTCACATAGTTAGTTAGCAGACGACAGTCACTTTCATTCATTATCTACCTCAAGATCATACAGGTAAGGTCACCAATTTATCATCAATCTTATGAGTCAGGCACTGTCCCTTTATGTTGTCCTTTTTAGGTTGGTTAAAGCTTGCAGAAGAATAGGTTACAAGGAAGCTGGGAAAGCAAGAACGAGCTACAAGAGAGAATTGAATGGATAGCAGCTTGTAATTTGTAGTAGGATCCATGCATTATACAAGATAAAAAATAAAACCTGGACAAGGCTATACTTTGGGGTCCTAGTGGCATCATAAACCACTCTCGCTTTTGCTTTTATGGCTTATTTTGATGTCGGCAGAGCTCTGAGGTATATTTGTAGCCTTGAAATTCACAAACATCTTCTCTTTAAAAGCATTAGGTTTTCAAAGAGGCACATTTGTAAGTGGCAAAAAAAAAAATCTCTCCATTGTGAAATATCAATTATTTGTAAGCGCTTGGATTAATTTATTGGATTTTATGGGTAAAAGAAATGGAAATTGTTTCTTACATTAAAAATTAATATTTCACATCCAGCTGTGTCTGGCTGGGCAATAAATCAGTTCCTTACAATTACTTATTTGTCAGCCAGCATGTTAGTTCAAAAAGCTAGGGAGCTTGCCTGTAGATCCTGCTGTACTTGAAAGGGAGAAAGAGTTCAGGTCAAATCAATTTGAGCCACAGTAATTAAGAACAAGATTGAAGATCCTTTCCCACCTACGTAGCAAGCATCTGGAGTCACTCTTCAGAATGGATCCACTTCATGGAGGTGGAAGAGACTATTGTAAACAGGCAGTGCTACTTGGACAGACCTTTTTCTGTGTCTGAAAGTGCAAAATCATCAGCAAGCTGGGAGTCAGAAATGAACTTAAAGTGGCCTCCATCTGCAGTGAGTGTTTGGGGTCAGAGCTGAATATTGTCCTGATGGGTAAGCCTGGACAAAATTCACTCCCTAGGTGTTTTTATGTAGCTGCATGGTATCATTGCTTTTATTTTTCTTGCTCAGAGAGATGACTATGGAGTCAGCATACTATGAATCTTGCTCTGCTCTCCACATCCAGATGCTATATATGATACCTAAGATAACTAAGCCTCATATCATTTTCCAGCATAAACGGGCTCCAGAGGTCAATCTGTCTTAGGGCCATATATTTACACTGTCCCCATCATATCTGTGTGTCTCAAGATCCTGAATTCATTTATTTTCACAACATCCCTCTGAGGACTAGTAGACAGTTATTATCCAAATTTTATAGATGGGAACCTAGGTACAAAAAGCTAGGTGCTAATCAACATCTAAGGTGCATAGGTAGGATTTTGATGCTAAGGCACAGTGATCCCAATTTACTCTTTTCAGCCACTGTAAGACCATTTCGGTGCTGAAATTCATTAAGTAATTTCATTTTGCCTAGCAAAAATCCATGTATGTCAAGACTCATATAACTTAGAATATCTGAAGCAGTCAGCTAAGCATCTCACCCCAGCCTAAGCTCTATTATGAGCCAAATCGGACTGGGAGGTGCATGGTCTCTGTATAATGCCTCAATCCCTTTGGTAGGAACAGGCCATACTGAGTGACTGTTTGATGCTGGAACAGTGATAGCCTCCACCTTTCATCCAAGAGCTGCCCGGTCCATCTTTTGTTAGGTCACAGAATTCAATTCCCAGGAGAGTGCCCTAATTCTCAGGCTATGGGAAGCTAAGAATATGGGATTTTTGAAGTCTAGTGGTAAGGGTACTCTATTCAGACAGGGAAGTCCTGGATTTTAGCCCTTGCTGTTTTTTTGACAAATGATCATAGAATCATAGAATTACGATTCTATGATCTTCTGCCAAAGTGACACATTTCTTCTTTAATTAGGGATGGAGAGGACCTCAGTGGGTTACCTAGTCCAATCCCCTGCTCAAAAAGGACCATCCCCAACTAGATCATCCCAGCCAAGGCTTTGTCTAATGGGGTCTTAAAAACCTGCAAGGATGGAGAGTTCACAACCTCTATGGGTAACCTGTTTCAGTGTTTTACTTCTCTCCTAGTGAGAAGGTGTTGCTAATATTTAACCCAAACCTCCCTTGCTGCATCATCAGAGCATTGCTCCTTGTTCTGCCATCTGCCACCACTGACACGAGGCCAACTCCATCCTTTTTGGCACCATCCTGCAGGTAGTTGAAGGCTGCTATTAAATAGCTTCTCTTCTCCAGACTAAACAAGCTCAGTTCCCTCAGCCGGTCCTCAGAAGTCATGACCCCTAGCCCCTGAACCATTTTTGTTGCCTTCTGCTGGACTCTATCCAATTTGTCCACATCCTTTCCAGAGTCGGGGCCCAAACCTGGACACAGGACTCAAGATGTGGCTTGACCAGTGCTGAGTAGAGGAGAAGAAAGACTTCCCTCGATCTGTTCGCAATGTGCCTACAATTGGACTCCATTATGCCATTACCTTTCTTCTCAACAGTGACACTTGGTTTGTTCGTATTCAGATTACTGTCACTGTAACCCCCAGGTCCTTTTCCACAGAGCTGCTGCTTAACCAGCCAGTCCCCGTTGTGTTGCTTAGCCAGTTAGTCCCCAGTCTGTAAAGTGTATGGGACTGTTTTGTCCTAAGTGCAGGACTATGCACTTGTCCTTATTGAACCTCATGAGATTTCTCTTGGTCCAATTCTCAAATTTGTCAAGGTCTTTCTGAATCCTTGCTCCATCTTCTAGCATATTTACTACTCCACCTCATTTGGTGTCATCTGCAAACATGCTGAAGGTGTACTCCATCCCATCTTCCAGGTCATTGGTGAAGACACTGAACAAAACCAGCCTCAGGACTGACCCCTGAGGCACTCCACTTGATACCAGCTGTGAGCTAGATATTGAGCCATTGACTACTACCTTCTGAGCCTAATGATCCTTCCAGTTTTCTCTCCACTGTACAGACCATTCATCCAAGCCATAATTCCTTAGCTGGCGTGCGAGAATGTTGTGGGAGACCATGTCAAAACCCTTGCTAAATTCAAGGTATATCACAGACACTGATCTTCCTTTATCTACAGAGCCAGTCATCTCATCGTAGAAGACAATCAGGTTGGCCAGGCATGGCTTGCCCTTTATGAATCCAAGCTGACTGCTCCTAATCACCTGCTTCTCCTCCAAGTGCTTAGAAATGGATTTGCTGAGGACCTGCTCCATGATTTTTTAGGGACTGAGGAGAGGCTGACTGGTCTGTAGTTCCCTGGATCCTTCTTCTTCCCTTTCTGAAAGATGGGCACTATAGTTGCCCTTTTCCAATTGTCTGGGACTTCTCCTGGTTGCCATGAGTTTTTAAAGATTATGGCCAGCAGCTCTGCAATCATATTAGGCAACTCCCTCAGGACCCTTGGGTGCATCCCATCCATCCCCATGGACTAGTACATATCCATCTTTTCTAAATAGTCCTTAACCTGTTCTTTCACCACTGTTGGCTGCTCCTCTTCTTTGCAAACTGTGCTGCCAGGGGCAGTAGTGCGGGAGCTGGCCTTGCCTGTGAGGACTGAGGTGAAAAAGGCATTTAATACTTCAGCCTTTGCTGCATCTTTTGCCACTAGGTTACCTCCCCCGTTCAGTGAAGGACCCACACTTTCCTTGATTTTCCTCTTATTACTGACATACTTGTAGAAACCCTTCTCGTTACCTTTCATGTCCCTTGTTAGCTGCAACTCCAGTTGCACTTTGGCCTTCCTGATTTCATCCCTGCATGCCCCAGCAATGCTCTTATCCTCCTCCCTAGTTGTCTGTCCAAGGTAACACTTCTTATGAACTTCTTTTTCTGTGTTTGGGCCCACTGAAGAGTTTCCTGCTAATTCAAGCTAGTCTTCTTCCATACTTGCTAGTCTTCCTGCACATCAGGATGGTTTGTTCCTGTGTCCTCAGGAAGGTTTCTTTACAGTACAGTCAATGCTCGTCTCCCTTTTCAGACTGGCCCCCACAAGTGATCCGGCCAATCAGTTCCTGAGTGAGTTGAAGTCTGCTTTTCTGAAGGCCAGGGTCCTTACTCTGCTGCTCTCCTTCCTTCTCTTCCTCAGGATCCTGAACTCAATCATCTCATGGTTGCTGTTGCCAAGTTGCCATCCATTACTATATTCCCCACCAATTCTGCCTTGTTTGTGAGCAGCAGGTCAAGAAGAGCATGGCCCCTAGTTGACTGCTCCAGCACTTGTGCCAGGTAGTTGTTCTCAACACTCTCCAAAAACTTCCTGGATTGCCTGTGCACACAGGTCAGGGTGTTTGAAGTCCCCAGTAATAACCAGGGCCTGTGATTGGGAAACTTCCCCTAGCTATTTGAAGAAAGTCTCATTTACCACATCCTCCTGTCCTGGTGGTCTATAGGAGACACCCACAATAACATCACCCTTGTTACTCTCCCCTCTGACCCTAACCCAGCGACTTTCAGGAGGCCTATCTCCAGCTTCATACCGGAGCTCTGAGCAAACATACGGCTTTTTTATATACAGCACAACTCCTCCCCTTCTCCCCTGCCTGTCCTGAACTGTTTATACCCATCTGACAGTGCTCCAGTTGTACAAGCTCCCACCAAGTCTTTCCTATTCCAGTCATGTCACAGCTTTGGGACTGTGTGAGGACTTCCAATTCTTCCTGCGTGTTTCCCAGGCTCCATTCATCCGTGTACAGGCAGCTGAGTTAACTAGCCAGTTGTCATGCTTTATCCAGAAGAATGAGACTGACCCCTCCTGCTTGCACTTCCTCTAGGTCACCCACTTCTCCATTTACCTTAGGGCTTTGGTTTCCATGCCTTTCCAAACCCAGTTTAAAAACCTCCTCGGTAGGTTAGCGAGCCTGTCTGTGAAGATGCTTTTTTCCTCTCTGGATCAGCCGAATCCCATCTCCTCCTGATGGCCCAATGTAAAAGCATAAACAGTTCTGGCAGCTGAGTCTCCTGGGTTTTGCCACAGACAGAAGTTTTGTTTGTCCATGAAACCCAGAAAATATGTTAGGTGTATTACTGAGCACCACCTACTGGCAGTTTCAGATGACCTTTTTGCATATTTACCAAGCACCTCATTTATAAAACATTTCTGTAATGGCAAAAACCCACTCATAGGTGAGATGAGACTGTTGTGCTGCCTACTTGTGATGATGAACTAACTCCTATGAATTTGAACAGTTAATCATCTGTGCTCATTAGAGACTGAGTGAATAGTATGTGAGATAATGGATAAGTAGGTCAAAGGAGGGTTATTATGAGAAATGGACGGTGGATATTAGAAGGGGCATTAAAGCCAGGGTTTCCAAATTACAGTATTAGTAAGCAATGAAAGTACTTAAGTTCATGTAATTAAAACTATACCATGCCATAAAGAAAGAGTACAGGAGTAAATAAGTGGCAGAGATTAGATTTATTTGCAATAAATATGGAGGCAAGCACAATATGATGTTGATATATCTCGAACAAGGAATGTAGAGACATAAATTAAAAGCCACCTTTTTGCAGGCCTGAGCTATTCAGTATAAATGACTAAGCAGTACAAAGCACTTTCCCAAACACATAGCCAGGGAGTCAAATATCTGATTATAGTGATGATAAAGAGATATAGTTCTGTATCAGATTTCTTAATAAATTTACAACGTAATGTTCTACAACCAATTGGTTTGTGAAACTGAAGATGGATGAATACACCAAAATGTATTTCATGAGATATAGGACTTGAGTGCAATTGATCCACAGACAATGTAAGTGACAAGATTAGGGCTAAAATAAAACAAAAGACTAAACAATTGTATTTTCTCACATACAACATGCCCCGTATATAATATATGCCTTGTTTATGAAAGGCAGAATAAAGAAAAAAGATATTTTCAGTTATGACTGCTAACAGCATAAAGCCTAAATCTTCATCCGATTCACCCTCTTTTTCCTGCTTAGGCTATGAAACAGGAAGAGAGCGGCCAGGAGCAGATAGCAGCCAGAAAAGTCACCCGGAGAAAGGTTAACTTGATTAATGGAACATCAAGACCATTAAAAAGGAGAGACGGTGGTTAACACCGGTGGAGTAGAGAACAGTGAACCATTATGTCACTCCTGTGAAGCGGAGCAGGAATGTAATTAGGGTGCTTCTATCCTGGGCAGAAAATTAGCTTCCCGACTTAATACATGCGCGCTAATTTTGCTCGGCTGGTTTTGGGGGGAAAGGGATGTGTTATATGTGAGAAAACACAGTACTACACCTATTTCTATTGTTGGCACTGTCCTAGTCCTACTACTGTGTTGGCACATGACCTAGTCCTACTACCGTGCTTCAGGCAGACCCAAAACCTCATGCTGACCATAGCTTCTTCCATTTGATAATAGGCAAATGTTATAGTTACAGAGTGATAGCAGATAAGAGTAATGTAGGAAAGGCAAACAAAATAACCTCCTGATTCTACTTATCTCCCAGTTCCAGGTCCAGAGAGGGAAGGTATGTCTGGCCAGCATGCAAACACTGTCCTGTGGTTCTTGGTAGAATATCAGCGGTCTTCAAGGTCGAGGGCCAGTGGGGTGGGTGAGGTGCACCCTCTGCCCATGGTGGCCTTGGGATCCCCCCACAGGACCTTCCTGCTGCTCTGAAAACCCTCCTTTTCTATTCTTTCTTCTCTGATGACTCCTCATTTCCCAGAGCTTGGAGAGGCCCCTGCTCTTGTAAACTTATATTCTCAATTGAAACTTGACAGTACTAAGCTTAGCTCAGTGGTAACCAGTCTTCTGACCTCACACACTAGCCCAACCCAGACCTGTATCTGACTGCACCAACCCAATCCCATGCACCAGATGTGGCTGTGCACTGGCCCATGGGGCAGAGGTTATACAGCACTCAGTTAGCTGAAAGGGTGGGCCCATGTTTTACCATAATGGTTTAATGGAAAGCTGGGCAGTAGATGTAGAGAAGAGAAACGTCAAGGGGATGGCACAAAGGCAGAAGGAGGCTGCTATCTATATGATGCATGTGCGCAGCTTTCATTGCAGCTCTAGTTCACTTAGATTTTTCAAAACAGATATCAGCTTCTTTCGGGCCGGTGCTCTTTTCTAAGTAATAATGCTATTTTGGTCTTATCTTAACTAATACTGAGCACAGTATTTCAGATTGCGTCTAAACAGTGCTTCCAATGCTAATGGTCTCAGCACTTTTGTTGTATACACTTTTTTCAAAATAAAACCTGGTATATCATTTGCCTGCAGTGTGGAAGTCGGCTTTTTCACAATAACCCCATCAGGTTTTTTTATCATTGAGCTCCACAATGGTTTCCATTTTCCACGATATCTGGCAGGCCTGTTCCTTGGTTGCAGACTAATTATTTCACATTGAGCTACATTTACCATCTGCTGGTTCAATCATCTAAACCATCCAAATCCTTTGGAATTTGAATGCATTGTTCCTCATTATTTGTTCTCTGCTTCCATTTTCAGTATCAGCTGTATAATTGGAGATCTTGTCTTCACTATTTTTGTCTGCATTTGCATGAATTATAGATGACCCCTCTGCTAGTCTTGTCTAAGACTTCCCATTATATCTTTACTGCAGATAAATTTGGCTATTTTCATTTGGGAGGGGCTGAAGTATTCCATTCGTGATCTCTATCTCAGGAAGGGTTGAGTGGAAATAATACAGCCAGTTTTAAGAAAGAAGGTACTGAGTGAACTTTTGTTGATATAATTTTGTTCAAGACCTTTTTAAAGTCCAGTACCTCCATGCGTTGCATCAGGAGTTTGCCATTAAGCCAGGGCTAGTTTGGGGATCAGTGAACTGCTGTTGGCTGCCTTTGTCAGAAATCTGCATTATAAACTGTAGGACCATTTTAAGACCATAGACCTTCTTAGGGCCTTCTTAATTTTCTGAATGTCCTCATAATATTCAGAATGTCCTCAGGCCTTACCAAGCCTCCTGATTCGTCCTGAAACAGCCATGGAGAACTGGAGCTCCTTACAGGACCCAAGGCAAAATGAAGTCTGCCTTCCTCTCAGTGCCCTCTGGCTGAGCCAGGTAAAGTAAGAGCTTCTTAAGGACCTGACTTCTAGTTCAACTACCACTCCTAATTCTTCAGAAGACTTAAATCCTGTCACACAAGTGGGCGATAACCAGGTTTAAGACTCAAACTGCTTTTTAGCAAGATTAATGCGTTGAAAAAGAAAGGCTTACAAAAATACAGTCAATTGAAATTCATGATTTTTGGAGCCAGTGGAATTTCCCCAACAGGAGAAAGAAGTCTTAGAGAAAATAAAGTTGGGAGCTACAGGCAAGAACAGCAGTTTTTGAGTATTTAGAGCATGAAAGGAGTTGGCTAGATTTAAAGCCAGTTAGAGAAAACAGTTTTTAAGGGGAGTTAGCAGTGGGAACCAAAGGTGATAGCTGTGGTAGCAAGAGAAAAAGCCTGAAGGCCATAGCAGGGGTACAGTATCTGTCTAAGTAATTATAGCTCATCTCAACAGAAGCCCTATGCTGAGAAGTAAAAGAAAGAACAGGCCTTGACACTGGAATGAGGATCCTCGTGACAGGAGGATGAGCCAGTCTAATTCATTGCCAAACTGACCAGGTGAAAGGACTATGCTTTAATAGTGCTAGCTTAGTGCAGATGGGCCCAAAATTTCTTGGCAAAGAGAAGGAGACGTTTTGCATGTACCTCCCAGGACGTCTGCTCGCTAGGAATGAAGCTGTTAAATGAAATGCCTGAAATGTATGTGGGAATTCACCTGCTACCTGCTTTGCACTTCAAATGGCCTTGCTAGATATTACCTGGGTGCTTTAGAAGTGTGGCATGCTTCAGATATTCAATATTAGGCAGATATTTGAAAGTATCTTAATGCAATATATTTAATGATGGGGGATACCACCTGGGAGTCTAAGTGAGACTTCAAACTGCCTGAGCTAATTGGATTGCTATTATTTGAGATAATCTTATTGGGATGCCTGGAAATGAGTTTTATTCTTCATTACAAGGACAAAGGGCTGCGTCTTTAAAGGGCAACACTAATATATGCACAGAGGGCAAGGAATAATGTACTCTGAAGCTCTCTGTGGGCTCCTGCCAGTTGTGACTCATTTTGGCACAGGTATGGGGGGGAAGCAGGCAAATGCGATGAGGACAAATGAAAAGTGGGAATTAAAAGTAAAGGGGTTTGAAAACTCTCCCTGTGACACCGTGCAGAATATGGAAAATGATAACATTTGTTCTAGAAAATTAGACCATGAAGGCCTGAACTGTTTCATGGAACTGAAATTCTGTGCTCTCTTCAAGGCCCCATGACTTCAGCTACTATAATTTTTTGTCCAAGTTTTGTTCTGTGTCCTGTATTGTTGCAATATATGCTTGGAGAATAAGAGAGAGGAGAGTGGGCAGGGAGCTGGATTTGGTGCCTTGATGTCTAGGCTGCTTCAGCCCTGATGTGAGTTAGAACAGGTGACTAGAGGCAACCTCAGGGGAGGTGGGGAGTTCTGCTTTCTGCCCTTCCAGTACCTCTTCCTTCCCCCACAAAGGCCCCTGTGCATGTTTGGAGGTGGGAGGAAAGGTTGTTAAAGCAATAGAGTCTACCGACTTCATACCCATGTCCAAGAAAATGTTTGATTAGCAGTAATCAGTAGCCAAACTAAGCTGGTTTTGTGCAGCTCTGCTTCTGAATGCGGGCTAAGAACCTGCCCCTGTGAAAGATGTGTGTCTCCAGCAAAGTAGGTCTAATCAAAGAACAAAACTCTACCGTGCCATGTGACCTAAAGCATGCATCAAAACCAACCGGGTCACTTTCTGGTTATTGTGCAGTCACAATAAACAGATTGTAAATGAGGCAAAGACAAAGAATTATATGGCAAATAAGTCTGAATAATAAATACATCTGAGAAAACTGCAATCAGCCTGTGAGAAATTCCCGAATAGAAAAAGAGGCTAAATTTGTTAACTAAATCATTTGCTAAGACTTGCTTGCTTATGTGCTACTTCAAAGTCAGATCCCAGTTTCAGTTCTCAATGAACTGCTGACTTAGTGCAAGACATTGCTTCTTTGCCTTGTGTTAAGATCCATAGGGTATCATTTGCCTATACAGCTTGATGTACAAGTGACCTAAATATCATACAGACAATTGTCCCCGCTGGTGATGAATATATGTGGGAAGAATTTTGGTCTGCAAGTTCAATATAATTAATGAAGTGTTACTAAAGCATTTTAAGAGAAACTGGCTCCTGCATTTACAATGCACTGTAATGATTTACTTGGAAGTCTCCCTTTGGACTCAGTATACAAGTTACAAATGATGCAAAATGTTACTGATCAGAGATATTGACAATCACTCATTGGTATTGACATATACAAGAGTCTCCACTTGTTGCCAGTGCAATTATGAACTGACTCGAAAGACTTGCTTTTGGCCAAAGGCTAAAGGAGGACTTTGTTTTCATTGTATTTCCAAACTCTTCCAGTCTCATTCTTCAATTTGGCCATTCTTTTAGTTATTTTTTTTTAAAAAGCTTGAAAGTCCTATATGCATTTCAACTCTATCTTCCTTCTGTCTGTGCAAGACCGTTCCTCTCACCACACAGGTTTGTGTCATGGACTACGTCCTAGGGTGATTTTTCTGGTTTTACACCTATGCCTTCAATCTAGAAGTAGTATCAGTGTGAAGGTCTTGAGCTATGTAACTTTAGGAACTGAAATCCCACTGCCTTTGCCATTGATGTGTAAGTTGCTAAATATTTTATGAATAGGGAACAGGCTTCTAAGTCACTTGGGTGCTTTTGAAAATATTAATCTTTGCCTGCACTGGTGGTTTCTTCCTGCTTTCTTCATTCTCCTTCAACAGAGTTTGAGGTTTTGGGAACTGTTCAATTGCTTATAAGTCTCTTTTCAGTGTTTCAATCTGGCATTGGCATTACATGTCTCAGGCCTGCAAATCCCTCTCATTAATGCATAACTCCCATACCTTGCTAGTTGTTCCTTTTCATGCTGGTATCAGTCAGGAGATCTGGGCTCTCTGGGCATGTGTACACATGATTGCACTGCAGTGCATGCATTTGTATATATGGAGAAATGTGCATCAGCACTGAGAAAATGGCAGCAGTGCACTTTTGAACTAAAACACATAGAAGGCATTGCAGTTCAAAAGCTTCTCAGAGCTGATGTGGATTTCGCTGCTTATTAGGACTGTGTGAAGCTTCGGGTGCTGATTCAATTAGGAGATTTAGCTCAATTTGGCAGCTGAATCTCCAAATCTGAATCGAATCAGGAGATCAGTAAATGGGTTTCAATCAATTTGAAGCTCTCCAAATTGATTTGGAAAAGATGCAGAGATCTTCAGAGATTCGGGTAGTACCTACTCACTGCCGCAGGGAGCTGGACATGAACTCCATGGATGCGGGGGTCCCTGTTGACGTAGTCTTTTTAGACTTCAGGAAGGCATTTGACACGGTCTCTCACCCCACCCTCGTCAAAAAGATGGGGAGCT
>JAGPOW010003642.1:12300584-12334881 GCA_030014935.1 Caiman crocodilus
GGTTGGACATTAGGAGGCACTACTTCACAGTTAGGGTGGCTAGGACGTGGAACTGGCTTCCTAGGGAAGTTGTTCTTGCTCCTACCTTGGGTGTCTTTAGGAGTAGATTAGATAGGTACTTGGCTGGGGTCCTGTGACCCTGGCACTTGTTCCCTGCCAATTGGTGTGGGGTCAGACTAGATGGCCTGCTCTAGGCCCCTTCTGACCCTAGGTACTATGATACTATGATACTATGAACTCTGTGCTGGAAAGTAGGGAGTGGAGGGGGGGAGTGAAGAAGAGGGAGGGGACCATGTGGGGACTCCCACCAGGTCCAACCCCTGACTGCTCCCCCAGCTCCCCCAAGTCCCCCTGGAGCCCCACCCACTCTCCCAGCCCCTCCCATGGCTGCCCCGCCTGCCCCAGCTCCCAGTTCCTTTAAAAAAAAAAAGCTCCCACTCACCGGTTGCTGCAGTGGCCATCAGGGCCTCTGGGGGCTTGTGGCAGAGCCCTCTATGCAGTGCAGGGCAGTGGGGGGCAGCAGGGATTGGTCCCTGCCTGGAACCAGCCAATGAGTCAGGGATTTTTTTTTTTTTTTTTAAGAAGCTGGGACATTGGGAGAGTAGGCAGGGGATAGGCCTCATGACAGATCCTCCCATACAGCATGGGGCAATGGACAGCAATGGGGATTGCCCCCCAACCTGGCAGCAGCTGGTATGTGCCAGGCTTTTTTTTTAAAGAGCTGGCAGGCTGGGGCCAGGTGGGGCATCCACTGATGGGGCTGGGAGAGTGGAGGGGCCGGTTTGACTGGAGATTTAGCTGATTTGGTGGTGGCTGAATCTCTGAATCAGATTCAGCCGAATTGATTCAGGACAGCAATTCAAATCACTGAATCAAATCACTGTCCCCCAAATCAGCTGATTCTGAATCTGAAGTGAATACTAGCCTTTTTTGCTTATAAAAATGCATGTGATGCAGCACTGGATGCGTCGGCTCCAACGTGCTGGAATTCTGGCGCGTCGGAGCAGACAAATGTATGTGTATAAATCCTTGGCATTGTGTACTGATGGCTCCACTCTTCTACTCCTGATGATCTAGTCTGATAACTGCTGGTGTTGGCAGAAATTATTGACAGCTGCCACTAGCGTGGTTTACAGTTGCCTGTTCAAAATTTAGTTGGCACATCTCAGTCTTCTGAGTTAGTTCTGGAAGGAAATTCCTTTCAAAATGTTTACAGGCTGGTTTGATTACACCCCTGGGACTGTGACTTCTCAGCACCACATAGATCAAAGACTGCTCAGATTCTCAATGTGTTGAGTAATGGTGTCACATTACAAACATTGTGAGAACAACAAACACTTACAGCCTTCTTATCTTGGTCAAAGAGCATAATGATTGCCAGTCAGTTCAAAGTAGGCCAAAGTCATGGCAACATCATTTCCTTCTCATGCCAGTTTCACAGTAGTGTAAACTAGGGGTGTGCGAAGCTTCAGGTGCTGATTCGATTTGGAGGAGATTTGGCCCGATTTGGTGGCTGAATCTCTGAATCCAAATCAAATGGGGAGACCAATAAAAAGGTCTGAATTGATGTGAAGCTCTGTGAATCAATTTGAAAAAGATTCAGAGAACTTGGAGATTCAGGCAGTCCCCACTTGCTGCCATAGGGAGCTGGACCTGGACTCCATGCCAGTAAGCAGTGGGCAGGGAAGGTGGCTGGTGGGGGGCAGTTGTATAAATGATGGGGAAACCCCTGCCAGGCCCCATTCCCTGCCTGCTCCCTCAGCCCCTTTGAGCACTCCTGACCCTCGCCCACTCTCCTAGTCATATCAATGTCTGCCCCACCTGGTCCCAGAGTCCTAGTACTTACAAAAATAAAATAAAGTCCCACACTGTCTGGCTGCTGCAGAAACCATCAGGGCTTCTGGGGGCTCATGGTAGAGCCCCCCATGCAGCGTGGGGCAGTGGGGGGTAACAGGGATTGCCCTTGCCTGGCAGGAGCTGGTGAATGTGGGGCTTTTTTTTTTTTTTCAAGGGAAAGTGAAGGAGCCATTGACAGGGCTGGGAGAGTGGACGGGGGATGGGGCCTGTTTGATTCGGAGATTCAACCAATTCGGTAGCAGCCGAACTCTCTGAATCAGATTCAGTCAAATCAATTCAGGACAGTGATTTGAATCACTGAATTGAATCACTGTCCCCCATATCAGTCGAATCTGAATCCGAAGTGAATACTAGCCAATTTGCACAGGCCTACTGTAAACCTACTGACATCACATTAAAGGGACTACTCTGAAATTGCATTAGTATAGCTGGGAGATGAGTCAGGCCATAGATTTGAACAGTGTTCTGCTTCCCTCATAGGTTACTAGGGAAGAACAATACTTTAATACCATTTTGTTTGTCCAGTCAGCTCCAAACATATTCTGGGAGATCTTGTCCAATTTTTAGATATTGGAAACAGGAAAATTCTAGTTGATACAGAGATGGGACTGAGTTTGAAAAGCCTCTTTGTTGTGGAGGTGGCTTCTGTATGTGGACCAAGATTTCAATCCAATTTGCATATCTGGTCTGATCTATAATGGATGAAACAAGTATTCAAAATTCAGGTCCTAAAATTGACTCTTCTCCCTAACCCTTTTATGAAAAAATATCCTATATCTTTAACTCTTCAAGTTCATGCCCTTCAGGTCTACTTTTTCTTCCTTACTATTCCTGTGGAGATGAAACCAGCTGCCTAATGTTACTCATGCGGCTGACTGCTGGAAAATTCACATTCCTTCAGTTTGTGTGGTCTGTAAACATTACAGATGCTTTTATAAGATAAGACTTATTGTTTATTATTGAGATTTCTTATTTTATTCCCTTCTCTGGTCACTCTGGTGCTGAAGAAGAACTGCACATATAAAATGTTGCTGTAATGTCTGTGGACTTAACACCAGCAAATGACTCCCTGCCTTTTTCTGTGTGCAACAGCTGTGGGTGATTATCCTTCTCCCATGAAATCAAATGCACATATGTTATCTGTAAGGTAGCTAAGAAAGAAAAAGAAAATCCCAAACAGTCCAAGCTGTGTTCATTCTGTATCCACTGCTGTTGATTCATCTGCAGGATGTATTGCATGGCAGATGCACGAGAAAGGTTGGGACAGGAGTCTAAGAGGCAGTAGCATGAATTCAGGTGCAGGACACTTATTGGACAACACAACATAGAGAAAAGCCCTGTCCTGAGTTGCAGACTGGGAAGACATCTGGGTCAGGGTGGGAACAGGAAACAGCTGGGGAAACACAGCATGCAACAGCCTGAAGCAGTCACAGGCAACAACTGGAATGCCTGGATTGGCTGATGGAGCCATGTGCGGCACATTTGAAGCAGCTGGAGGGAGGATACAAGGGGGAAGCACTGGAGAAGCTCTGGAGGAGTAGACCCATGCCAGAAAGCCCCCCCACCCCATGACAGTTGTAAAGTGAACAAACTTTTAGGCAAAATTAAACAGAAAGAAAATCTGTTACAGGAAAAAGGGGATGCAAATACACAGACTTACACAAAACCTTAATTAAACATTAATTTAAATCTCAAACAGTTAATAATCTTTTCTCAGTCTCTGGCAAACAAGCCCAGGGGAGGTACCGCTCAGCAGAGTTTGTTGGTAACAGACATTCACTTAGGACTGCCATCCAGGAGCACTACCATCTACACTAGCCAAAAGTGATGAGTGCTGGGAAGGGAGACCTGTACTGACGTTGCCACTGCCCTGCAGCTGGAGATTACTATTTGGGTGTGGCAGGATCCCACCCCACTTACTTCATTACCGGTGTCCAGGTGGCTGGGCTGCTGCTGAGCTGACTGGTGCCAGACAGCCAAAAATGGCCATACCAGTTGGTCTAGCTCCTAGAGGCTCTGGGCTTAAAAAGAGCCTAGAAGCCAAACCACTGTGGGGAGAAAAGGGAGCGCCGGCAGTGGAAAGATGCTCCACCACAGCTGGAACATCTCCAGTGCGATCTCCTTGTGGGATTTTGTCTGGCATGGGTGACTGGTGCCACCTTAGTCAGAGGGGGCACATGCCTCCCCAGTGACCAGGCAGTGACCAGGAAGGGTGGTCCCACCACAGCCAATCTCACCCAAAGGGGGCTGGGTCTCCTCATGGCCGATCACACTGACTGGGAGGGGGGTCCCCCCGCGGACAATTGTGCCAGCTGGGAAGTAGCTGCGGTGCTCCCAGAACCAGCCTTAGTGCCCCTGAAAGCCACCAGAGCATTTCATCCAGCACTCCCACTCCCTAGCCAGCACTCACGGGGAGGGCACCACCACTTCTGCCTGCCCCCCCTGCCCATCGCCTAAGCAGGGAGGGCAGTCTGTCAGGAAGTGCACTGGTGCTCTGAGGGTGTGCATGTGTACTTCTGTGCATGCCCTACGTGTCACCACTGTTGCCCGGCACAGTGGCATTTGCCTGACTGGCTATTGCAGCCATCAGGGAGAGTATGAATGTGTGCCTGACAACTGGCCAGGAACCAGAGCCCCTCAGCAGGGCAGAGAACCCCGGTGAGCCTGACCATGCAGTGACTGGCCCAGTTCAGGAAACAGGCTGCCCTGGTGGCAGTGTAGGAGCAGCAGTTAATGACCCTGAGTACTCAGCCCTGACTTTGCCCACACCCAGCCATAGGGCAGCCACATATCAAAGTGGCCAGCCCCCTTTGGGTGAGATTGGCTGTGGTGGGACCACCCTCCCATGTCACTGCCTGGTCACTGGGGAGGCATGTGCCCCCTCTGACTAAGGTGGCACCAGTCACCCATGCCAGACAAAATCCCACGAAGAGATCGCACTGGAGATGTTCCAGCTGTGGTGGAGCATCTTTCCACTGCCAGTGCTCCCTTCTCTACCCACAGTGGTTTGGCTTCTAGGCTCTTTTTAAGCCCAGAGCCTCTAGGAGCTAGACCAACTGGTATGGCCACTTTTGGCTGTCTGGTGCCAGTCAGCTCATCAGCAGCCCAGCCACCTGGACACCGGTAATGAAGTAAGTGGGGTGGGATCCCGCCACACCCAAATAGTAATCTCCAGCTGCAGGGCAGTGGAAACTTCAGTACAGGTCTCCCTCTCCAGCATTCATCACTTTTGGCTAGTGTAGATGGTACTGCTCCTGGATGGCAGTCATATGTGACTTTGCCACAGCCATAGAGATGCTCACAGAACAGTGTAGGTCACCTGCGGTTGGGAGAGGGCCGTGGCCATCCTGCCAGGGTCCACAGTGGAAAAGGTATTATGTTGGCCATCTTTAAATCTACTCACCTTGCCTGAGTGACCACAGAGCCAGAGCTCACTAGCAAGGAGTTATCCAACCTGTGGGTATCACAGGGACATGGAGGAGTGACCCACAGGACACTTTGATATGTGGCCAGGCGCTAGCTTTCCCAGGACTCATATCTGACCCAGAGGCCCTCACAATATGGGACTGTATGAGAACTGGGTGAACCCTATTTTAAGAAGTGCAGGAGTGACAAAGTGTCTTCATTACACCAGGATATCACTAAGGCCTAATTCATACTACCTGAGCAGAAAGGGGTGGGGTGTAGGGAAGGAGGAGCCCCACAGAAGGAGCACCAGAAACATCACCCCGAGTCCAAGAGATACCATGGACCTCCAGATAACACCTCATATAATAACAAGGCGTGGTGGGTGAGTAGACCCCAGTGTGGCAAAATTGGATAGGTAGAGCACAATGCCACCAGTGCAGTGATCGTGAGCCTACCACATGTGGTCACTGCTCTGCTGCTAGGGCATGCTGTTGCTCCATCTCAGGAAGTCCACTGCTGCTACTGGGGGTCACTGTTGCTTCTTATTATTACCAAAGGTCACCATACTCTACCATCACCAGGGAGCTGTGTTCCTCACTTTGTCAACCCTAGCACTTTTAGACTCTGACCTACTTAATAGCAGGCTCAAGAATTTCAGCTATTTTAGACACAATGGGCAGGTCTAAATGTGAAAATAATTTGAAAAATCATGAACCAAGTTTTATTTTTATGTTTAGGCTTTTCCAACTGAGTGGCAAATGGCTTTTTGGATGAAAACGAAATCTGAAGAGAAAAATTAGCTGTGTTATTGAAAGGACCCACAAGCTAAGAGGAAAACAGACATTTTTTAATTAACATTTTTGCTTTGTCACAAGGGTCTTTTGATTTTAATGGAACAAGATCTCTCCTGGAAAATGCTCTGTAGAAAAGCTCAATGCATGGTGCATTTTGCATTCTGAGCCATGTTCACCTATATAAGTAGTGGTAAGTTCCAGTGTTTTATCTTTACACACAGTCCCGACAACAAAAACAGCAAAATATAACAGCTAAGAAGGGGGCATGAGAAGATATGAGATGAAAAAGAAAAAGAAAAGAATGGGACCTCCTTTCGCTCATTTTTCCAGCTACATTCTTCTTCCCCATCCACAGTTATGTAGTATAAACTTGCTGCTAAGCAACTCAGAACAGGTTACATTGTACTTAAGGTTGTCCCTTTTCTGACTGAGGCCCTTGCCAGATGTTCAGGTAGAGCTGTGATAGAATTTAATGCTCAATCCACCTGGTCATATGACTGGGGGATCCTGCATCACATCCAATCACAGCTTATTGCCAGTGTCGGGGGTGCCCAGGAGTGTGAGCTTGCTACTTGCCTGTCACTGGAAAGTAGCAATTTCCCACAGCTGGAAGTCTCATAGCTGAAGACTTCCACTATAGGAGGGCCCCATGTGCTGCTAAGACTGTCAGTTGCAGGACTTCCAGATGTTGGAGTGCGTGGGACACTCCACTGTCTGTGAGCCTCATCAGTTAACAGCAGTGCTTGGTGTGGCCCTGTGGTTGGGATCGGCATAAATCATTGGGAGTCCACCTCCCTGCTGCCCCTCTGGCCTTCTCCACTCACCATTTATAAGGTCCTGGCCTTCCTCTTCCTGTCACCTGACCAGCTGGCAGGGCTTGAGCCTTAACCCCTACTTGACTGGCTGGCCGTGACTAGAAGGTTCGGGACTTAAAGGGGTCACCCTGTCTCTTAACAACAGGGTTAGGGTTCCCTGTTACAGGCACAAAAGTGCTTCCATGTAGGGCTGCCTGGTGGCTAGCCCTACACTGGAGCACCGTCGTGCTCCAGCCAGCCCCTCTTCAGCATGCTGAGCTGGGTCAGAGCATCCCCAGGCTGACAGGCTGACCCCCTAGACTGGGAATGGGCAAAGTCTAGCTTGCGGGCTGGATCTGGTCGGCCATGGACTTCATTTCCCAGCTGCCCCTGCCTGCATGGCTTGGGCTCGTCTCCATGGAGACCCCAACCCTACCTGCGTGGGAAAGCTCAAGCTGGGGCTGTCATAGAGACCAGCTAGAGCTGCACTGGCAGTGCATACAGCAGAGTAGCATAGGGGAATGCTCCAGAGCTGCTGGGAACTAGCAATGGAGGCAGCTTGCTCCAGAGTCAGGGCAGAGCCACAATCTGAAGGCTGCATACTCCGGGCAGGGGTATGCAAACGGGATCATGGCTCTGCCCCAGCTCCTTGCAGTGGTGACAGCCATAGACCTTTTGCCTGTCAGGGTTGTTCAAACTTGGCTCAGTGTGCTGCGGTCTCAGGTGCACATTCAAATGGCATGCCCGGGAACAACAATCTCCTGTGTGATATGCCCAGAGGCTGTGTGCTAATAGCACATGTAGACGCGCCTCCAGTGACCTAAGTACGGTTGGGTGAACGGGCTATTGGCCCTGGATGCAAATTTAGATGGAGCATGAGAATGGTGGCCCCTGGGGAGTGTCTTGCCCACACTACAATCTCCCAGAGCATGGCAACATTCCTAGTTATGCCTCTGACTTCTTCTGTACCCATCAGAAAGTGAGTGTCTAGGAAACTGGGCCTGTCTCTGCCTCTCTAATAAAATCCAACTGGGCCTAGACTTATTCCACATGTGCACCTCAAAGAAAACACCTGACATCCTGAGCCTGTGCAATACTTCAGTATGCAAAACATAGCGCTATTCTCGCCTAACTCCTGGATTGCACAGATGTGCCCTGATGTATACAGGCCTTCACATGGGCATAAACAGGCTGCACTTTGATGAATTGCATGGAAGCAAAAAAAGCATACCATTCTAACTAAAACGTGGTGAGTACTTATAAATAGCTGTTTGAATATGGCCAGTGGCCCTTAGCCCTTTTCACCAGCTGTGAAGTTTCTTTCAAGTTTTTGCTTCTTTTGATTTACTTTCTGATTTCTCCATTGACTTTAACTATACTAGACATTGGTGGCTGCCATCCTGGGATAGACAGAACTACATTTACCTTTGTATACTGTGCATTAGAGCAAATATATTTTTGACTTAAAATGGAAGTACTCACCAGGTGAATCTCCCAAGTTACCTCGTCTTGATATGTGATAACTATCAAGGTCCAATACCTGTAAAATAGAGGAATACAGCAGAAAATTTTCTGAAATTTTTTCATAAGAACCACTTTTTATAAAATTTCCCAATGGCATTCCTTGGTTATTATTCCTCTGGCTCTTAATAATGTTACTAAGGATTATTCCAACAGCCTGTCCATTCATTTACACTTTGCTTTCAGCACTGTCCTATAACTAGGCCATTATTACATGGAGAAAAAATATGATAAAATTAAACAAGTTTCTTTTTTCTGCCTAAAAATACATCTTAACTAATGTCTGACTGTGAAATGAGCCTGTTATTATCATTTTAAAATACCCTATAATGATGACATGCAGAATTTTTCAGTTCAATTAAGGAAATATGAGGATGGTAAATTGGGGGTAAGATTATATCCAAACTGCAGATTTGATTACTCTGGTAAACCTAAACATTTGTTCAAGTAAGAAACTATCAGCATGCCCAATGGCGGTGGCAGTGCACCCAACAGACCCATTACCATGCCATGAATTGTTTTCAGGTCAGTAAGGTTAAATCATAGATGAAGTTGTTCAAAACCTAACCCAATCTAAATAATCCACCAGGAGAAGACAGGCTGTGTCTGCTAATGTGATGCACAGAGCTGAATACAAAGTAGTAAAAACCCAGGGCCAAATCCTGCCTGCCTTGTCCAAACAAGGAGACTCATTAGCTTCAAGGTCAATGAATGTGCTACAAGGTAGCTATTTAGAAGAGCTCCTTGGAGGAGACAGCAAGTGTCAGCTTGGAGCGGCACTTCTGATACTCAGTTTGCTCCACTTCATGTCTTCCCTGGATTAATATCCTAGCTCAACGGTTTTCAACCTTTTTTGTCCCAGGACCCATTTGTAAACATCAATGGCCAGTCCTGACCCAGTGTCCCTCACGCCCAACCTGCTGCCACCAGGTCCCAGCACCCCAGTGTTGGCAGGGGTGTGGGTATGCAGAGCAGGGGGGCCTAAGCAGCCCCTCGCAGGCTGCAACTCTGCCGGCCTGCAAGGGAAAAGCCACAGTTTCCCATTGTTTTTTCCTTGAAAGGAGAATTCATTTTTGAAGTTTGTTTGCAACCCTGTCATATATTCTTGCAACCCACTTTCGGGTTGCAACCCGTGGGTTGAAAAATGCTGTCCTACAGCACCAGAAGCTGTTGTGACCGGGAGGTGGAGCCACCTAGTGGTCAACAGAAAACACAGATTATGTAGTATTGTGAGCATGGAGAAGGCTCAGATTTTAGTAGCCTGGAGATGGGCCCTGACTCTGCTCAGTTTGTTGGGTCTGATGCTCAGCAACAACAAGGCCCATTTGTTTCTGACTGAGAAGCCTCAGAGTGTACGAAAACAGCCCTCTGGGAAAAAAATCCCATGTAATGTAACAGCTTTACCACAGTTTGGCTTCTAGCTCTAAATCTAGGGCATGGGTTGGGGTTAGCATATTACATTTTTCTGTGCTTCTCATGACTCAGGGAAACAGTGGCATGAATGAGAGCAGGCCTGAAACTGGTCTAACTACACTGTGGGCTGAGTATCCAACTAAGGCCACCTTTGTCCCAAGTTATGCAACTGGAATAATGTATGTCTATGCATCTGCAGTAGTATAGCCTGCTTGGGAGGCTACTAAGCATGCCCTTCCCAACTACTTGTGTTTCTATAACTCAGAACCGGAAGTAAATTGCTTAGCCCACTCAGGGTTGTCCCCCAGGGCCTATCCTGAGGCACTGGTCTCTCTTCTGCTTGCAAGTGGATGCTGGGGATGATCCAGGAATGGCCTTACTGGCAGATCCCCAAGTTTGGAGCATGTGAGCTGGGGTGGGGTGTGCTAAGGGCTGTCTTAGCCAGGACACAACATTGCTATGGGATACACATGTCTTGGGAATTATAATAGGGAGCACATACCCCGTTACTTGAGGAGCAAGGTAATTAGAGGAGAGGGAACAGTATCAGGAGCCAGGAGGTTCCTGCCCCTTTAAGAGGACCCAGCAGGCTCAGCTGGCTGTGGTTGCAGGAGGGCAGGCTGGTCCCTGATTGCTAGGGAAAACCCTGTGCAGAGCTGGAGGAGGCACATGATTGAAGGGAGGAGTGGCTCCCAGCTATATAAACCCAGAGCCGAAGCCAGCGCAGGCAGTCTGGCCCTGGGAGGTGCTGAGGAAGGAGATCCGGGGCAGGAGAGCTGCACGGGAGCTCCTGGCTAAGACCCTGCAAGTAATGCAAGCAGAAGGATGCTGACTTGCAGGGCACCAGGACTCGGGGTAGGGGGGAGCTGAGTGATACAGCCAAGGAGCTGGGGTTTGTGCTCAGACCCAGTTGGGAAGTTCTGTTATAGCCAGAGGGCTTATTTTGGGGTTAGATTTTTATACAAGCGGACATAAAGGGGAGATGAGGAAGCCGGGGGCACTTAAGGGGCACACCTAGACTTGAGCCAGAGTGGGATTCCTGGGGGAGCACACAGAGGCTTACAGCCACAGGGGTGCCTGAGCAGCACAAAGTATTTGTGACCCCTGCCGAGGGCTTATGCCAGGGAAGAAAAGGCTGAGAGGACCAAGATCTAAAACTACACAGGCCGTAGAGGTGGCCTGACACAAGGAGTGCTTGGGCTTGCGGCCCAGAAGAGATGATCAGGGCCAGGGGCCAAGATCAAGGAGGAGGGCCAGGGACTGAGAGCTGAGGGCCCAAGTTAAGTGAGATGGAGCAAGGGCTAAGGGCCCAAGCCATAGGTGCTGACTTTTTTATTTATTTTATTTTTTGCTGGTGGATGCTTGCAGGCATAATTTCCTCCCCTCCCTGCCCCCCGGTGCTTTACTTTACACTTGGCACGTTCCTGTGCCTATGCCCAGAAGGGGCAGTGCATTACTTTTACAAGGGTTTTCAGTGTCTGTAAAGATCAGGTACTTTAATGGGGCTTGTTTGGCAGTTTATCTAACAGCTGATTGAATCAGCTTTACTGGAAAGCACCACAAAGCCCCGCTGAAGCGCCTGATCTTTACAGACCCTGCAGACCTGGGTCGAAGTCATGCATTGCTTCTTCCAGTAAACTACATTTTTTTTAAACGTCTGCAAGTGTGGGTGCTAAGCATCTGCTAATTTTTTTTTGGTGACCACCCATGTGGTCAGCGCCCATGGCCCAAGCTGAGTGAGATGGGCCAAGAGTTGGACAAAGCTGAGACTTGGAAGCCACGCCATCTGGAGTGGGCCTAGGCTGTCAGTCTGCAGCAAAGAGTGACCAGTGGGCTAAAGCTAAGAGGGCAGAAGCCCCTACAAGCTGGTGCATGAATCTGGAGTGACATCTGCGAGGCATGGGTGTGACTCCAGGGCTGGCTGGAGGTGATGAATCTAGCTCTTACGGCATGAAGAGCTGGTGAGAGAAAGCGAGCACGGAGGCTCACCAGTCTCCAAGAGCAGCCTCCCCTCGTTCCTCTGTGTATTTGCACTGTGATTGATGTTAATGAGACTGATTAGGTTAATGTAAGTAAGGTTTGGAGAAGCACGGTGGGGCAGAGGGATTTTGAAGGAGTTAGAGGCTCTTTTTCTGATAGTGAAAGGTTGTGGATGGCTGACGCATGCTGATGAGATTGAGGATTGTTGAGTTAGGTGTCACTGACAGCAAACTTTTGATTGGGCAAAGGAGAGGGGCAGTGGTGGAGGAGAGGCAGGGCCATGGAGAGAAAGGCATAAATTTAATAAAATCAAGGTTAAAATCAATTACTCTTCCCGATAAACACATCAGGGGGTTAAACACCAGGGAAGGGAAGGAGCTATTTAAACTAAAGAAAAATATCAGGAACAGAACAAATGGATATACACTAGCTATGAATAAAATTAGGCTGGAAACGAGAAGGTGTCTATCAGAGGAATGAGGTTCTGAAGCAGCCTTCCAATACAAGCAGTAGGGGCAAGAAATATAAATAATTGCAAGATGGAGCCTGAGAATTTTATGAAAGGGATTAATAGGCACAAGACCCATAAGAGTCTATGTCCCTATAGTGCAAAAATCCAGGAATTCAAGCACGAGCTGACGTAGTATTTCAGGTATGTACTGCAGTCCAAGGTGCAAGGCACAATAGAAAGTAAAACAAGCTGTTTGAATCTCTTCCTGGTCCTTTTCAGTCATTACATGCCACGTCTTAGTGAATTGGTGTGATGACGTATCATTCTACATATGTTTTATTACATATGACAACATTACTATTACTAAAATGGCCCAGGACTTGGATGAGACCAGATCATAGATGAAGAACAGTGGCCTAGAGCTGCCCATGAGCAGAGGAAGCGTGTTGAGGGGTTCATGGCCCCAGTGCTGTCTCCTTTGTTTTGAAGGTGAGCATCTAAAATTGGTCAATTTAATAGGCTTGGGAGTACTCTTGGATCTCACTAGTGCTAAACTCTCACAATAGCAACACCCACAAGCAAGGCTCTCTACCTGATAGGCTAGGGGATTCAGTGACATACTGGTGGATGATCAGTCATTGGACTAGTGCAGTTAGATGCTGGGGTTTGAAGCTTACAGCACCCAGGAAAATCCATGTAGTACAAAGCACTGCAGCCATTTCACTTACTGGTGCAGGTTGTCATGAGGTCTCAGACCTGTTCTCTTCTAATTCTGACTTCTTATAGAAATTCAATTAATGTTAAGGGTTGTTGGTTATAGCCATGTTATTCTAAGGATATAGGCAGACAAGGTTCTTTGAGTAGATGTGATAATAAAAGATATCACCTCTACCCAAAGAACCTTGTCAATCAATTTCACGGTTTTATCTTCAATGAGCTCGCCCAGGATCTGATAAGGCCACCAAAGCTTGGTAGTGAAGACGCCAGTTGACAATGATTCTACTCTGGCAAAATGGGGTTCTTTAAAATAAGCTTTTGGTGACTTCTTGGGCACCTGTCTGAGACTGTAGGGTGAACTCCTTCAGGACTGAAGGGCCTCCCAAACCCCCACTCTTTCTGCTGCAAGTGCAGGGTGCAAATGCACAGTATCGTGAATACTTATGAAACCCAAACCAAAACCTAAAACTCTGCCAGGACAAGACAGTCCACTGCACACTTTTCTCCCTGGGAGGGAACAGAATCAGATGTGTTGTTATATTACTTAATGCTTTACTCAAAGGCAATCAAGTACCACAGGAGTGAGTTTTGTTAGAATGCTCTTGGCATTGTTGGCAGGGATCTCTCATGGTTGAGGATGATCACTCCCATAGGTCAAGCAAAGGGTTGGAAATGAATGTTGGATCCAGTGGGAGAAGCTTGCATGTGACTGGTTTATGTGAGGAAGCCATTGGGCATCAGCAACTGCATGGATCTTGGCAGAGGAGAAACCTGTGTCCAATGGCAAAGAGATCTAAGATGACTAGGCATAAGACTCTGTTTAAATCAAGGGTGGGCAAAATGCAGACCATGGGCTGGATGTGGCCTACCAGGCCATTCTGTCTGGCCTGCGGGACCCCTCAAGTAATTTAGAAAATTAATATTTATCTGCTCTGGGCTGCCTGTCATGTGGCCCTCAATGGCTTGCCAAAACTCAGTAAGTGGCCCTCTGTCCAAAATAATTGCCCACCCCTGTATAATATAACAGAAGAGAACTAACACTGGCAGTGGCATTTAGGAGCCCAACTCTGTGCTTGGTATTCTGCAGCCCTAAGACAAAAAGATAGTCCTGGTCACAAAGAGCTTACACCAAAGTATTACGTGACAGCTAGGGATCAAACGTATGTATATCTATAGGTATATAATATGTGCATGATATATGATTATTGTATGTATGTATGTGCATGTCTGCACATTAATTCTACTGGGCTAAAGTAAATGGGCACTGACTCTCTCTCGTGGTGCGAGGGAGAGGGATGCAAAGAGTTGAGGAGCTGAATTACTCAGGGCCACAGAACAACAGTTAGTCCCTTGCTATCTTGCACTTGTGTGCGTATATATCTATATTATCAGTGTTTTAGTACCAATGAAACAATATTGAACTCGTAACATTTTCTGTTTGGAAAAAATGTAGCTATCTGGCCCCTAGTGAGTGATCTTTTAAAAATATTTTTAATAGAAACATGGTTAAGGTTTCACATGCTTTTTTACTAATTCCTAGCAACCAGGGAAAGACTATTGACTTCAGAAGGATTCATTAGAAATATTTATAAAATCAATGAATCCACGGATCTAAATACCCAAATAATAGAGAGAAATTTCACAAGTGGCTTCCTACAATGTGTGCTGAGTGATAATAAGACTCCAGTCTTCAAGTGCTTCATCAATTACTTTCTATAGTCAATAAGTTGAATTTCCATCATAAACAGACAGCCCTTTCTCTATGAAGAAGGGACAAAGAAAAAGGTCTAAAATAGATAAACACTCCAGGATGCTATATGCAGTGAAAACCTGCTGGTTAATGCTGTTAGTGCTCTGTATGCTCTTTTGATATTTAAATCCCTCCAAGTTTCCATTTTGCACCACTTTAATTGGAAAACCATAATGTTTATAAATTCCTCATTTAAGATATTACACATCACGCTGCCTTGAACTTACGTTTGTGTCAAATTCTTGGAATACTATTCAAAACTCACTGAGGTTTTTAAAATTACTTTCACATAGCACTTGATGTGAAAAACTGATGTCTCAGAGAAGATGTATATGTTTGACCTTTAGACCAGCCATCCACAAAATGCAGGACTGTCTTCAGGCCAAGTGGTATGCGTGATATCTATTTTTTATTTATATTGCATCTCAGATATGCATGGAGCATTACAGGGATAAAAAAAAAAAATGTATTTTACAGTCTTCAGATCTGATCTGGTTTGGTGCTGAGTGTTCTTGGAAGGTACTCAGCTCACTTCAATCCCATTTAAATTGTTCCATGGACAACAGTTTCATTCACTACCTGATCTTGCATCCTGCACCATCCAACCTGTGTATTGAATGATGCCGAGATCCTGCGGAAAGAAAAAGCATCGGATCATAATTAAGAACTGTATCATAAGGCATATGTGCAAGGAATCTAAATTAGGTTGTATGAGCAATATTGAAACAGGCTTTCTTCAACTTCTTTGAGTGCTTGGCTTTGTAATTTTAATGCGCTTCTCTCATTTGAGAGATAGATATAGATAGATACACATATGTACACACACACACACACACACACACACACACACACACACACTAAAAGTATAATGTCAAAATACAGAGCATCTTTGCCTGGCAGGAAGCACAATTCAGTAGCTGTCTCCAGAAACCATTTCTACTTTGTCTGTGCTATAAAAAGCCATCACATTACCTATGGACCTTATACACAGATGAACATTTTGATGGGTTAAAGTGACTTATAGCAGAAGGCTCGAGACACTTCTTTAGAGCAGAAAGCATCCACTTGCAACTGTGGCACACAATCAGAGAGAGAGATGGGTAGGTGATGATGTAATTTTATTCAAGGGCAAAAGTGAGATCAAACTTTTTGCACCTTCAAATTCTGTGTTTTTGCTTTGTGCTTTCAAAGCTGTGAAAAAGAGCGGGTTGCACTTAGTGTCAACGAGTGCCCATAAATACTTGTTACCAGAGGAATGGCACGAAAAATTTGATCACTATTAGGGGCAGAAGGGTGATTGCAGATTCCTCCCTGCAGGCAACAAGAGAGGAATGCCTCACTTTATGAGTGACTGATAAAGCTGGCCAAAATGCTATATTGCCGGCAATGACCAAGGGCAAATCCTCAACCCTTTCTTCTCTTTACAACTTACTTCACTCAGCCTCCCCATTATGCCTACCAGGGATAATTTCATAAAAAAAATGTGGTAAATGACCGGTTTTATTGCTGTTGTGGTTGCTGTTATTCCCTGATACTGTGTTTAGCCAACCAAGGATGTAGGCTGTTGTTTACACCGAGGTCAATTGATATTTTCATTGGTGCAACCCCCGTTGCCTTTGGTGTCAGGAGAAGCTTGTTCCCTTGTATATGGAGTCTCAGGAGGAGTGATCCTTTTGGACTGAAGGGGCAGAGCATGGTAACAAGTCACACGGGAACTCATCTGTGCAAATACTGGGACTCGAGTCAGCCCGGGGCACTTTGTTTGGAGCAGTTGGATGGAACGGTTTAGGCTTATACATTTTATCTCTGTTGTTAATAGAGATTATCAATGTGTGGGTAGTGGGACTAGTTCCACAATGACATTTTAATGATTGAACTGAGACTGATGTTCTTTCAGTGAGAATTCAGTTTCCTAAACACCTTTTTTGGAGCTGAATCATATATATATGGGCTTCTCTAAATTGCATGAAGCAAGGGTTTTTTTTTTTGTAACCCACTCACAGCATGCAGAGTTGATTTTTGCAGGCATCTCACGGTGGCCCCACCTCTCAGTGCTGATTGGTGGAGAGACCCCGAGGGGAAGAAATACAAAAGAGCGGCTGCCATCTTATCTGCTGCCCTTCATGCCTCCTTGCCAGCCAGCACTGTCCTCTCTCAGCAGCGAGCACCACTGGGGATCCAACATTTTATTTTTTATTAAGGTTTTTTTTGTTGCCTTTTTTTGGATTTTTTTTTGGACGAAATTTTGGTTGGTTTCCACAAAATCCATGAAACTGCAAATTAAGGTTTCTATATGAAAAAATAACGAGCAAAAAAAATAAGGCAGAGCTCTGGTTTTCATAGATGTAGTCATGGCCGAGTGGTTAAGGCAATGGACTAGAAATCCATTGGGGTCTCCCTGCGCAGGTTTGAATCCTGCTGACTACGCTTCCCTCATGGAACAATATTAAAGTGATTGGCCTTAAAAGGTTTTTTTTCTTATTGGCTAATCGATATTCTAGTAAACATTTTTTTTTTCTTATCAGCTGTCTTGACTGAAACCACTCCCCCAAATGTCTTATACAACATCCACACCCTGGTCACTACTTCACTAACAAATAATAATAGATGGTGGTAAGTGACATCCTTAAATATTGTTTTCTCATACTTTAATAAGAGCAACTGACCATTTTTTCCACAATTGTCAATACTGGCTATATTGGGAATATTACCATATCCTGAATTTCTGGAGCTCCTTGACTCAAAACATGATATCGTGTCTATGGGTGGGATATCCAGAGTAGGGCTCAAATTAGGAATATCTAGATCTGAAATGATGAGCTTCTTGTACTTGGGCTAGAAGAACTGAGTGTTTTAGTTCAGATACATATGTGGCCCAGTCATTGCAGGGGGATTGGGAACCATTTTGTATCAGTATGGTTTAGAGAAGGACTATGACTTCATGTGGGAGAAGAGAAGATTCAGCTTTATTGAACATTGGGTGCATCTACACATGCATTTGATCCAGGAACAACTTACTTGTAAGTAAACTACTTGTGAGCAGACATTCCCAGGCAGGTGTCTACACATACAGAGATTTAGGAGCAGATATGCTGCTCCTAGCAGAAAACTGTTCCTACTTCCTGCTGCCCTGCTGTCGACCCCTGCCACCACCAGGGGATCTTGAGGCTCTGCCTGCAGCTGCCAGCAGAAATCTTGAAAATCTAGCCCTGTTCCCTGCTCCCTGGCCAGCCACTTCCCTGACCAGGAGCAGTGTGCGCAGCTCAGGGGCAGCACGTGGCAGCTGTTTCATCACTGCCTCTGCCTCCCTGTGCCATAGCTGCTTCAGCCCCTGCCCCTGGCAGCGATACCCAGCACCTTAGGCTCCTGCTGGCCACCGCATTGGCCCTTTTGGCTTGCTGTGCTGACCTCCAGCTGTCCCATGTCTTTCTGGGCCCTACCAGTTCCCTTGCATGCAGTGATAGTCTGCTTAGCCACACAGTGCCATCCCAGGGCTGCTGCCACTTGTGCAGTTGCCACCTGGGCCCCATCCTTCTGGCCAGACCCTGGCAAGGACACTGCTGGTGGGCTGCTGGACACCACCACTGGGGCTTCTCTCCTGGGCCTCCAGTCTCATGGCCTCTGGGCCCACCAGGCTAGCCAAGACTGGTGGCTTCATGTTGTCCAGAAAACCTGGGATGATGAGAACTGGTTGCAGGTATTCAGGATGACCCAGGCCACCTTATGCGACATCCTGGGGCAGCCCTTGCCCACACCTGGAGTGGCAGGGCACTGTAATGCAGCAGCTCCTCCCCACAGACACCAGGCTGGCTCTCACCTTGCTGAAGCTGGCCATACCTGCCAGCCTTCACTATGTGAGCCATCTCTTTGGCTTGGGTAAGGCCACTGGTGAGGAGGCTATCCTGGAGGTGTGCGGCACTCCCCAGGACGTGCTGGGGCACACCGTGCTCTGGGTGCATGACCCCTGGTGGTGATGGCAGGATTCCATGCCCAGATCGTCCTCCAGTGGATCAGGGATCTGGATGGGACCCATATCCCTGTCACCTGTCTGCCCCATGGTGACCTCCTCTACTACAGCCAAAGGGGCTTTCACTCTGTTGTAGTCCAGGCCATCATCAACTACTGTGGCACCTTCACCAATGTGAGCACTGGCTAAGTGGGCAGTGCCCACAACTCCCATGTGTTTTGGAATTGTGCCCTGCCAGCCCTGGTGCAGAGCAGGCATTTCATGCTGGGCATGCGAGATCTTCATCTGGGCACTGTGGTGGTCCCACCCCTCCTCATCAGGGACCCCACATACTCACTCCTGCCCTGGCTCATGCAGACCTACACTGGCCAGCTGGACCCCCACTAGGCCTAGTTTAACCAGTGGCTGGGCCAGACCCATGCCCTGCTGGAGTGCACCTTTGGCCACCTCAAGGGATGCTGGTGCACGTTCACTGCCCACCTTGAGTTTGCCAAGGAAAACATCCCCTGGGTCATCATCGCAGTCTATGCGCTGCATAAGATCTGTGAGGGCTGGGGAGAGCTGTTTCATGAGGCCTGGGTGGAGAAAGCATGGTTGCTTTGTCAGCTCCTGCAGAAAGGGCGCGGACTTGTGGGCACTCCCCAACTCCTGATTGTGGTCTGTGATGGTGACCCACTGTGCCCAAAAGGCCTTGATCTTTATGTGGCCCTGCCGCACTGACCAGGCATGCCTGCACTCCCACATCTGGCCTGTCAACCACTCATACACCTGGGTGTTAGAGTACCCACCCTGCGTGAACTACTGCTGCACCTTCTTGCCTTACAGTACCATAAGGTTGACAGTCTCCTCCTGGGACGAGTTGGGGCCCTGGGTTGTGGGGTGTAGTGTGGGTGATGGTAAGACCAATGGGGCTCCTGCACCAACTTTCTGGGCCTCTGTGCATCTATCTCCCTGCTGCCAGGCTTGGACAGCTGCTTGTAGCACCCAGCACAGGGGCATGGCACAGGACTAGGAGCTGTATGGCAAGGCAATTCCTCGCAGCACCTGCAGGCTCTGGGCAGGATGCTGCGGGTTGCCTGTGGGCAGCAGCCTGCAGGCCTGCATAGTGTGGGCCTGGCAGCCATGTGGTTCTGTGGTGCCAGGCAGTGGTGCCTGCATGCATCAGGCTGGCATGGCTGCACAGTGGTCCTGCGCAGTGGCCTGGTGTGGCCTCTGGCATCCTGCATGTGCCCCAGGGCTCACTGTGCCTGGAGGCTTTTAAGAGCCTGGCGCTGGGCTGTCATAGAAAAGCCAGCCCCAGCTGTAGAGAAGAGAAGCTCCCAGCCCCAGAGCCCTGGGGTTATCCTAAGGCTGCCCCCCGAGTGGCAGGGCTGATCAGGAGCAAATTTGCTCCCGGTTGGCATTTACACTTTCATTACTGTGCATTAACTACTCACGAGTAAATTTACTACTTGCATTCGCAGGTAGCAAATTTACTCATGAGTAGTGATTTTTACTAAGCAGTAAGTATGTGCATGTGTGGATGCAAGTGCTTACTGCGCAGTAAACTATGCTGCTGCGTGGTAAAGTATCTTGTGTAGAAGTACCCATTTTTGAAGGGTGGGAGTGCCCACCCAGCATTAACTTAGGCCAATGCTGTGTACCTTACTTTGGCTACCTGTTTAATTTTTCAGGCATTTAAGTGCAATGTCAAGACTCCTGAGTTCAATGGGACCACCTCCTTAGCATCTTGGAAACACAGGGCACATATTTTCAGGCTTGAATTTACACTTTGATGCCAATAGTTACACATACATATTTGAAAAGTTGACCTAATTTTGTCTCTCTGTTAAACCTGGGAGGAATTTTGTGGGTTTGTTTCTTCTTTGGTTCTTTCCAAAACTTAGTCGATAGTCTAGGAGAGATTTGTAGGAAATTATAATTTTGCTTGAGGATACCCTCATATCATGGCCTCTAATCATGGCTCCTCTTCTTTGGTTCATTATAGGATTTCTTCATGGTTTTTGGGATTCCTGTGTTAAAGTGTCAGCAAAGCTGCACTTGTATTTTGGCACCAAATTCTTCAGTAGCATAAATATTAATGCTTTTGAAGAAAATTCACCACCTTTAGTTCAGTACAGAAGTGCTTTGTCCCATTGGATTTCATTACCTTATCTCTGCCACTATTGATTTTGCATTTGCTGCAACTTTGTTTGAGTGCTAATATTTCATCCGGTGCTTTCTTTGCAGCAAAAGTGGGCTAAGAAACTAAACTTTTATAGACCTTCCATCTTTCCTCAAGGAAAGTTCTAATTGGGTCATCATTCTCATCACTGCAGTCCTGGTGACTATGCTTGTTCAGTATTAGTTTTGTGTGGTACAGTATATCATGCTGGGCTTTCCAGCAAACTCACAGGATCATCCATAGATGCCAGGGGTTCAGTGATCAGCTTCCTAGTAATGAGGTTATAAAACTTTTGGAACATTAGGGTTTTAAATGACTAGAGAACATTTCCTGAGTAGGCCTGAGTGACTTTTGCAAGGCCTTAAGCGTTTTCAGCTCCCAGAGTTAAAAGAACTGGGAACTTTGCAGTAGACACTGAGGCTAGGTACAGACATTCAAAAAGCCTGAGACAGAATTGATCTAGGTTACATGGTTTTCTGTGAGTGGCAAAGTTTAGATCGGTAGCAAACAGAACGCACATCAGGAAGTGGTGGGGTGCGGGGAGAGGGAGCTTTGACTGGCTTCTGCCATTTTTAAATCTGTCTACATGTGCCAAACTTCTGTTGTGTTAGGGTATACACCTGTTTTGAATGCTGAACTTCTTTTACAGGTATAGACTGGTTTCTGATTGCTTATGCTGGCAAAATCGTAATGCCTATACCTGTCCTGAGTGGGTAGTTTTACAGGATTTGGTTCTAAATGTCTTGTAAATTTTAGACCCTTTCTGTGCCCGATTTAAAAGTACCAGCATTCGTGGTTCACAGACCTTGCACTCCAGGGGTGCATTTTTCATACCCAAATCCCCTTCCTTTGTATCCAGGATCTACACAAAACCTTCCTTTCATTTAGCTAGAGGTCATGTGAACCTCTAATTTAAAAAAAACCCCTGATCTACAGGAAGCCAAATATTAGCGCAGTGCATGGAAACATGTCCAATATTTTCATAAGAGAATATTTTTTTCTGAGACTAAGGATATATGAGCTGACAGAGAGAGAGGATGAGATAGTACGTGTTCATCCAATGCCTAGTGCAATTGGGCCTTGATCCTGATTGGGGTCTCTGGGTGCTAGTGTAATACCAGCAAAAAATAACAACAATAATACCGTCTTTAATAAGAAAATCAGAAGGGTAGGATAATCTGACAATATTACAGTGTCTAAGACACTTTGGAAATTGTGTGATTAATAGGAGGTTCACTATCTCAGTTGGTTATGCTGATCACTCTATACAGATGACAGTTGCCTCATTTGAATTCAAGAAACAGATTCCTGCGATACATAATCTGAAATTTATATAAATGTTCATTTATAATTAGGCTGCCATTGCTCCATTTAGAGGAAATCAAAGGAATACTAATCTGACAGTTAAAAATAACTTGATTGCAGAAAAAAAGATTTTTTTTTTTTTTACTAGCCATCCCTCTCTTCTAGGTGAAATCCAGGGTCCAGCTCAGACATCCTTTCTTGGCCACCCAAATGAAGGAAGAAAGACCCTGCCATCTTGACAGCAGGACTTCCTGAATGGCATCCAGGTGGGCACTGGGTTGTGGTACCACCAAAGAGTGCCTTTACTCAGGGGTGGCTTTCGGCATCGTCCTTCGGTAGTGATGGAAGGTTTTGCTGTTGTTCTCTTTTTACACTTCTTTTGAATCTATGTTGGGGGAAAAGGAGGCTGTATGTGGTTTTTGGGAACAGCCATGGACCCTTTGTAGGAAAGCGGGGTGTGGGCTTGCTTCCCAGGTCCTTAGACATTTTTGTTTCTCTGCCCTGAGCTCTTTCTAGTCTGTCCACTTATTTCCTTGAAGTGTGGGACTCAAAGCTGGGCACCGTACTCCAGGTGAGGCCTCACTAGTGCTGAACAGAACAGAAGACTCAGTCCCCTTCATCTGCAAGTGACACTTCTTTTAATACAACACAAATACTTTGGGCTTTCTGTTTTTGTAGCCACAGTGTATGTTGTAGCTGCAGTGTATGTATGTGTATATTCATCTTATGGTCTGCTGTAATCCCCAGATCCTTCCCTGCAGTATGGCATCCCAGGCAGTCATTCCCAGTCTTTATTTATGCATGCAGTAATGCCACCCCAAGTGCAGGAGTTTGTATTTTTCCTTTTTGAAGTTCATCTGACTGATTGCAGATCATTTGTCCAGTAGATTTAGGTTATTCTGGACCTTAGCCCTCCTGTCACTGAGTTCGGGCTCCAGGGGTGGATGGAGCGTCCCTTGGCGGCCGTGCAAGTCTTGCCCTGCTCGAGCTCTAGGGTGCCTTCCCCTTCTTACTCGCCTGCCATGCCTTGATATATTTATTTGATCGAAAAGGGGGCTGCCTGAAGGTCCTACAGTGAGCCCCTGTGCCTTTAGCCACCAGTAGGTCTCTCTTAGACTCTGCTGATCTCCTGCCTGCCTGAGTGGCTTTTTCTGACCTGCCTGTGCCACCCCAGGGCACCTGGAGCTTTTGGGGCTGTTATGTGGCTCCATCTACCCCTTAAATCACACCCATGCCTTGCAGGGGTTACTGTGCAATCATTCACTTGTTGGGGCCTCAACCTTCTTGGCTTCTACCCTTTTTCCTTTGCTGGGGCCTCTAGCTCCAGTCCACTGTGTGGGACCAAACCTAGGGTTCCAGCCCCTGCCTCTCTTACATGGAGCCTGAGCCCCCTGGCTCGGATGTCAGCCCTGCCTGGGCCCGTAGCCATGTCCTTGCCCCTTCCCTGCTCTGGGAAATAGAGCCTGCTTTAGCGCAGTCTGTCGGACCCTGGCCCTGTCTTCACCCTGCTGTGAGTACTGAACCCTCTAGTTGCAAGCTCTGCCCTGCTCTGGGCTATATAATGAAAACCACTCATACCAATAACGACTTAATGGAATATACTACATGCATTTTGTCATGAACTTCTTCAGATTTATAAGGGACAAGATAGCATTCAAAGTGAATAAAATGTTTTTGCATTTGTAGTTTCTATGTAATATACAGTTGCTAAGTATTAATCATTATTCATTATTATTGTAATGAACTAAATAGAGATTTAGACAAGGTAGGCCATGCTTGTGAGAGTCTTAATGAGTTACATATTATATAATTTATGACCTAGCTAGATGCACTCCCTTTTGGTACATTGTTTCAGCCCTCCCTCCCAAAACAAAACAAAATAACACAAACCCCACAAATGAACAACAGCAAACAAAGAAAATGGGCACGTGGCCTCTGCAATATCTTAATTACTTTCTGTTGGGTTATACCAGGGGGTTGGTCTCTTTTACTTCATATTAATACAACTTTTATTTACTATTCTTGTTTTCCTAATTGTCTGGATTTTAAATTTCTCAAGACACTTTGCAACCAGGGTTTATTCTAACCAGAGAACAAAAATTTTCTATTTTAATGCCAAATGCTAAGCATATTTTCACGCCCTTAAAGGACCAACTCTTTAAACTTTTGAACACTTTCTTGGAGGGTTTGAACATCTGCATTTTCCAGTTTTTAACCTGTGGGAGCTAAGAATGCTTTGCATATTTTAGGAGACACTGGGAAGATTATTGGTCTAACTGAGGGCTGATTAACAGAATACTTCAAGGACTTAATGGCTTGTAGGTTGGGTTTCATGTGTTCACAAACTCCAGAAACCAAAGCCCAAGTAGGGTCAGGAAATTAGGGGTTTCACAGAGGCTCCTGCAGGCAATGCTGTCTAGCCTAGATTCTGCTCCTACAGCTGGCGCCAAATGGAGCTACTTTCCCAGAAGCCAACCAGGAGGCTTAGACAGGTCATCATTAGCTGGGATAGGGCTGCCAATCAATGCCCCAGGCAGGTGTGGCCCACTCAGAAATTAGGAGAGGCTGGGCTGCCTGTTGGGGCCCCTGACACCCCATGTAGTCAGCATGTTAGCACCTGATCAAAGCCAGTTATACTGCTATTCAAAAGCAATTAATAAATCAAGCCGCTGCTTTATCTGGCAGCTGCTTTAACCCCTTTAACCCAAGTCTTTTCTGTAGAGTAAGCAGACTATGTTGTATGCTTCAGAGTTTTCCTTGGAAAAACACTGAGTGTCTATACACCTCTGTGGCAGCAAAGCTACTTCACCTCCGCTGAGCAGAGGAAAGTTTTTTTGCTGCAACTCCACATCAGTTTTTGTGGGGCAATTTAATCATTGGGCATCACCTGAGATGGACGCGCAGGATTGACTGACCACCTTGCTTATTGCCTAGTTTCCTGATGCCAAATAAACCTGTCATGTGTGGCTAAAGCTGCATTGTTCTTAAAGTGTATAGGAAGGCCAATTTCCTAACTTTTACCATGAAGTTGGAGTTAGCATCTGGTTCCACCTACAAATGGCATACGTAGCAGAGCCAGAACAGATTGAGAGTGAGCCTTGGAAGATGCAACTTTCTCATGAAATCATGAGGCCTCTATGCAACTCACTTATGTGTTTGTCAGGAGAAGCAAACCATGGATCATCTCCTGAGATTCCCTGTAGCCCCACAGTGCACTCACCAAGATGTAGCAACACCAACACCAGAAGCAGTGGCCTGTGCAGAATATTGGGAACAGATCATATAGAAAGGTTGGATTGTAGACATGATGTAGAAGACCATGAAGTTACTATGATATTTCCTATTTAACTAAAGGGAAAACCTCTAGTCCTCCTAATAGTTTGGTGCCTGCTGAGAAATACTGACTTTTTGAATGGCAACAACTGTATTCCTTATTGTCTCAGAGAAGCATCTGAGCTTTATGCTATGTAGTGACTAACCTATTTTATAGATCTTATTTCATCCTTTGAAACACATTTTAATCTTAGGTATGCTTTGGATGACTTTGGGGGTTGACAAAGAAAAAAGTAACATGCATTTTTTTCTCTTTCACAAACTGGTAGACTGGTATGTGGTGGTATAATTTGCCTCCTAAGCTCATACATAGCATTTAGGTTACATTTCTTCTATGGAATTTAACCATGAGAAAGATAGTGTCACGGGATGCCTTTGAAATACAATGACAAAGCAGGTCTTGAATGAATGCAGATACACACACACACACACACACACACACACACACACATAAATATCTCTATATATCTATATATCTATATCTATATAGATATATATGTATAGTGGAGATTCAGACAGTGTGTGCTTTTGCTATATGGCATGTACACAAAGCATAGTTTCATAGTTTCATAGTAGCTAGGGTCAGGAGGGACCTGAACACCCTGCCACAGGCAGGAATGAATGCTGGGCTCACAAGACCCCAGACAGGTGATCGTCCAACCTCCTCTTGAACATGCTCAAGGTCAGGGTGAGGACCACTTCCCTGGGAAGTTGGTTCCAGATTCTGGCCACCCTAACTGTAAAATATTGCCTTCTGATCTCTAACCTAAACCTATTCTCCACCAGCGTCCATTATTATTGTTCCTCATTACCGAGAATAAGGGTCTTCCTATTTGCTGATGATCTCCCCTGATGAGTCTGTAGGCAGCCACCAGGTCCCCCCTCAGCCTCCTCTTGCTGAGGCTGAACAGGTTCAGGTCCCTCAGTCTCTCCTCACAGGGCCTGTCCTGCTGCCCTCTCACCAAGCGGGTGGCCCTCCTCTGAACCCTCTCCATGCTGGCCACATCCTTCGTAAAGTGCCCCGTACTGGACGCAGTACTTCAATTGCGAGCAGGGTCGGATAGAGGGGAAGCCGTTCTAATTAAACCGCCACAGTGTCACGTGTATCAAGCCCACATACATTTAAAAATGGCCATGGGATACTTTAACTAAAGGTCATCTAACTATAGCTGCAGCAATGCTAAAGCGTTTTAAATAGAATGAGGAGCAGACTCAATTAATCTAATTACAATGCATCCAAGCACATGTATAGATGCTATTAGTGTGTGCATATGGGCTAATCTAGAGCAAACTGATGAATTATTGTTTCCCTATAGCTGTAGATGCCTGGTGAAAGAAAAAGGTGATATCTTTGTTGCAATTTGTGTTAGTCTTCAGCTGTGTCTGTTTAATTAGACCTGCTGTGTGGTTGAGGCTCCACATAGACCATCATGCCACAGTTGAGCCCTAACTATTATAATATAGCAATTAGCCTCATGATTTCCTGCACGAATGACTGGAGTTACCTTGCACAGTGTAAGCATTTACATTTGGCAAATATGTTGCTGCTGTTTTAATCAGTGAAGCTTTCTTTTCCCAGCAGGTATAGTCCCTTCTTTTTCACAGCCCCTTGTGGGGGGGCAGTCCTGGGCAATACAGAGATGATGAAAGGAGAGCAGTGACTTAACTTGTTCATATAGTGCCATAAAATAAATAGCATTAATAGGTACAATCTTCTGGATAGTCACTCTGAACTCTATCGGTCCCAAAGGGCTTGAATGTGAAAGAGACCTTAGAACATTAGTGTTTTTTCTGATTTGCACCCAGTATGTTCCTGGCAATGAAAGACAGGCCATTTGTAATTTATAGCTCTGTTTATGCTATTGAAGGAAGCAATTTTCTTTTTATCTAGCTTATTGTGGTAAGTTATTTCAAACTTGCACAATCTTATATTTAACGTTATGCTGGCCTTGTTCAGCCATTGACTAAAACTCTTCCAGATACTTTAGCATAGCAGTATTCAGCCTTTAACTGCATGAGTGGCTCTTTACCTTTGCACAGAGTTGGGGAGAGTCACCTAAGAATTATGTGCATTAAGAATTCACAGAGTTATAGAACCAGGTTTATTATAAAGGTGCAGTTACTGATTTTAACCAAAAACAACAAAATAAAAGCATCAGTTGAGCAATATTATTTAGGGTTTGGTGACAGACCCCAACTGAAGCCTCTCGCCATTTTAGGAAATTCGCTTCTCTGATTTTCACTGTCAGCCACATTTATCCATATGTGCAACGCTGACTTTGCCTTTGTGTTTTATTTTAAATTAACTTTTTCCCCCAAAGGATACCAGATGTATTGAAATTAGGATTTTGTGCATCCTCCTATGAAAACCTAAGAAGAGTGTTGCAGGCCAGACAATGAGCCGCACGTCACATAGCACCTATGGGCAAAGTGCTTTAGAGGAATATAGGTCTCAGTCCTTTTTCATTTATCTGTATAACATTCATTAATTTTCTCATTCTCTCAGCTTCCTTGGGATTATGTATGAAGCTCTGTTTTATTGCATCTGCAACAATACGCTATAAAAGGGTCGAAGGTTGTGAATTCATTGTTAAACATAATCTTGGGTTTCCAATGCTCTTTTTGTGTCTTGCTTGAGCTCCCACCTAGATGGTTTCTGCATTGGCCAGCATATTCCTATGATTTCACCCTTCTCTTCCCATTCATAGCGCTGTCTGTAAATTGTACCTGCAAATCTGCCCACAAGAAGTAAATTAATAATAACATACAAAATAAATAGAAGTGAATTAGCAAAGTATACACACGAAATGGAGGGAAGGAGGCTGGCCTAGCTGTAAAGGCTCCAGCACAGACCCAGCAGAGACCCAGTTCTTTGCCCTGCCACTGACATGCTGTGTTGCCTTGGGCAAGTCACTTATTCTTCCTCTGTGTGAAACTTGTTTCAGGTTCCACAAGGTTATCTGTAATTTCTTTAATCCAAACATCACTCTGGTCAAATGGACACAAAATGAATGAATGGAGTGAGAAATCATGCCATCTTAGAGTATCCCATGTGCTAGCCCTCATGTTCCACCCATTTCTTTGTTACTTTCATTCACTAGGTGAATGCAAAGTAAAATATATATATATATTTGACATATATATTAATATATATAAGTAAAATACAAATTAATATATATATATATTATACACACATATATATATGTATATATGTGTGTATATATATGTGGGTGTGCTAAAAGAAGCTGTATCTCCTTAGAACTATTATTGTAGTACAGCATTTTGCTCTGGATAGTCCATAGCTTTTGCAAAAAAAACCCAACAAACCCCAAACCTCTTTTTTTTTCGGTTTTCAGTGACAATTCAACTACACCAAAAAATCAGAGATATGGGCTTTCACCACATTTTTGTTCAGAATTGTTTTTAAAGGGCATGTCCCAAACTTTAGGAAGAGCAAGGTTTAACTTTTTTTAAAACTAAACATTTTAATTTTTCATTTCATTTCATTTCCTTTACTTTTATTTTTGATAAAAACCATAAAAAAAATTTAAAGCTCAGTCAAAATAAAACATTTTGGTCTACCCCATATTCAACTTTTAAAATGTTTATTGCACCAGAAATATCAACATTGTTGCTTTCTTTTGGCAGCAGAATGAAATTGTTACCAACATGTTGAAACTACTAATGAACTGAACAAAATGGTTTTCATCCAGCTTGAGTCCAACTCTTCTCTATAAGCATGGGTTTGTAGGAGCTGTTTATAAAGCTGTGCAGGGGGATGTTGGTAGGCACTAGCAAAAATCCTTTAAGAAGCACGTTAGATTTCTGCTCTCACTTCTGCAAGTGTGACCGAAGTGCAATGGTGTAAGAGAGAGCAGAATTTGCTCACTGGTTTCTTTTCTTTCTTAAGCAGCTCTGACAGATTTGGAAGTGTGCTTCATCCAGCTTTTCTAGCCAGAGGCAATCATTCACAGCATAAGGCAATTTCCATGGAGGAAGCAGTTTAAATATAGACCTTTACAGCTTTGAAGATCTATTCTCAAAAAAAGTTGTGTATTTTGTACTGAAGGTAGACAAGCCATTGGCAGCAGGGGAAGGGTTATAGATGGAGTCAAGGGAGCATGTACACTACATTTTTTTCAGTTTCCTTCTGAAACCAGTGAGGAATCCAGTGTAAAATTAATAAAGGATTAATTTTTTGCATTATTTTCCGCTATCATGGATCTCCATCTCTGCCTGCAGCTGTTATATGGCTTCTTGTAAGCAATATTGTCATGGATTAGAGGAGGGCCCTGGGAACTGAGAGACAGAACAGAGGTGCCCGGTATTTGCATGGGTGCTTGTGGGTTTTCCTAGTTCAGGGCAAGTTTGGGGAGTAAAACTTTTGCTCATCTCATTGGACAGTAATTTTAATTTTGCTGTTCTTACTGGTTGGCCATTCCCACATGGCCTCTCCTCCTCCCCCCACCCTGCCAAATATATAGTGAATGTAATATTTGTTTAAATCTCTCTGCTTCTTTACCTTGGTCATACGTTTTCCTTCATCTAGGGGAATAAACTTCAGTCAAAATGCTGTGCCAAGCCAGAAGCAAATGGATAGTAAGTGTGTGAAGCGTATAATGGCTTTGGATATTTCAGAAATTAAGCTGCTGAGATAATAAAGCAGCGTGCATGCTTAAAAACACCTGCCACCGATATCTGAGCTGTGTCCAGACAAGTGTGCACATGCAGGGGTACACGTTTCCCACAAATAACAGTGGCACAAATTTGTGCTGCTGCTCTTTGTCCCTGTGCTGGCCCCAGCGGCCTTACCTGAGGTCCTAGGGCGCTCCTGGGGAAGCAGTGCCACCAATTTGGCTGCTCAGAGCCTGGCCAGCAGTCAGTGTAGCTCTAGTTGGCCAGGCTCCGTTTATGGTGGTGTATGTTGCTGCCATGTGTGCTACGCCACTTTTTTAATGGTGTTTTTTTTTTTTTTACATCAGGATCTCCTGATGTCAGAAACCCCTGCCATACTGCTAATTAGCAGCACGGTGAATGGGTGCACGTATGTTGTGTTGTTTGCAGTGCTTCAAACAGCTTTAAGGCCCCAGAAACATCATGTGCACGCTCATCTGAATACACTCCGATGGCTAGTTTGGCACAAGACTTCCAGGGTACAATGGTCCATGTCAAAACTTGGGCACACAGAAATGTTTCAATGGGCAGGACATTCAGTCCACAGAGCGCCCATTTGCCACGTGTTTCTATTCCCTACTCATTAAGGAGAAGTGATCAGTTAAGTACATTCCTGGCAGGGAGCTTTAGGGACTGAAGGATATAGGTTTTATGGGACCCCAATACAAAGCTGTATATCTCTATGTATATAATATGCCAGCATACCTCATATAAAGCAATCTATTTCACTGTGCCTATATAAGATGAAATGTATGCAAAGTGGTAGCTTTATAAGGTCGCGATCCTGATCCTGAAATTATTGCTCATTTCCTAGTGGGTATGCATGTTCTTAATTCTCATTGAACTCAGGTGCTTGTCACTTTTTAAGACTGAGCACTGATGCTGCCGTTTAGAACAGGAAGAGTAGACCTTTATTATGTACAAGGTACCTAATATGGATTAGATACTTACCATGATATCCATTTAAAACTGCAGGGGAAATGTAATTTCACAAATTGGAATTTGGCCAAGACGCTGTGGATACACTCTTGCTACAAGGGCAATGACATCTTTAATCCTGCCTGAAGACAACAATCCTCTGTAATAACTTTTCCCAAGCGTTCTTTTTCAACGCTGTTCTAATATTGCTGAGCAATGCTTTAATATAAAAGGCTGAGATTTTGTAAAATTGTAACTTAGTAGTTGGGCCATATGAGTACCTGTTTCCTAGATGCCCTTTCCGCAGCGTGATACTCCCCTCTATCATACTACACTGAAAAAAATGGAAAGTTTGGTATTTCAAAGTTTATTTTATTATGTAGTTAAAGTAGTAATACTCGTTGCTTAATAAAACATGGTGAAGGAAAAGTGTTTCATAAAGGCGTGTGCATTTTGGGTTCAAACAAAAGTTTCTACCATTCTTGAACTAAAATAAACATTTTGGTTTGTTGGCTCAACATTAGGCATTTCATTTTGGGTTGGTATTATCTTGTCCATGTGAGCTACTGTTATACCTCATATAGAGAGTAGTTCTGAGCAACTGATACTGCCAGTCTCTCCATTGGGCCAACTACCCATAGGTCCCCGTCCCTTTGCCTAGATGACATCTTCCAGAACGTGCATTGGCAATTCCTTATTACTACTTTGCTTCTTGGTATAGACCGACATGCTGGAAACAATGGTCCCAGCCAAGAATCTTCTGTTCCACTTCTGCCCTCTTCTACCTTAATCAGGTCTCTAGCTGGTCCTTTCAAACCTTGTGCTATGTCGCTATGTTGTGGCAGCACACATGAGAAATTCACTTGAGAAATACTTACCAATCCTTACATGGGTCATTGAAGTTGATTTTGTACCACTCTGACGGTACAATTGGATCTTTTCAAGGGTAAAAAATTTGGTCAATCAACTCTTTGTACGGCAAACACAACGGCAATTTTTCAGTGTTTACTAATTGACCATATTTATTCCTGAATCCAAGACTGCTATAACAACACACATTGACTGTGTACGCACATTTAAATAACCTGGAAGACTTCTCTTGGGTTTGTTTTCTGACAGAAAAGCTTACCCAGAGATACTGAGCCCTTGAAGAGCCATGCTGACTGTGTATCCAGGTAGCCCCTGTTGCACACATCCCAGCGTGCTCTGCATACTCCCTCAATCAGCCTGAGACAGAGTGGCAGCAGTACATGTAGGGCAGAGAGGGAGCAAAGCATCCTGGGATGATGGAGGACTGTGTGGTCACTGCTGTCAGAAGAGAATATGTACAAACATTCGCAGAGCCAGCCTTAGGGAAAATGGTGGCCTGGGTGAACTTGTATGTTGGCATCCTGCCACCAAGTCAGCATCGCTGCTACAGGCAGAGACAGGCAGGCAGGAGCACATGGCAGTCTGGCAGGCAGGCGGATAGGCATGGGATGCAAGGCAAGTGGGAGGGCAGGCACTACTGCTGCTGTTTGGGAGCATGTTGGGCAAACTGGAGCAGGTGCCTCCCCAGCTGCACGTGCCTGGCCCAGCTCCTCCAGAACAGTGGCTGGAGGTGAGGGGTGGGATGAGCTGGGCACCGTTCCTCTTACCTGGATCAGTTGGGGCAGAGTGGGGTGTGGGTAGAGCACTGCTGTCAGCATGGGCTACTCACACATGTGTGTGCAAGTGTATGTGTGTGTGCGTGTTAGTGCCCCCTGATCATAGTGCCCTGGGCAGTCACCCACGTTGCCTGGCTCTGGACATTCGCTCTCTCAGGACAATCTCAACCAGCACTGATTTAACCCTAGTTGGTGCCAGGTAATTATTTTCCTGGAGAGGCCATTTTAGGACTGGGAGAAAAATCCTGAATATCTATCTATCCATATACCCATGGTTTTTCCAGAGAGAGCCGCAACTCAGGGTTTTTGCAACTCAAGCAGGAAAAAAACCTAATCATTGACATGTTGCCATCCGATGAGTTTATTCAGCATGAAACTGGTGCTAGGAAACAAAGTCCTTCAGAGTCGTGGCCAGCATCCACCAGTTTTAAGGAAACAACATTCACTGAAAGCTATTTTCAAGAAATATTTTTATTAATACTGGTATTATTGTGAGCAAAGTTTTGATACTGTATAGCTTATTATATATAAAATGAGAGAGATGGAGTTGGCTTAATACATCACACAAACATGATTGCAGTATGGTGTTTGCAGTGGATTGAATGCAGTGCAAGAAGTGTTCTGAATGATACCTTGGTCCTGGTTTACTAGTCTATTATTTTATTTTTTATTTCAGCTGAGTTATGGGGATGTAAACTGAGATAACAAGGGCGAATCATATCTAGTGGGTCTAACATAATGCAAAAACTTCTGAATTCATTTAAAAGAGGGTGTAAACCAGCTATCCTTTACCTTTTTGTTTGGCCCATTGATCCTATTGATACACAATAATACTGTAGGATGGTCTTGCTTTTCTCTAATAAGTTTGATTTTCCTGTCATTTTATATATTGGTAATCAGGAGTTTAATCTATTGTATTCAAGCAGCCAAGCTTTGAAGCACCGAGATGAACCAGTATAAACTGGTTTTAAGATAGGAAATTAAAGGCCTATTATTGTATGCATAGATCATAATTTCTGCCTACTTTTATGAATTTGTGATATGGTAATGCCACTGCAGAGAGATGATATTTTGGTTTCATATCAAATTTACTTTTGCAATACGTGATTAACTTAGACAAGCTTATGTGCTTGATTTCTTATGGAACTGCTTGAATAGAAGAGCTTTCCCTTTGTAGGATGTTTAGAAGTATTTTACATTATAAAGAGGTGATCTAGTCCAACCCTCTGCTCAAAGCGGGAAAATCTCCAACTAGATCATCTCAGCGAACACTTTTTCTAGCCGAGTTTTAAAAGCCTCCAAGGATGGAGAGTCCACCAGGTCTCTGGGTAACCTGTATCAGTGCTTTACTACCCTCCTCATGAGGACGTTTTTCCTAATATCTAAGGATACAGCTTTCAGCTGTATCTCAGCTGTATCTACAGCTTTCAACTGTAACGCCGAGTGATTTCTGCAAAGTGTTTTGAGTTACAACATTACCCCAGACCAAACAGAAGTTCACAGTTGGTTACAGTGGGGAGGGGAGCCGGGAGCTTGCAGCAGGTTCCCATAGCAGTGGACACGGCTCTCTGCCAGTGCTTGGCTCTTTTCAGAATGGGGTGGGGG
>JAGPOW010003642.1:12334981-12347996 GCA_030014935.1 Caiman crocodilus
GCTCCAATTCCTGTCCTTTCCCCCTTCCCTTTCTGAAAACAACTACAGCCTGGGATCTGGGCAAACACAAGTTATAAAAGATGCTACATTTTGAAACATCTTTATCTGATACCTCATGCAACTTGAGAGGTTGCTCCTTGTTCTGTCTTCTGCCACCACTGACAACAATGTAGCTCCATCTCTTTGTAATGGTGCTTCAGGCACTTGAAGGCTGCTATTAATTCCCCCCACCCCAGTCTTATCTTCTTCAGACTAAATAAGCCCAGCATCCTCAGCCTCTCCTTATAAGTCATATGCCCCAGCCCCATAGTCATTTTTGTTGCCCTTTGCTGGACTCCTTCCAATTTTTCCACATCCTTTGTGTAGTGGGGCCCCCAAAACTGGACATAGTACTCCAGATGTGGCCTCACCAGTGCTGAATAGAAGGAAAGAATCACAAGAATCACTTCCCTTGATCTTCTGGCAATGTTTCTAATAATGCAGCCCAGTGTGCTGGTGTCCTTCTGGCATCAAGGGCATGCTGTTGGCTGATATTGAGTTTATTGTACACTGTAATCCCTGCATTCTTTTCTGCATAGCTGCTGCTTAGCCAACTGGCTGCCACACCTGTAGCAGCACATGGGATTGTCCTAAGTGCAGGACTTGACATTTCTCCTTATGGAACCACATGAGGTTTCTTTTGGTCCAATCTTCTGATTTGTCAAGGTCTTTCTGAATCCTAGCCCTACAATTCAGCGTATCTACTATTTCCCTCGGCTTGGTGTCATCTGCAAACTTGCTGAGGGTGCACTTCATCCCATCTTCCAGGTCATTGATGAAGATATTGAACTAAACCAGCCCCAGGACTGACCCCTGGGGCACTCCCCTTGATTCTAGCTGCCAGCTAGATATTGAGCTATTGATTATTACCCTCTGAGCCCAATGATCCAGCCAGTTTTCTATCCACCTTACAGTTCATTCATTGCAGCCATACTTCCTTAGCTTACTTGTGAGAATGTTGTGGGAAATTGTATCAAAAGCCTTGCTTTTGCATGATAGTTACAATATTACATATTGTTACAATATGAAAAGTTTTGCAAAATAATACATTTCAAAATGTTCTGAGTTAGACATTTCAAACCAGAAACTGCACCATTTTGATTTAAGTGGGATTTCATATACTATCATGATAAAAAAAAAACCTTTTTGATTGGTCCAATGGGTAAAATAAGGAATTTTATTGAACCCCATAGACATGTTTGATTTTGATGTAGTAGTGTTCTCTGATGGGGATAAATCCATTTCAAATGGGTAAAATTCCTCCAAAGCAGACACAAGAGGAAAGGTTTTTATAATTAGGCATTGAAGACAGCTGGAAGTTACCACTTTAGCACTGCTGAACAATTTTTGCAAAGCAGACTGTCAGGCAGGGGCATTTCTGAAATTTGAAATTCAGGCTATTGATTTAGATACCTAACTACAGATTTAGCTGCTTGATTTTTGACCATTGATGACATTGTTTTTACCAGAGAGTCTCTTTTGTCTCCTATTTGTATGTAGAACCCATGTTATGGTCCTTATGAAGAAACTGGGTATTCAATTGGTAAGCATACAAATACACACAGTCAACTTCGGTTAGCTCAATATCAAGACCAAGAACCTATTCTCCCAAATGGTTTTAGTTTCTATGGCATAAACAGGATATTCAAAATGTACAGAAGTGTGGCTGGTTCTAGTTCTACAGGCAACATCTCCTCTTTAAGTGTTGATGATATCCTTCTTGGAGGCAGACATTGAGAATCACTAAAAAGTGTACTTTAGAGACTATTTCATGCTGAGTTTCATTTGTATTTCTCTACCTGCTTCACTTTGAGATCTCTTTTGCAGTTTAGGCTGTTACTAGAGCATTTCAGTGGAATTAGGCCTTAGTTTCAAATTGTTTCTTTAAATAGGGCACAGGCAACACAGGCTATAATTAAGATTGAAGTTAGTTTTCTCTTTATACTACCCAGAATATTTGCCGTGGTGAAAGATGTTGCCTAAATGCAGGTAAATAAAATATCACCCCCAGAAGAATAAGTGAAAAATGCAGGGAACATTAAGACCTTGTGTGGAGAAGAGACTATAGAGCTGTACCAGCATTTGAAGACAGCAGGCACTTCTCGAAGTAGAAAAGAATCTCTGCTTCAGCGAAGTACTCAAGTCAGAAAACCTTCAGAGGGTTGTACTTGATTCTGGGTTGAAAAAGCATTGGTGAGGCTCAGTGTTAATTCTTTCATTGCGCTTTCTGACAGCGTGCTCGGTTGTGCCCCCATTCAAGTTGGAGTTGTATTACTCACTGCTTTCACTCGCGGTAACAGAATCAACCCAATATATGTTGGAGAACAATAAAGAACAGTTTAAGTGCATGAGAGGATGTTATGAGACAATGAGGCATACAAGCCACGGAGCCTGGAATGAGCGAATAAAGCAGACTGCTAAGACACACATCTCTAAGGCCTGTTCTTTGCAGTCCACCATCATTCCATACATGTCAATTATTCTTCCCATTTTTCTACTTTTGTGGCCATCACACTAACTGTCTGCAGCACTGCTTTGGTATTCATTCCTTACATACCATGATTAATCACCTTATGGTTGTCATGCACTTAACCCTGAGATGTTTAATCCTCTTTCTGAGCCTAGAGGGATATTCCATTCTCCATATCAGCAGACTACAGTATCTGGGCTTTACTCATGTCAATTTTTCCCACTATGGCCACTCTCATTTTTTAAATTACTACTTGATTATAGATATATATATAAATTAAACAATCCTGATAATTAGTTTCAGTTATTCCTTTTCAAAATTATGCAGCTGCTCTCCTGCTTCATTGTTTTTGCTCAGATATCCAGAGGGCTGGATTTAAAGCTGCCTCTAGGTTTCAGGCCTTTGAGCAGCATGGAATTCCATGCCTTCTTTTCCCTCCTTAGGTGAACATCAGTGTCCTAGATACATGAATAACATGTTTCCATTTGATTTTTTTTTTTTTTACTTTTTGACAGCCCTGTGTAAGTATCTTGATCTTTTAATGGGTGATTTGATTTTTTTCCATTGGGTGATCTACTAAATGTCATGTTGGAGGCCTCAAAACAGCTTTTATGGGCCTAAAAACTTTTCATTTTGTTTTGTTTCTCTTATTTGGCATTATTACTTTTATTGCTATCTATGTAGCACCGGAGAGATGCACAGTGCTTTAGAAATGGGAAGATTAAATCCTCACCTTGGACAGCATACAATATAAAGGAAAAAATAAGTCTAATATCAGTAAAAGCTAAATTGTGATATGGGGCTTTTTAACTTGGTAGGCAGTGGTATTAACACCCAAAAAATCAGGTTCAATTTGGGTTAATTTTGGATTCCTGTTTCTAACTCCTGTTTGTATTTTTGCCATTTCTTTTCTAAATATCTTTAGGAACATTGGACTGGAACAAGTCTCCTGGGCTATCAAGACTAGTCCCTGAATTTTCAGGCAACCGTTTATGTAAAGACATCCCCAAAGTTGCCACTTCAAACCCTCAGGGGCGACAAGATACAATACCTGAAACATGAAGAATGCCCTATAACATGCCCTAGGTAAAGCAGAGGAAATGAAAGCACTGCAATGACAGCCATAGTTGGTTAATATACACTCAGAAGATCCTAGGAAGGATCATGCTCCATGCTACAGAAAGATGCAAAAAAACCAATGTGTGCCATTCTGATTTAGGGATATGTTTTATTTCTGGCTATCCTTCAGGACTTTGAGTGGAAGAAGACCTTATAACCAGAAAACTCTAGGTTTCATAAGTACTGGAGGAAGCATCATCACACCCCTTACAAGCAACCTGCCTTGCCAGTGACCAATGTCCCAGTGCTTCAAAAGAAGGTGGGAAAAAAGCCAGAAGCTAGTAGCATTCATGAGGAGAAAATTAGATTGATAAACTCTACTTGTCTCAAGTAATCTATAGGCCAACAAGAGCTAAGGCACTCTTGGATCTGGTACTGGCCAAAGGGGATGATCTAGAGAGTGACCTGATAATTGAAAGGAAGCTGGAAGACAGTGATCATGAGTAGATCACTTCTTCTATTCATCACAAAACTGGCAAATCAGTCAGCAATGCAGAAATCCTTGATTTTAGGAAAGCCGGCTTTCATAAGCTCAGGAGGATCCTTAAGGGCACAATCCTTGGAGCACAAAGGAAGTCTATCCCAGCCTGCTGGAAAGGTAGCAAAAGGCAACCCATGTGGCTAAATAGGGGACTTGTGGACCTCCTGTATCTGAAAAGAGAAGCCTATAAGGGATGGAAGTCAGGTAACATCACCAAGGAGGAGTATTCAGCACTGGCCCGCACCTGTAGGGAGCACACTAGGAAAGCCAAGGCTGTAACTGAATTCAAACTGACTAAAGGAATCAAAGTCGAGAAAAGTTCTTCTTCAAATATGTAGGCAGTCAGAAGAAAAACAAGGGCAGCATTGGACCCATGCTAAACCAAATGACAACCGACACCCAGGAAAAAGCTAATCTCCTTAACGATTCCTTTGTGCTGGTATTCCACTCACCCAAGGTATTCTACCAGCCCTGCCTAATAAGATGCAGGATTGCCAGGATATGGGTGAACACACACCCATCATTGGTGAAGATCTTATGAGGGAACACCTTATAAGGAAGGAAGGAGGATCCAGGGAACTATAGGTCAATCAGTTGTCCTCAATCCCTGGTAAGATATTGGAAAAAATCTTCAAAGAAACCATTAACAACAGGTTAACAGAATGCAACATTCTGAAAGAGATCCAACACGGCTTCATTGCAGGTAGGTCTTGCCTGACCAACTTCATTTCTTTCTATAACCATGTGACACATCACCTGGACAAAGGAGAAGAGGTTGATATAATTTATTTGGACTTCAAAAAAATGTTTGACTTTATCTCCAATGAAATCCTCATGGTAAAACTGGGAAACTGAGGCCTCAACAACCTTACAGTCCAATGGCTGGGGAACTGGCACTGTGGTCGGACCCAGAGAGTAATAGTTGATGGAACCATGTCAACATGGAGCGTGGTATCTCCCCAGGCTCTGCACTTGGACCATTACTCTTTAATATATTCATAAATTATCTGGATTTAGGTATCAGAAGCCAACTGGCTAAATTTGCTGATGACACCAAATTATGGGGAAGTGTAGTCATGGCTAGAGGATAGGCTGGTGATTCAGCCCAAGCTGTACAGGCTCACAAAGCAGATGAATCAAAACCTGATAGCATTCAACATGAAGAAATGCAAGGTACTCCACCTTGGGAAAAAACCCCCACATCATACTTACAGGCTTGGCAGTGCTACATTCACTAGTACCATGACCAAAAGAGACTTGGGGATCATGATTAACCCCAAAATGAACATGAGCCACCAATGCGATTCCGCGGCCATCAAAACTAACAAAACCCTGGGTTGCATCTACTGATGCATCTCAAGCAAGGCCCAGGGAGTCATCCTCCTGCTTTACTCGGCCTCGGTGAGGCTGCATCTGGAGTACTGCATCCAATTATGGGCTCCAAACTTTGAAAGGGATGTGGAGAATCTCGAGCATGTCCAGAAGAGAGCCATGCACATGATTAGAGGACAAGAAAACTGGCCTTATGAGGAGAGGCTGAGAGGCATGGGACTCCAGCCTGGAAAAGTGAAGGCTCCGGGGGGACTTGGTGGCATGCTATAAATACATAAGGGGTGTGCATCAGGCACTGGGAGAATGTCTGTTCACCAGGACACCCCAAAGGAAGACAAGGTCTAACAGTCACAAACTTCAGGAAGACCATTGTAGGCTGGACATAAGAAAACACTTCTTTACCATCCATGTCCCCAGAGCCTGGAATCGACTCCACCAGGAATGGTGCAAGCTCTTACTCTGGGCACTTTCAAGAAGCACTTGGATGCCTATCCTGCTGGGATCATTTGACCCCAGCTGACTTCCTGCCCCTTGGGCAGGGGATTGAACCTGATGATCTTGCAAGGTCTCTTCCAGCCCTAAAGTCTATGAAATCAATGAAATAATTCCTTTCTGGCCCAAACTGGTCATAAAAAGAACTCAGCACAGACATAGGTGACATGTGGGGGGCAACAGGGGCACGTGCCCTCCCCCTGCCCCAGATTTCTGTGCCAACAGTGGGGTGCAGCCTGGCTGAAGCCAGTGCCCAACAGCGAGAGGGGCAGTGGTGGCAGCACAGAGTTGTGCCTCCCCTGCCCACCCCCTCTTCAACACTTTTGCATCTGCTGCAGGCATGAAATTATCAGACATGTCATGAATTACCTCCATATCTGAACCTGGAGACCACAAACACTTCAGTCCACATAACACACACACTGGTTGTTGAGCCAGAACTGCTTGACCTATTGTACAGTCCCTTTCATAAACTCATTCAGTTCAGTCTTAAGGAGATTGTGGGTCTTGTTACACCTGATACTGTGAGCCACACAAATGCTGATGGGTGTTAGCGTTGGCATGAGTATGGAGCAGGCACATGTTCAGGCCAGCAGGGGCCTGGAGGACTGAAAGGTAAGAATCCACCTCTCCCATTATTCCTAATATTCAACCTTTGAATGACTTATAAAGAGTGATTATATTACCTCCCAATCTCTGAACTAAACAAGCCAAGCTCCTTTAATTTTCTTTCATAAAATTAGAGCCCTTCTTTGATCCTCTTTCAGGTTAAGTTAATCTTTGTTTAACCTTGTAAAATGGTACTAGTACCTTCTTGTTTCTACTGCTACCCTGAGCCTAACACAGCCTAGGACTATGTTAGTCTTTTTCAGAGCTGTGTCACACTGGCAGCTAATGGTTATCCTATGATCAACCAATATATTCAGGTCCTTCTTTGTTCCTATGTCCCTAGGCTAAGTGTCCCAAGTTATAGATGAAGTCTTTCTGATTGGTCCATAAATGCATGCCTTTGCACTTCATACTGTGAAACATAATACAATTCTAACACACCATGCCACAAGATTATCAAGATCGTCCTTATTGAAAACACTCTCCAACTTTGTGTCACTACACAGTTACCCCTTATTTCAGTACCAAGGTTAATGGTAAAAATGTTAAATGGGATAAACCCTAAGAACCACTCTGGAAGAACACCACTGGTAACCACTCTCCAGTCCACTTGCAGCAGTCAAACCAGCTCTTCAACCACCCCCCGATTATTGTAACATTGATCCGCTCTAGTCTGGCTGATAATTGCCCATGAAGAACAGAATCAAAAGTTTTGCTTAGATCTAGATAAAGCCAGTGTCTCACCATTATATCCTTATTTTCAGTTGTCTATCTAAACTTGGAGGTTCATAAAAGATTTCAAGTGGGCTGAAAATACTGAAAAGCCCAGTAACAGAATGCAGAAAAGATCCTTCCTATTGGTGAGACGATAGTTTCCATAGCTATTAGATTCTTAGCACTAAATTCAGTTTATCTTAATGTGTTTAAACGGCACACACACAGCCATGTAACTCACCTACAACTTGCAGTTCAGTATTGCTTTGCTAGTTTATGTGTCCACCGAGCATGTTGTAGTGTGGCTAAGCATGTGTGCTGCAAAAATAGATGGCTTGTGCATGTAAGTTCAGGCAAATCCTAAAATGTAATGGTAGGAAAACCCTAAATGAAGGGTATTAGATGGCAGCAGAGGAAGCCTGTTAGCCTAGTGGTTAGGACACTTTCTCTAGGAGGAGACAGAGGTCTTCCCATCTTTGAGTTCAGTAGCTGAGTGTTTAAGACCTTTGCCCAGGGGACAGGAGACCTGAGTTCTGCCCCTCTACCTTAGCTAGGGTAGTTCTGACTTTGACTTTTCTACTCCCTAGGAACGTACTTTAGCCATGGACTGGGAATTACGTGGTGCTTCTCCAGGACTCAGCTTGAAGTTGGCCCCCTGGAGAGCCAATAGAGGGAGATATGTGGACTCAGGAGGAAAAAACAAAGAATGAAGACGGTGTGCAGCTCAGTAAGATGGCTAGTGCTTTAGGTGGGAGGGGAGGCCCTGGGCTCTAGGTTGGGCCCCAGCTTTCCCAGTGCTGTTTATTCAGTGAATATGAGACGTAAGATACAATGGCTAAGCTTCACAGAGAAGCTGGGAGAGAAGCCTGAGCAACACCTAATTTGTAGTCTAGGTTTTAAAGTACTTTGCTTTTCTGCCGTTTTACTTTGGGCAGCTATATGTGCAGGGTGCTTCTATTGCATCATAAAGCAAAACAGATGACATACCCTGTGTAGGTGCCAACAATTACAGTCATGCAGCTGTATACGTGTCATTTAGGTGTGTGAAACAGGATTCATCCCCTAATTTCTCTGCTGTATCAGCTAGTATTTGTGTCAATATAATTACAGAGATTTTAATATAAGAACAAAAAGTATCTAGGAAAAGTCATGTTGGATCAGACCTCGGATACATTGGGACCAGGGTTCCTTCAGCACCAGAAGTTGCAATTGGTGATAGACTAACCTGCTCCTAGAAGAAAGGCTTCATAAATCAGATGCCAGCCTATGCCCTGAAAAGGAAAGGCTTATATCCTCTTACAAATGCTCTCGCTAGCCCTTCAGTATCATCAATTCTAATTCTGGATTTTAACTCTCATAATTCCTGTTACTCATATAAAAATCTAATTTTGCCTGTAATCTTGTTAAGTTCACTGATATCTTGAGGCAATAAGTTCCACAAAGCTAATTTTGGGAACTGCTGAGACCTTGAGAGAAAATTTAAACCTAGCTTAGCAAAGGAAGTGAAAATCTATCACCTGATGTTACTATGTGAAAGTTGTATTCACTTTTTTATCCACTAAAGTTTTATCCTTCTTCAAAAGCAAGAATCTGCATGAAAATGTTAAGGTTCTGCCTGCAGAATGGACTTATGTGCTGACCACTTGTGTGTGGTCCAAGTGATGCAGTGCATCGGGGGGACTTCCCATACATCTGGACGTTTGGCAGCAGGGGAGCTGCAATTAACACTGTCATTGTTCTCTCATTGCAAAATTTCTGGACCCATAGGGAGTCCCATGGGCCAGCAGGCTGGATCTGGCCTGCCAGGGCAGTGGTTGTGCACCACTGCCATAATACATTGTTGGCACAGGGATGGCCTTTTGGGGGTTAGTAGAAGTTGTCTCCCTGATCAGGAGACTAATCAAACAACTGCATTTGTGTTGCTTGATCATTCAGCAATGTTCACAGCATTTAACCACAAGAAACTGGTGACATAACTCAAGGAGCTGCCGGCAAGGTGGATAAAGTGAAAATCTGTCCTTTTAGGATGACAAAAAGGGTTATAAGCAATCACAATTCTGCCTAGAACATATTCCCATGAGGATCTGCTAGACTTTTCCTCTGATTCAAGGTATGTCCCCTCTTCCTCTTATTCAAGGTATGTGCAAACCCATTAGAAGAGCTATCAAGAGAGTGATTGATATCAGCTCTAATACCAAGAGTGTCCTTAGCCTTCTCAGTTCTTTTTGGTGATGCTGAACTATCAGATATTTCACTTAATGGCTGGTTGAGAAGTGTTATCATGGCTACATTGATCACTGGTATCAGTCCAGATTGGAAATTGGTCAAGGAAATAATGATAGTCTGTAAACTTCATCTGGATCAACATGTGGCATTTCACCTACTAATCAATAAAGGCTGCATGAACAGATCAGCCAAGAGCTTCAGTCACTGCAGTTTCACACTGAATCAAAGTCAAGATTTTGTTAAAAACTCCAGTATGGTCTTCATCATCTGAATTACATTTTGAACATTGCAGTGCATAAGGAACAATCCAGGAAATCTGTACTCGCTCACAAAAAAATGAAGCAGAATTGGTTTGGAACCACAGTGTCCACAATAATTCTTAAATTTTAGGAGTATTTCAGAAGTAGGGCCTGGAAAAATCTTTGGAAGTGTTTGAATACAGGACTTTTGGCTTGAGACAGATATAAGAAACTTGGATATTGTTTTATTGCAGCTTAGAATAAGTTGTTCCGACTATGTTTTAAATATTATAGTTTTAATAATGCATGTGCACAATAATTTTAATTTTCGCTATGGATCATTCTACCAGCACAGAAGTAAAATACCTTGTCTATATTTATGATATTCACATATGTCAAGAATAATTCCTTTAACTGTTATAGATCATTTTGACACAGAGAAAACAAAATCAACTATAAGATTTTTTCAGGTAGCTTACACATGATAGGACACGCTCTCTCACTCTCTCTCTCTCTTTATATATATATTAATTTTTTACTTTGTTATATTTAAACCAATAGCAATAAAAAAGCAATTGTTCAGATGTAAGCTGCCACTCACATACATTTCTTCAAAATTGTATTTATGAAAACAATGGCCAGGAGATACATTATAAAAACTACTATAGTTACGTAAATTCAAGGGACACGTAGATTCAGTTTGGTTTAAACTTTGCTTTGATTGCAAATATTTTCTTGATTTAACTTGATTGCTTATATGCTTAAAAACTAAACACATATATATTTGATTTTAATGGAAAAGAGATTTTTCTGTTTCAACTCTGTTGATTATAAATAGCTATTAGACAAAGGGAACTTTAGAAAAAAGTCTATATGGTAACAAAACGCTGAACTATAGTATTCCAGAGGACACTTATTTCTCATAGTCCAGTTCTTAGCTGACCAGCTTTGAGAGGTATGCACAATACAAATGGAGGATTGATATTAGAAAATTGTAGAAGAAAGTGAAGGACTTTAAGGTTATAATGCTATGTACTTACCTCTGGTAGTCACAGTGCCTTCTATTCAGAAGGATCTTATAACACCTTACTGACACAAGACCAGATTTTTAAAGGTACAAAAGGTGCAGATAATCACTTAATGGGATTTCTAAATGCTCATAATCCCACTGATTTCTGCATTTTAGGTGCCTAAATTCTTTTAAAAAATAGCAGATTCTGTAAAGGCTTACTCATATGGTTAGTTCCTGGCACCACTACTATGGATAAACTTGTTTTTATAGGGCATGTCTGCATAAAACATTTACTGTGCATTTGACTATTTAGCTGCTCAGTAAATGTCTCAGCATCTAGAAGTGCACCCGTATTAGGTTGGAGCCAACTAATTTACTCAGCAGCAGGATAGTACTTGTAAATACTAGTAATAACTTCCCATGGAGTAAAATGTCTGCTGCAGCGCACAAGTAGACACTGCCCAGCTGCCTGGGGTATGAGGGTTCTTTAACACGGGGGCTGCCTACCATCTAGCCCCATATTGAAGCACCCTTATGCCCTAGCCAGCCCTTTTTGCACCATGTTGAGCTGTGAGGAGCAACCCTGGGTTGGCTGGTTGACCCCCCAGGACCCTCTGCCAGCCAGGGCTGCTCTACTCTGGCTCAATGTACTGTGATCCTGGGCACATTTGCAGAGATGGGGGGAGTGGAAAGGGGGACCTTCAGGGCTTCCAACTGTTATTCTTCACAGCACGCTCCAGGTATTAGTCCTAGATCATCCCTGACAATGCCTGTCCAACCTCTTCTTGAAAAACTCCAATGATGTAGATTATACAATTTCCCTAGGAATTGCCTAATTGTTCTAACAGTGAAGACATTTTTCTTGCTATCCAATCTAGACCTGCTTTGCCGAATCTTTAAGCCATTGGTACACATCCTGCTTTCTGCTTTGATGGAAAGAAAAGTGTTCTCCCTCTTCTTTATGGTAGCCCTTCAGATAGTTGAAGGCTGCTATTATGTTCCCTCTTAATCGCCTTTTCTGCAAGTTGAACATCCCTTTTCCTTCATCCTCTTCATATGGCTTGCCTTCCTTTATCATTTTTGTCACCTGCCTCTGGACCCTCTCTAACTTCTCCACTTCTCTGAAACTGCATATAGTACTCTAGATGAGGCTTAACCAGCGCTGAGTAAAGGGTCACTATCAACGTCCATGTCTTGTACCTAATGATCCTACTAGTGCACCCCAAAACTGCATGTGCCTTTGGTGTGGTTGTGTCACACTGCAGACTCACACTGAGGCTGTGATCTACCAGGACTCCTCAATCCTTCTACATAATAAATAAATCATGGGGGCACCTATAAATTCATCATGGGGGTGCAGAAGGGAATTGGTGAGGCTCTGCTCCCCAAGGTGCCCCAGGAGTTATGAGAAATAATGGCCATAAGCTAGCAGAGAGAAGATTTAGACTGGGCATTAGGAAGAACTTCTTCACAGTCAGAGTGGCCAAAATCTGGAACGGGCTCCCAAGGGAGGTGGTGCTCTCCCCTACCCTGGGGGTCTTCAAGAGGAGGTTAGATCTGCATCTAGCTGGGGTCATCTAGACCCAGCACTCTTTCCTGCTTATGTAGGGGGTTGGACTCGATGATCTATTGAGGTCCCTTCCGATCCTAGCATTATGAATCTATAACGTTCCTATCCAGCCAGTTGTCACCCATTTGGTATTTGTATTTTTGATTGTTCTTCCTAAATGGTAGCACCTTGCATTTATTGGCATTTGTCAGCAATAAACTTTGTTGCCTGTTACCCAGGTTTCCAATCTATCTAGATCCTTCTGAATTGCACTTCTGTCCTCTAGTGCATTCAAATCCTTCCCTGGGCAAGGGACAATGTTGTCTGCAAATTTGCCCAAAAGTCTTTCTACCCTAGCATCCAAATTGATAAACACATTGAACAACATTGGATCCAAGACAGACCCGAAAGGGACTCGACTTGAAACCTCCTGCCATTCCAACCTGGATCCATTTTTAACTGGCCTTTGCTTGCAGTTATTGAGCCAGTTGTCTATCCACCTTGCAGGAGTTTTGCCTAGCCCACATTTCTTTGATTTGTTTATGACGAGGTCATGTGGGACTCTGTCAAAGGCCTTACTGAAATCCAGATATGCGATATCCACTGCATTTCTTTCATACACTCAACTAGTCATCTTGTTCAAGAAGAAGATCAAGTTTGTTTGGCATGATTTGTTCTTATTAAATCTGTTCTGCCTGCCTGTAATCAGCCTGTCTTCCTCCGGATGTTTGTA
>JAGPOW010003642.1:12348096-12381268 GCA_030014935.1 Caiman crocodilus
TCTGACCCCAGATGTCTTTCCTCCTCATGAAGGGGGCTGGACCTGATAATCCTATGGGGTCCCTTCCAGGCCTGTGAGTCTATGAAATGCTCCTTTTACCTTTCCCTGGTTTTATTTGCTCTGCACCACTTAATTAATGGCTCTGCATTGGTTTGGTTACTTTTCTGGTGTTTATATACAATAGTTTTTGATTCTTTGGTTCAGCTTTACAATCCTGCAGGAGGGAATCTAGAGTACACCTTATTATTGGTACCAATGTAATGTTTTTCAATAATAATTTCAAGTCACATTAGTTTTTGAAATCCCCTCTAAGAAAAACCCTAATAAAAGTAAAGTCTGGGCCTAAAATACTGTGTTTGGCAGTTTCCCTTGAACTTGAAGGATATCGTTACCGGCCCAGACAAATCACTCATTTCTGCAGCCCAGTCAATTACTGCAGGAACTGCTGGAGAGTTCTGCTTTTGAAGAATTAACTTTTTGGCTACCATCGCTCTCAAAAGTGACAAATTGCCAAGCATGGAGCTTGAAAGATCATGTGGGAAAGTGAAATTTAGCACTATTTATGATTTCCTCCCTTGAAGGAATCGATTTTATTTCATATCCATACCACATGTAGTAGAAACTGAACTGAACACCATATGTTCCAGGTTCAGCACTCACCTCTTGTTATTAGCTTTAAATAGTAGCATCAGCTACTTGTGCTGGCACCCAATAATCCTTGAAGATTAATTTCTGATGAATTATCTGCACTTCTAGATCAATTCAAGTTTTTAAATAACTGCTAGTAATATTATTTCACTGCAGGTCTTTCATAAGTTTCCAAAGATTGTTTCCTTAGAATAACTTTTTCAAGGCAGGGACCTTATCTTCTGTTCTTTCCTCCTCTTCTCCAGTTCAGTAGTTCCAGACTGATCTGTCCTGTTGTTGTCTGAGGGGGATTTTCAACACTACTGCAATAGAAATATTCAAATCATACCTGTAATTGTTCCAGAAAATTTTTAATTACTGAATTTCTTCATGTAAATGCTGCCTGCCAAAAACTAAGTTAAAAGAACATATCAATGTTGCAAAATCAGGCACTGATGAGTTAGAAAATGCCAGAAGTAAGTTGGACTTTACAACCATAGTTCAGTCCTTTTGTGCATGTGTATTATGGTCTACATGATATGTTAACTTTGTTACGTGATCTCAAACTGTTTTGTAAAGGATTTCAACTCCTAGTGACATATTTGTGAGCATTAGCAGGGGATAAATTTGACTTTGTCACTAAGAGATCTCTGATTTGATTCGCTTTTCCAAGCGAATGTGAATTCTGCTTCACCTGTGTCGACGCAGAATACATCTGTCCCTTCAGCAGGGAGTTAGTGCACCTCCATGCTACACAACTGCAACACTCTTCCACTCATTTTAGTGGTCAGCATTGAGGAACCTCCAGAGAGGGATCTTATTTTACCTAGGAGGTGTGCAGGTCTGCTTTTGCTCAACGGGGATAAGACAACACTGTATAGACCAATTCTGCTTGCTACTGACTCTGTAGTGTGTAGTCATCATTAACAGGTTTCAGGACTTGAGCAGGTAGATGTCTACCAGGTTGACTTTGTTTATCTAACGGACAGCAGGGTTGACTTCAGTCATGGGTAGATTCAGGATTTACTGAAGTGGGGTGTGACACACTGCCCCTCAGGCCACGGGAGCAGATTGGGGCCCCCACAGTGGCCGGAGACACCAGGGAGCTGGGGAGGGAGCAGGCACACAAAGCGGGGGGACCCACCCAGCCAGCACCGCCGCTGCTGCTGCTGTGCCTGGCTGACCCAGGCATGTGGGGATCCCCAGAGCTGCTTCTGTCCCACTCCAGCCTCAGGCTGCAGGCAGCAACTGCACTGGGAGTCAGGCTGGGCTGGGGACAGAGGCAGCAGTGCTCAGATTTCTTATTCCTGCACCTACTCCCTGTCCCCATGGGTGCTCTCTGCTAGCTGGGAGCAGGTACTGGAAGGACCCTGAACATTTCCACTTGCAGTCCCCAGCCGAGCCTAGCTCTCTACCTTGGCACCCCCTGTAGCCCATGGCTGAAGAGAAACAGAAGCAGCGCTGGGGCTTCCCCTATGCCGGTGTCTGCAGGGGACAGCAGCAGCAGTGGGAGCTAGATTCCTTCTTTCCGACGGGGACACCGGGGTGGGTGGCAGGAAGTCGATGCAGGAATAGGGAACACAAGAACTGTTGCTGCTGTTTCCTGCTCGTCCTGAAGCCCTGTGCAACTGAGGGGTCAAGCTGGACCACGGCATGATGGGCTCTATGGCTAGCCTTGCACCTGAGACAACTGGGCACTGTAGCACCCGTAGCAGAAGCGGGGTAGAACCACACCATCGCGCCCCCTCTGGGGCCACCCATGACTTCAATAGAAAATAAATCCTTCTCCTTCTCTTACTCAAGTAGCCTAGTGGTCAGGCCACTTGGTTAGACCATGATAACCCTAAGGTATAAACCCTCCTCAACAGGCGTGTCTACACTTGCGCCCAATTGTGCACTTGTTACTGTGCAGTCATTTAGTACTGTGATAAAGTAAGTACTAAATGGCTGCATGGTAACCGCCGGTACTGCACAGTCCTGGGGCTGCATGGGTTGTTTCAGTAGCAGCGGTGTCCCGGTTCCTGCCTGCTGACACTACACCACCATAGCTACAAGCTACGTCATTGATTGTAGCCATAGCTGATGCTACATCACCACAGCTACAAGTTACATCATAGCTTGTTGCCGTAGTTCCTCACTATGGTGATCTGGTGTCTTGTGCAGACACACCCAGCCTCCTATATCCCAGGAGAGATCCCTAACTGCCCACGGCCTGTGGTAAAGACAATGTATCCTGCACCCTGGTGCTTACGGCAGTGTCCTGGGATGTGGGTGCCCATTTTGATAACACTGAAATATTTTGCTTAAGTTTTGCCTTTTATTTCTATAACATAACATAACATAACAAGTGAGACCAGATGGCAGAGGAGGGACTGACTGCCTGGTTCTGAGGCATGAGCTTTTGTAGGCAGCAACCTAATTTGTCAGATGCCGACTATAAACATTTTAAATGAACAATTGGCTTGCTGAAAAATACATCTAAATGCCTCATTATGAAAATATCACGAGAAGGCCTCCCTTACCTTTCACCCTTCCCTTCCAAAGTAAATGCTGGCAAAATCTCCGTGAGTTTGTAAAACCTTTAGGCGTTGATGGAACTACATTGTTGAATGCAAAACTGTTCTATCCAGGTTATTCCAGTCGACAACTGCAATGATTACCTCCTCCCACTGAAAGGGTGTTTCTAGGGACAGTAAATCCTGTTTTACTTTACACACCTAAATGATGCATGTGTAACCATGTAACTGCAGTTTTTGGCACCTCACAGTTTCTGAGGCAGCTGTGCTAATGGGTGCTGGGCTCCAGCCAGGCAGATGCTGGGGAGACAGAATCACCCAGGTGTGTGAGTACGGCTGGGCAAGTCCCCAGATTTATACAGAGGAGGATGCCTGACTTTTCAACTTCTAGTCCGATAGCCTAGTGGCTGGGACACTTACCCAGGAGATCTAAGTTTTAGGCCTCTCACTCAGAAAGGGTTTCACCTTGTATCTTCTGCTCCCAGGAAACTATCTAACTACCTGGTCATGGGCAAGACATTGCCCAGAGCTCTCTCCAGCCCCTCTTCCGAAGCTGTCCCATTGAACTTTGCCATTCATATCCATCAGATAAACAGCACTAGGAAAACTCCAGTTCCCTTTGGAATGAGGGCCTAAGCTCGAACCCAAACCCCTTTCCACTGTAGAGTGGCAGTTCTCTCTCTAATTCATGGTGGCATAGCAAGAGATGGGTGAATGGGGCACCAGAATGGCAGCTCCCTCAGGGAGCCCGTGCTATGGCAATAGCAGCCCTATGTTGCAGCAACATCCAAGTGCAGATACACTGAATGGTTGCTTTGGCAGCAGCGGCAACAAGTGTGGTGGTGGGGGCTGGGGAGTGGGAATCAGGCCATCATGTGGTAGCAGCAGCTGAGAGCTTTGCACCCCCAAAGGCAGGTGAAACTCCCAGCCTATGTCTGTCGCCCACTCATGCATTTGGTACCCTCCCACCCCTGCTTTGCAAAAAGCCATTTCATAGAGCACAAACCTTGCTAGTCGCGCTTTTGCTGAGCTACGTTGCCTCTGACTTGTGTTTTCCTTTCGGCCCCACATCTCGCTCAGCCTTGGCTGCCTTGGAGTCAGCTTTAATAGGAAGGTCAGAGCAGTACCTAGGCATCTGGCATCTGGGGGCTAGCAAATTTTGCAGGTAGAGGAGACTTGGGTTCAAACCCCACTGCTTAAGGGGGCGTAGAACCTGGATGAGTGTCCCAGCTCCTTGGTTATTGGGTCAAAAATGAGAATCTCCTCTTTTTTCCCCTCCTCCTCCTTTTTACTTTTTGGGATATATGCATGCAGGGCAAAACAGATCCTAAACTGTGCATACATGCTGAACACTCCAGCTAGAGTGCTACATAGCTGCTATTTAGGCAATGAAAACGAAACAAAATTTAGCACAAATTGTCAGTGATGTTCCTGCCTACGGATCTGCCAGAAATGAGTGAAGAACACTGGCTTAGAAGATCCCTCAGGGATAACATATGGGCCAGATCATCAACTCTTAAGTCCCATCTGGACTGCTGTAGGGACAAAAAGAGGACTTTATACTGCCTTATGGCAGTGCAAGAGAACCCCTACTGGCATAGATAGATCTATATCTGCTCCATCCCTCCTCCAATACCATTGTGTTATATTCAGTAATATTACTATAATCACAATGGGAATAAAACATCCTGAATGAAAAATTTGCACTCTACTAGTATTTTCACATTTAATGTCAATATTTGTACAAATCACTGGGATCTTTTTACAGGGGTAGGTTGTAGCTGTGTTGCTCTGGGATTTTTTTATATACATATTGCATGCAAGAAGATGTGAAAACTTGAGTTTTAGAGCCACATTTCAGGAAGATTTGGGGAAATGGGGGATTAGCAAATTAATCTTGATGCAAACTTATGTAGACGATTTGATCTTTTTTTATATTGTGTTTGCTCTGCTCTGGGTTTTTTTTTTAGCAGTTTAGATCCCAGTTGAAGAAGGCATTTAACCATTTTCTTGACTTCAAATGAGACTTAAGCACATGCTTAATTGATTTCCTTAATAAGAATATTTTTACTGAATCAGGGCCACAGAGATGTGATGGTTACCCTTGTTATCTCTCTCTGTCAAGTAGTCCATAAGGTGTATGCATCTTCCGGAGGTCATGCTAATGCTATTCTATAAAATCAAGGGATTACATTGGCTAGTTAATTGGTTTCTGGGCTGAAAGGAAGCAGTGACATCACTTGAGTAAGCAGATTTGGGAATTAGGATCCGCTGATTCTGCAAGAGAGGTAGAGGCATATATGCATTGGAGAATAAAAAAGCAAGCAAGCAAACAAAAACACTGCTACCAAGGAGTCTGGTCATTGTTAAAGCCCCTCCACGCTGCACTTCAATGTACTTTTGAATCTCATTCCTTTTTATTTACTGCAGCAGGTAAAGTAAATATATAAAATGCTACATTGGTTGGGTGGCAGCCTGTTTTGTTTATTAAGTCAGAGTGAAATGTTGATTTACACTAAGAACATCAAAAAGCAAAGAAAAGATGATTATAGCTTCAGTCTCACTGCTCCGATTCTAATAATCTCCTACATGTAATGAGGTTGGGGAATGGAGAGGCCTTTTCCTGACAACGCTGGCAGCGGGATAACTTCTACACACTATTGATTTTTCTTCATTGATTGTAATCTTCCTCTTCCTGCGCGTCTGTCTTTGCTTCTCTGACATATTGAACACTGAATAGTCCCTGAGTAATTCTTGAACAGTTTGGGATCATTTTTATTTTCACAGGACAGTTGAGACCAATGGAGTGATTTATGTGTACTTTGGAAGGAAAAACAATACACTACTGCTCTGGGAATAAATACGGACACCGAGATTTTAAAAAATAAAACAAAGCAGCCCCTCTCTCCCCCTACCTCCCTCTACCTCCACACTTCAATAATTTCATAAGTATCTGCCAAATCATGTAGAGGAGAACAGTAAAGCATAAACAGCTTTCACAGCTGTGATTTCAGCCATGATTGATGATGAAATACCACTGGAGGGATAGCAGGAAAATGAATATTTATTAATGGCATAAAGTGCCGCTGGTTTAAAATCCAAAGAGATCCATCATTTCATATCCATGGGATGTATGCAATCAAAGCAGAATGTTCAATAAAAAAGAGCCAAATACCTTAGTCAAAACATAGTAATTCCAGCGGGTTGCTGACTCGATTCCTTTCTTTAAATGGGCTAACCATGGTGGTTTTCATAAAGGTTTTATTCCCGTTTTAGCTACCATTAACATTACATGAATAGTAGATCACAGAGACCTAGCTTAGAAAAATTGCAGTGGCAATAGCGTTACCATATTATACAAGCACAGCTCCCATCCAGATAATACTAACATGTTATTTGCAATGATTTTCTGCAGAGGTAAAGAATCCACAATTGTTTGATGTGTTATAGAAGGCTTTTTCTGCCGTGACTTCATTAGGACTTATGAATTTTACAAGGCTAATATTTCAGCTGATGGTACCAAACCATCACAGACATTTTTGCGCATTATCATCTACAACATTGTTTTGTATTGGATTTTTGCAAGCTTAAGAAAACAATTTGCAACTAACCTGATATGGAGAAGATTACGGTTTTCTTTTGTGATTTGTAAATGTTTACACATGATAAACCTCAGCTCTATTTTTTTAATGAAGATCCAAGTAGTAAATATCATTCTATGTTGATTAATTTTCCGCTGATGTGTTTGCAGGCTGGTAGATGGGACGAGCTTGTTCAGACAATAAAAAATGTAGTTGCCGTGTTGACAGCAAAGGAGAAGTTGACTGATGGAATTCAGCTGCATAATGTAACATGCGGCTTTCGACTTGGGATGGAAGTTTCAGCATGTTTAACTTTGGCTAATGGATAAGGCTGAGAAAGGCAGGGTCCAGGTGAACCCTGGGTGCAAAAACTGACTTGTGGCAAAAAATGCAAATAGAAAATGCGTTTGCATTCAACTTGCCTAAGCAAAGGGCCTAAATGAAGCTGTTGGCATTTGGGCAGCAAAACACAAAACACAAGCATCATGTGCTCCGAACAGCACAGGCAAGATAATTTAGACATCACTGGCAAAATTCTTAATACAAGAGTAATCAGCCCTACTCTGGTTTAACTGCCCTCTGTAGTCAGCACCAGTCATCGGATACGGGAAGCTTACCGTTCCCTAGCAGATCATTGGGTCCAGTAACAATGAACATGTACAGCCTCCAAGTGACAACTTGGTGTGAGATCCAGATCATAGTGTGAAAGCTACCCATATGTTTACATACGGGTTTGCACCCATTATAGTGTGATCAGAAAGCAGCTGCTAAGCATCAAGCAACTGGAATGATGAAAAACCATGCACAATAGGAAGAAACATGGAAAACAAAAGAGGAAGATTAGGACACGTGGAGAACCTGATGAGATCCATGTGGAGAACCTGATGTCCTCTTATATTGCTCATTACAGGAATATGTTTTGTTTCTGTGGGGGGCTGTATCATAGCCTATAGAAATGGGAACGTTATATGGTAGGCAAGTCTAATTCATGGAATGTAATAATTCATTTTTAAGAGAATTTATAAGCTGAAAGTCAAAAATTTAGTAAGCTGATGTAGTATAATTATTTTCTATGAAAGCCAAGTAGCTTTTCATGGCATGGCTGATAGGAGGTGCCGAGTCATCAATTTGCCATCACTGTTTCATTTAAGGTGTCACTCCTTCTCCAAAAACCCTACAGAAAGCTGCAGAATCAAGGTATGGGCAGTGATACTCTTACTGCAAAAACAGCAGCTCCTGTACTAGTTGCAGTGCAGGAGTAGAACTTAATTTGGAGAGATTAATAGTATGGCATTTGAGGTTATCAAGCACCCCTTCAAAGCATGTAAATATTACATGCATCTTACACCCAAAAGGAGAGGCACAAAATAATTGCCTGCCCCTGACCTACATCCTAGGTGCTGTTGACAGAAGGATTCTGGCTACAGATGGCAGGGACTGAGGGTGCAAGCCTAGAGCTTGCCATGGGGCAAGGCACAGCAGAGACAGGGCACAGGCCCAAAGCCCTCCATGAGGCAAGGCATAGTAGAGACTGAGGGCAAAAGCCCAGAACTTATGAGAGTGAGACCAGGGGCCCAGGGAGCTCAGAAAGGAGAGACACAGAAGTTAAGTGATCTATCCAAAGCAACACAAAGAAAATCTCTATACCATGCCCCCAGCACTCCCAAAGAGGAATGCACTCAAGCATGCCCTTCCCACCACTCCAAACCCAGAAATGCAGTAATGAAGCCACTCCAGGGGCACTGAAGTGGCTGCTCTTGCTCTCTGTCTGTACTGCGCTTTGGAGCTGCTGCAGAAAGCATAGCTGACGTGACTTCATCATTCATCACTAGGTTGGGCTCACACATGTGGGAGTGGGCAGAAAAAAGAGCTTAAATTTCCTGTACATAAGAATTAGGGCTGTGTGCAAGTTCATCCGGCATTTTGTTTTGAAGCTGTTTTGATGTGTTTTGAGCTAGAAACAGCAAAATCAAAATGAAACAAAAGCATTCAGAACAGCTTTGAAATGAAACAAAGGAACTTGAAACATTTTGAAAGTTTCAAAACATTTTGAGTTTCAAAGCCAGGCTTACTGGCTTCAGTGCCAGTCCCAGTTGGCAGCAGCCACCTCCTCTCATCCAGCAGGCAAATCAGGAGCTCGCCCGTACCCCCAGGGCTGTGGGGGCTATGCCGGAGTCCTCCTGGGGGTACAGGCTCCCAATCTGCCTGCCAGATGACAGAGTGGTGCTGGGCATAGTCTGCACCAAGAGCCAGGAAGATTGGTACTGCCTCTGGCTCCAGGAGGAAGCACCTGCCTCCTGTCATCCAGGAGGCAGATTGGGGGCCCTTACCCCTAGAGGGACTCTGGCACAGGCCCTGCAGCCCTTCCAGGGGTGTGGACAGGCTCCCAATCTGTGTACAAGATTATAGGAGGTGGGTGCTGCTGCCTGGGGCCAGTGGCAGCACTGATCTTCCTGGGTGAGTGCACCTGGGGCCATTGGTAGCAGTGGTAGTGGAGGTGGGGGAGAAGCAAGCCTCCAGATGCAAAGCTGGGGGCAGCAACAGTGGAGGTGGTGCAGAGTTCCCATGGCCACTCCGCCTGGATCCATAGGGCCCTCAAATTGTGGGGCCCGGGGCAGTCACCCCAATTGGCCCCCCCACAGACAGCCTTTGTTACCTCTTAGCTGTCTTCCTGAGGGACGCTTGGCACTCAGCTTGCTAGACTTACAATGTACTTTTTCTCCCCTAGCCCTGCCATCACACATACACACACACCTGTCATCTCCCAAGAACTAAGCAGAAGTAAAGTTTAATAGGCATCTCGGGCTTTACATTCTCCAGTCCCCCTATGGGAGGCCTATTTAAACTTGATTGACTAAAACTCAGTTGTTGGGTTTGGGAATGCTGAGGCAAGAGACCGAGTCAGAGTGGGTATGGGCAACATTTGAACAATGGTAAAAGGTTCATCACAGCTTCCAGCCCGTTGGAGCTCTGACCACAAATGCTATCATACTTTTCCTGGAATGACTGGTGGAAGTACTCCACACAAATTTTATGAACACTCCAATAATCCCCTTAAGTCTGTTGAAAGGCTACAGTAAGATCTGGAAAAGTCATGCTCAGCTGAGGCTTATTCACAACAGGTAAAAATACAAAACCCTGATGCTGCAAGCTGTCTGAGAAGAAACAATGAAGTATCCCATCCCCTATATCTGCTATCCATAAGAATTTCAAGCTGGCTTCTAAGTGTCTGGTTACTCCTTAAAAACTATGATTTTCCCAGTTGTTAATCAGTTTCTTGAGATGTTCCAAACCAGATAACTGCTTCTTTTCTTTGAAGAAAAGACAATTATTTAAAAGAATGCTTTGAAGAAGCTGAACTGAGAGTATAAACATCTGTAAAAGCAGCAAAGTTGTGCTTCAAGAGAAAAATCTCTCTGACACCATCCACTGTTGTTCTCAAGAAGCTGGAAGAAACAGATCGTCTCCCTTCAAGTATTGTGCTAAGAACGTTACCTGTCAGCATTGGAACCCGAGTGCCTTGGACTGGTGGCTCTCTCTCTCTCTCTCTCTCTCTCTCTCTCTTTTCTCTCTAGGCATAGATTTCTGAACCTGAATTGTATTAGTTAAGCTTATGCTAAGATTCCCCAAATACTTAATGAAACCAGAGTAGTATGGTAATTGGTTTTTTTGTTTTCCTTTGCATGTCTATTACCGTGTACCATTACAAGTGTCATATACTTAGCAATAAATAACTTTTATAGTCAAACTGGTAGTAACCAGGTATATGTTTCCTTCTCTACTTTCCTTCCCCACTTGATCTGCAGCAATGCTTCTTTTACCTAAGCCAAAACAATCTGTGAAGCCCAGAAAGACTGTGGGGTTTGCTCATCAAGAGGCTGCCACTACTAGGATAGATAGGGCAAAAGACGGGGACGTGCTGGGTTGAAACACATAAGGGGATCATCTTGTACAGGCTGATTGACCCAGTTTGGCTCTGATGTGCCCTTATGAACTGAATGCTGGCCCATGAAGGTGTCAGCTGGACACCCAGCTGGATTCAGAGTGATTCTGTTTGCCTGTACTTGTGTCTGACTGCAGTTTATTGTGACCTTAATGAACTGATTCCTGGCATATGAGGGTGTCAGTCTGTCCATGCTGATCAACCCAGCTGAGTCAGGCATGTCACGTTAATCTGTGTGTGTATGCATTTGACTGATTTGGTGGATGGAGGAACCCAGCCCCATTGTAACTGGGTCCTGCAAGACAGTTCCATTGGGGGTGAGGACTTACAGAAGGGAGAGATATACCTCTGTATAGAAACACAAGTAACACAAGCAGCACACTGGTAGAATTACAAAGATCCTAGAAATGTATCCCTAATAAATGAGCACACCCCAAAGTGATGTGCAAATCTGGTAACGCCCTGGCTGCTGCTGGTCCCAGCTGGCAGAACCAGCCTCCTGTAATCCTGCACACAGACTGGCAGATCGAGAGCCCACCTGTACCCCCAGGAGGGCTGCAGGGGGCTGTGCTGGTGTCCTCCCAGGGATGTGGGCCCCCAATCTGCCTGCCAGATGAAAGGAGACAGGTGCTACCACCTGGGGCCAGCAGCAGTAGCAGTACTGATCTTCCCAACGCTGGGTACAGGCTGTGCCCAGCACTGGTCTGTCATCTGGAAGGCAGAGCGGGGGCCCGCAGCCCCAGGACGACTCTGGCATAGCCCCCACAGCCCGCCTAGGGGTATAAGCTGTGCCCAGCGCCACTCTATCACCTGTCAGGAAGATCAGGGGCCTAAAGCCCCAGGAGGAGTCTGGCACCGCCCCTGCAGTCATCCCAGAGGTGTGATGAGCCCCTGATCTGCCTGCCTGCCACATTTTGTGATTCCCCATTATAACCTATGGGTGAAACGGCAGAACAACATCAAAATAGCAAAATAGTTTTGATGAAACAAATTGGAACAGTGCTTTTGAAACAAAATGAAACTCGAAACAAAGCACTGTTCTGTTGAATGTCAAAACCGAAGTTGAAGAGGAACAGTGCTGTTTTGCACAGCCCTACTAAGAATATCCCTTCTAGGGGTGCCAGGTACATAGTGTAGACATGGCCAATGAGACAATGTCAAAGCTAGGACCAGAAATGCTCATTGTGGTCCTCTGAGTGAACGACCTGATGCAAAGACTTCTGATATCAATAGACAGATTTTCACTGATGTCATCAGGCTTTGGATTATGCCTCAAATATTTGACAATACTATTTTATTTGAAAAAAATCCCATTTGTGGTTCAATATTGCCTGTCACAGATGCACTGCTTTAATTAATGGCTCCTTCCAAATGAACTGGAGACTGGGGAAGTCTTGTACCTGTCTGAGATTACGGCAAACTTTGAGTTCACTATTATCAACTTGTCACAGCCACAGGGTTATTATAAATAGAACTCTATATAGAGTACTTATGGGTCCCTTGCCCATTACTGGGCCACACAAGTACTTCATAATCTTTCAAAGTGTCCTTACAATGCCCTTGTCAGATAGGGAAGTGCCATTAGCCATGTTTACAACTGGCAAACTGAGGCACGAGGAAAATTAGGGCATGTCTTCGGGCCCTGCCACACATTCATTTAAAGATGCCATGGGATCTGATCCCTGATCACAACAATAGTGCCTCCTGCCATGACGCATGTGCATGATAGACACTGTTTTCAGATCAGGAATCAGATCCCAGTAGCACTCTTCCTATTTGCTGTTGCAGGGGAGCCCAGGTTTGTGATCCTAGGCTTGTCCTGTACTGATAAGCTGAACACTGGTGCACACAGCTCTGGGGCTGGCCTGACAATTAGCTAATTGTTGGCTCTGGCCCTGAACCTGCTACATTTTAAACAAGTCATAAAAATGTTCTATGTTCTATGTAGAACATTTTAATAGCTGGTTTGCCATTTTATATCACCTTTGCCTTTTAGGCCATGATTAACACATTATTTACAACATAAATATAATGTTTAAAGGGGGCTTTACATAGTGATTTAAACTTAACACTGAGAGTCTGCCTTCACTAGCCAGATAAAGTGCTTCTCTCTGCAATACCTTGCTGTGGCTGCATACAAATCCCAAAGGAGAAACAACTAGCAAGAAGACTGATTCCTCGAAGGGCTTAAGTCTGACTACTAATTGTCTCTTCTTATGTGCTTGGCTTTGATTATGAATAGTAGAGCAGGAAATAGGATCCATAAGATCCAGAAATCATGCTCTGCAGATGCATCTACAAGTGCAGCTAATGAGATATGATAAACTCTGGTGCAGTTTGTACTGGCGTCAGCTACACTAGGGCGTAATGCCTCCACAAGCACTTGGGACTATAACACTTTGATCAGGGGTGAAGCAGCCCTGGGATGGCAGGAGAGTCACCCCTGGGCTCCGAGTGGTGGCATTGGGAGGCAGAGCAACTGGCTGGGGCAGGTCGGTGCTAAAGTGCGGGTCTAGGAGGCAGGCAGCCCCCACCCTTGTGCGCCAGCCGGCATCTGTCACCATCTACACATGCATATCAGCACAGTTGAGTACGCTGCCATAAACTAGCACCATCCCTGACTGTCCCTGACAGTACTCTTACGGTGGAGTTAACTAATTTACAGTGCTCTAATACCAGCACACATGTAGACTGTGACACTTTACTGCAGAGCTAATTCGCCAACTCCACAGTAAAGCACACATGTAGATCCACCCTGCAACAGGCAGGTAGGTTCTGAGTACACTGTAGTAGGGCTAGGCTACAGGAAAGCTCAACTTTGGTCTCTTTAATCAGCGAAGAGTTTCTGGGGATAGATCAGTCTACTACCTGGGAACGAGATAAGGTCTTTTTAATATAATTGGCTGGCATATTTGGGCTTGAAAATGGGCCTTGGAGCACCATACCCTTGTCCAAGGTCACACTGGAAGTTTGTGGTAGAGCAATGTAGTAGACCTGGCTCTCACAGGTGAATGCTCTAATCCCTGCCTCATGTCCTTGTCTCTTCTTTCTGGAAATGTTATGGAGCCTGGTTCAAAAGGGCTTGTAGCAAGCCCACTGCTTCATTTGTGCTTGGAAGGTCTAGCCCGCTGCAGTTCCAGCCACAGACAAGTCTTTTCCCTAGAGCGGGTTCTTCAGACAGCCCTTAGTCTTTTCACAAAGGAGGATCTTATTGTTTGCCCTTCCTGGGCAAAGATGACCACATCCAGCAGCGGGGGGAGATAGAGAGAAAAGAAATGGGAGAGACACAGGGTTGGAGAGAAGAGAAAAGGAGAAAAAAAGGAAAAAAAGAGAATAGAGAGAAAGGAAAAATAAGAGGGGGTGGAGAGGGGACGCTGGTTTGTGTGGGTATGTAGGTGACTTCTACGCCCGAACTTTGCCTTGAACGATCTGCTGCAGCAGGGGCAGGAAAGCGATGATGACTGGATATGAGAGGTTTTTGTTTGCCTAGCCATGCCATGCACTGCTGTTCGAAGGCCAGTGCTTCCTTCTGGATTGATGACCTCCAAGATAGGTGATCACGGGCAATTTGCTCCCATGACTCTGGGTCAACGCTGAAACGATTTAGAGACGTCTTTAGGGTGTCCTTGTACTGCTTCTTTGGTGTGCCACGAAAGCGTACTCCATTTGACAGTTTGCCATGGACGATTTTCTTTGGCAGGTGGGTGTCAGGCATTCTTGAAAGGTGGCCAGCCCATCTTAGTGGCAGGAGGATAAGAATAAAGACACCGCTCTATGACAAGGAATAGCAAAGAGGCTGTTCACACACTTGCACCAAGCATGGGCAGATTGCCTATAGTTGCTTCATATGCACTTCATATCAGTGAAGTGGGGAAGAGGCCATCTACCTCCAGAAAGGAAGTAAGAAGGAGGCAGGCAAAGGAAAGTCAGAATGCTCTAGGGGCTATGTGACTATAGTGGGAATTTGGTGATCTAAGCTCTTCTTTTCTGACTCTGCCACAAATTTCCAGGGGACTTTGGGAGATTCACTTTCATTTTTCCAGCTGTAAAACAACGAGAAAAATATTCTTGTGAGGTTAAATTCAGTAAAATGGGCGTGTGGAGGCTACAGGCGGTGATGTGTGCTCTAGACAAGCCTGTAAATAAAAGTTGTCCAACATAAAGATAAAATATGGCAAAAGTAGCCAGCAGAGGAAGGGAATGGGATTAATATTGATTTTAAATGCTTTCTTTAGCTCAACAGGAAATCTGTACCGGTTTGTTTCTGTTGTTTGGATACTGGTGGGAAATGCCAGGCTCTGGTTATGAACTGGTTAATAATATCAGGTATAAAAGTGCAGAAGTAGAAATAGTGAAGCTGGTTAAAATTCTGTTGTCTCACAAGGGAAAAATGGCTTTATTATGATTCAAGCAGGGCAGCCAGATTTCAAATATTTGATATTAGCAGGTAATGGGATATTACCCAGGTTTTTCTCGTATTTCTGCTTCAGCATCTAAACTGGAGCACCCTACATCATTCTGTTTCATAGGCACTGACACTTGGTAAATGGGTTTAAAAACTTTTAGGAAGGGAAAAAAAACCCCATAAAGTCTTTTTGCTTTTAACTATTATAACCACAATTTTCAGAAAGCTATATCCACATCCAAAGCTTACACTATGTTACATTGGCATGTCACATCTGGCTTTATCAACCATATAATGTGACATGACTGGCAGCAGCATTAGACATTCAGGAAAAGGCACTGTTTACTGAGACTGCTGTTCAAAATGCACTCCTCCTCCACATCTCTGTCTTTCAAATTCTACCCTAAGGGCCCACTCCTGTGCCTTTTGGAGCTTAGTGTGCAGAAGCATAGCAGGGCAACTCAGCTGGCAGTAGCTGCACATGGAGAAGCTCTGGTGGCCACAGATGCTGATAGTCAAAGGGTATCCTAGCCAGCCACTACTGTGGCAGCAGCTTTTTTGTGTTCCTTCCTCCCCCACCAAAAGCAGTACTTGGGGCTGCTGCCCCAGTCACCTCCCTCTCCGTTATGCTTATATTAGTGTGAGCAAGATTAGGATTCCATTTTTTGTCCAAATGGATGCATTTGAGAGGTCTGAAAATAATGGAACCCCCCACTTTGTCATTAGGTATGATGACAGTAAGGGTAGACATACTTGAGCAAGCTTCATTTAGATAGTCAGGATATCAATAGTCGTGAAGTCACGTCAGTATAGACTCCAGCATGGCATAGCTATCTAAGTCCCTTGGAGTCCTGAGTGGACTTTTACAGCTAGTACTGAAGACCATGGTGCCACAGCTGCAACGCTATGGGGATCTGAAATTGTCACATTAAAGCTAACTATGTTCTCTCTACCCTTGCTGCAGTCACACCTTTGACTGCAGTGTGATTTAAACATTTTGTTCAGGGACACATCCAGAACATAATTACTAGTGTATCAGTGGACGAAAGCCCTGTGTTTGTTCCACTTGGTGCTCATGGTATCAAGTAAACCACTATTGCAGTAAGCTCTGTGAGCTCTGTAGCCTGCACAATGACCCCTAAGTCCACAAAAACCTATTGGGTGATCGGAGCAATAGTGTCTTATTCTTGAGTATTTGAACAAACAAATGGTATTTGTGAAAATCTTTACGGCAGCATTCATAGATCCTGAATTATTACAGAACTGATTAACCTCCAACAACTAGCTCTCAACGTCTTCTCATTTGAAAAGTTCCAGTCATCCAGCCTAGAAGCAGAATGAAAATCAGATGAGTTAAATGACCAATCACTCAAGATGAATAGCAAAGAATAAACAGTCAGGCTGAGCAGCTGGACAATACTCCATATGGTGAGAGATTATGCAAACTATTGAATGAGTAATGAATAAAGTTACTATTTTGGCCACCGTAATTTTTAGTAAATTTTATGGCAGAGATGTGGCAATAAAGCAGTAATTATGGTTGCTGCTTGTTTACAACAGCTAAGCAATAACCTTACCAATTGCCTTTCTGTACTTGAGAGCACTACCTCTCGGGAGCTGCAAGATACAGGGGTCATTCCTCCATTTTCACTTGGCTGAACTACATTTCCCATGATGCTGTGTGTGTTCTTCCCTGAATAAATGGCAGGGTGCTTGGTGTGAGTCATAGAGTTTCTTTAGTCACGATTTCTGTGACCTTAGGAACTGGCTCTAAACCTGCTGGACCTTTGCCACAAAAAACTAAGCAACACCATGATTATGCTCCTTTAAATTATTTTCATTGGACCACGTAGGTTAATATATTTTCAGCCAGAAGTCAGGACATTTTCAAGTCCTTCTAATTATGGGCCAAAGCTGAGGTGTAACGAGAGTCAGCATTGGGACAGCAGGTGTGTGTAAAATGGGCCATATTCAATTTGGATTTGACCCAAATTGGGGTACAGTGATTCGATTTGTTGATTTGAATCACTGTTCTGATTCAATTTGGTGGAATCCGAATCTGAAGATTCGATGCTGATTCAGAGAATCAGCAATTTGGCCATAGACACAGCTTTAAATGTTTTGTCTACATACCTCGACGTCCCAGTCATGGCTCGTGAACACTGTGATGCTAGGGTGGATGGAGCATCCCACAGGAGCACGGGGGGCACCCTCGTGCTCAGTGGTGGACCCAAAAGTGGACTGGAAGTACTTCCAGGTCTGCCGGGGAGTGCACAGGGAACCGGCACCACGCACCCCCTGGCTCAGTGATCAGCCGTGGGGGAACTCTGGGTGCCTCCCCAGATCCAGGAAACACCAGTTGTCAAGCAATGGGGTGGGGAGAGGGTCCCCTACACGCTCCATGGTGGACCCGAAATGGACTGGAAGTGCTTCTGGTCCACTTCTGGTTCTGCCACCAAGCATGCTGGGGACTGCCCCCCTGCACTCTCAGGGGATGCTCCATCCACCCCACCATCTCAGCATTCACGAGCTGCCTGGCACCTGGGGTATGTAGAAAAATCATTTAAAGCTGTGTCTATGTCCAAATCATTGAATCTCTCCAAATCTCTCCGAATTGATTCAGAGGGTTCCGATTTGATTTGGAGAGATTAAAGTCTCCTGATTTGATTCGATTTGGATTTGGAGATTTGGCTGCCAAATAGGGCCGAATCTCCGCTGAATCGAATCAGTGACCAAAGCTTTGCACAGCCCAACAGGACAGGAGTTATCATTCTGGACCCTGAAATCACCTGGATCTGGAAGATAATATAGAGGTTTTCTCTTCCATTGTGTGATAAGTCAGAGTGGTTAACAGAATGACAATTATTGCTGCTTTAGGAACTGATATAGTGTCTTAATGCCTGCAATGTGGCCAGATGCCGCAGTGTAAATAACAAAATGAATAAACAGATATAACAGCATTTATGACTCTGGGAGGCATTTTGCAAATTCAAGGAATTTATACAGTGTTGGGTTGAAATATTCTTCTGAAGAAATTGCACTTATCCTCATCTGATAAGGGGAGGGAGATAGCTAATGTCTTCTTTACAGGTACTAGGACCTCATGGGATGGCAGACATTCTGCATAATAGAGCTGTCAGAAAATGTTCATATTCAGAAATGAAGCCGACAGAATTTTGACTTTTTGCCAGTTTTGAAGAATCCTATCATTTAGAAAGTGAGCTTCTTGCCCTCTTCATTCTGCAGTGAGAAACTTTCCTGTCTCTTGATCACACAGCCCTTTATGTTTTTACCCGGTGAAGGGGAGAACTCAGTGAGGACAAAAATTTCCATTAATTTTCATGAAATTTCACAAATGCAAAGCTCTTGTCAGTCACCGAGCTCTGTGTGTGTAAGATGCACAGCAGGGGAAATAAAACACCTAACCCAAACCGGTGCCATGCACTTTTCATTAGTGTGATGCTGCCGACATGATTGATATTTTCATACTGTTTAGCCTTGGCCTATCTACTGCTGCCTTACAGCAAAATAAATACTGCCAAAACTTTGCATATTGAAGGGTTGCAGGACCGCTCCAGGCCTCCTTGTAGCCATATTGCTGAAGGTTACTGTTAATTGTCAGTCTGTTAACCTGCTTGCACTTCTTAGAGATGTGTGATAGCTGGAGCTTTAAAGTGCAAATATGAATAGCAAAGGAATAGGATGGCTTGATAACTTAAGGACAGGTCTGCCTCCCTCTGAAATTTGAGAAGCCCTAGCATTTTCCCTAGGAGTGGGAGGGAAGGAATCGTGTCATTATGATGGATTGTGTTCATTGAGCATTTGTGACCTTGTCTCGTTACCACAGAATCCATCCTTCCTGCCATGATGCTCACTTCCATTGGTCATCACCTCCCTACCTTAATGAGATTCAAATATTCTGCAGCTACATTCAGTTTGAATGTCACAACCCCTGGTCTATCTTCCACTCTGGACTAGATTGCTCTGAACAATGAGGGCATGGCAGTGACACTGTGGAACTGGGCTGTACCAGGGAGACCAGGACATTTAAGTTTGAAGTCCCTTGCTGAGCTCCCGCGGGCAGGGGAAGAGGGGAGCAGGAATGGGTTGAAACATTTGCATTGTGTAACGGTAACCAGTTCCAGCCATGTGTCCCACTTACTCCCTTCTAATCTCTTGCAACAATGGGGGTGCCCAGCACTGTATGCAATGTTCCCAGCCAGGGAATATACCCTTCACAGCTCTGATAATGAGTGATCAATCCTGAATGCAGCCTCATTTTTGTTACCTAAAGAGCACAGATCTGGGGTAGGAATTGGTCAGAGTCCTTAAAGGCCTGCTATGTAACAGGTCTTTATCAAATTTGGAGCAGCCTGCAATTAATCACCTGTAGTGCAGGCTTGTCTGATTTGGAAAGGAGAGGGCGGACTGTATTGTGACCTGGTTATCATGGAGTTGATTGCATGTAGATATTGCTGAGGTCATTTCATAAAAGTCTGTTTATACAAAGGCAGGAAACGTGACAAAAGGGCATATAAAAGCCTCTTAGCCAACACCCATTACTGACCCTGGTATTGCTACCCTTGATTCCTCTTGAGTGGTCTGAACAAGTTTAGCTGGATTCAGAAAATACAGGAAAAAAATAGGATGTGGGGCTATGTTTTAAAAGCACATTCTCTGAAAGAGAGGGAAGATAGGGGAAACCAAAACTCCAGTAAGAAAATATGAAGGCAAAACCCAATGTGAATGTTTAGACTTTTTTTTGGTTTAAAAATTCCTTCTCTGGGGTTATGCTTTGGTCCTACTGTTAAGATTCAATAATTCTTTGTTTAAAAAAAAAGAAAAGTCTGATTTGGTTACAAGTTCCCATAAAGCAGAGATGTAGACATTAGAGGAATTGTATAGCTTCTGACATACAGGACAAGCATGACTGATCCACTGGGTATGATAGCTTGGGACCTCACATTAGGAGAACTGTGAGAGTCCATCTCTCGGAAGCCGAAGAGATGAGGCCTGAGACCCAGAAAGTGTCAACTCAGAGAGACAAAGGAAGAGACATGAGTGCAACTAGTCCTGTCACTGGAAAAGGCTCAACCATAGCTACTCCATGAACCAATATCTGTGTACAGGGTCTTCATAAAGTTCTTGCGCACTTTTAAACTTTAATAACTTAGGTTGTAGGTATGGCAGAAACGAACTGTAAAAGGCATTTAAAAGAAAATTTATTAAAGTTTTAGGACAGCTAGAGTACACAATGCTAGACTTCAAGATAACCACCATCCATCATGATACACTGCTCAATCCAATTTTCCAACTCCTTGAAAACATTTCCCAGTTACTCTTGAGTTACTGCACTAATTGCATTGGTGATCCTAGCCCTAAGTTCCACCAAAGTACATGGTTTTGACAGGTAAACTACACTTTCAAACATGTCCCCATAAAAAGAGGTTCAATGGCGACAGGTCAGGTCAACTAGGTGGCCAAGCAATTGGTCCACCTCTGCCTATTCACTTCTCTGGGAAAAGGTCATTTAGGAACTGTCGTACATTCAGAGCATAGTGGCACAGAGTCTCATCTTATTTAAGAGTAAATTTGTTATTACTTCTGAAGTCTAGCACTGTGTACTCTAGTTGTCCTAAAACTTTAATAAATTTGCTTTTCAATGCTGTTTACAGATTTTTTCTATCATACCTACGATCTAAGTTATTATAGTTTAAAACTGCACAAGGGCTTTATGAAGACCCTCTATTACTTCCATTAAGATGAGAATAGCTTCTCACCTTGACTGCTCCAGAACAGCCCAGAAGCCATGCCTTACATTAGGGGAGGACAAAATATGGCCTGCGGACCAGATCCAGCCCACCAAGGGATTTTGTCTGGCCCATGGCAGGTCTCTTAGACCCTTCTGGCCCAGGTGCAGGGGGCAGCCCAGTATATGGTGCATGGGGCTGGTCCTTGCACCCCGGGCTCACAGTGTGGCTGGGGTAACATGGTGGCCAGATTTACTTCCTGGCAGCCCCAGCAGCAGCAGCTCCTTCCAGCTGCCACTGCCAATCTCTGGTGCTGGACCCAGCCCTGCTGCCTGGGCACCCCAGTCTGTCCACCTCACACCCACTGCTAGAAGTGCCACACAGAGCAGGTAGGTGCTTTCTCCATAGAGACTGGCCTGGGATGCACACGGGGAGGACCCGTGGTTGTGTGGATGGGATGGGGGTGCCGGTGGGTGCAGAGTGGCATCTGGGAGTGGGATGAGTGGGCAGGTCTGGGGCAGGGCTGGGATTGGGATCAGGATTGTGGGGAGGTGACAGTGTGGTGCTTGGACCTGGGGTCTTGCTGCTTGCATGTCCCTGTGGCAAGCACCAGTTCCACAGATGGGGCATACAAGGAGTGGATCACGGCTCAGTCCTAGGCCCTGGCCCCATGCTGTCATTGCCCCACGATCCTGATCCCAGCCCTGCATACCTGTCCCACTCTCAGATGCTGTTCTTCATGCACTCGTAGCTCCATCCCATCCCGTCCCATCCACCTGGCTGTGCTCCTTGCCCACTTGGTCCCAGGCTAGCCTACCTGGAGACCCTGGAATTACTGAGTGGTCACAGCACAGGGCTGGGCCAAACCCATGTGGGGGTACTGACCAGACCCCTGACAGCTCACCAAAACTCCCTATGTTTTTGGCCAAATAATTGCCTACCCCTGCCTTACATTATTGAGGGATTACTTTTCTTAGGCTTCTAAATAGTCAGATAATACTACTGTTTTGTTTGACTTTAGGTACATCTTTGACCAGTTAATATATTTGTATTCTTACAATTGGCAATCCTACAGTTTCTATTATATGCTCCTTTTCACTTAGTAATGTTATCTCAAATAAACTGTAGGGAATCTTGTAAGAATAATGCAACAAGCCCAGTCTGCCAGCTAAGAGCATAGAATAACACAATTTTTATTCTGTTATGTAATCCATCCTTCTGTAGTATTGTAATACTTCCAGCCAAGTATTACAGTATTCCATTTATTTTATTGTTTCACCATGTTTCGGTAACGCCTAGGTGGCATGTGAGATCTTTCACGTTCATATTCTGTAGTAAGCCACTATATGTTTTATGATAAAATGGGTGAGTTTTCTGTGAACAAACCCTGTCTATGTCCACAGCTGCAATCTGTCATCATGTATTTCTCATGTGGATGCCTCATCCCCAAACAACTAAGAAACCCAAGAAATATGGATACTCGGGCATTTTTACACATGCGGAGGTGGGGCACTTTAATTAGAGCAGCCGCTTTCATTTAAGCAACCTCAGTGTCACTTGTGTCAGTGTCCTGTGCTTCAAAATGGTGGGGGGGATGCTTTAACTAAAGCTCATCCAAGGAGTGTTCGTTAAAGTGCCCTGCTGCCATTTTGAAGAACAGGGATGCTGAATACACATGACACAGAGGCTGCTACAGCATGCTAAATAGCACGCTTCAATGTCTGCGAATTAGCACGTTGGCGTCGACATCTGGCACACGTATAGGTGCCCATCGTGGGCAAGCATGTGAAGTGTTGGAAGCTTCTACAAAGGAATGATTTCCTACACTATTAGGATGGGTGTTCACACAGCTATGTGTTCTTGTAGATTAATATTGTAGGAAGACCTGAAAAATGGTGCGTCAATGGGTTGATGACAGAAAGAGTCTAATATACCTTCTCTTTGTCCAGGTGAAATACCATCATAATTTGTGCTTGCTAGCTTGTACAACCCCTGGGAGCCAGGGACTTTCTTCTCAAAAGAATGCTATAACAATTACACCTGGGGGCTGTGTGTATGTCATGACATAAAACACAGTCTGAATTAATTATTTAGTATGGTGCAGCCCACTTTGACTTATAAGCTATAAAAAGCCCGCCTGAGAGAGAATTAATTATTGCTGGAAATAACATATAATTACAATGTTGCAGGAAAAAGATAAGAATTAATGTGCCAGGTGTAAGTAGATTAGACCAGCTTGACAGAAATGAGCAACTAAAAAGAATTTATAGATGAAAGCTTAGAGCCATTGCACCTATAGTGGCTAGAAAGCATTACCATGTGATGGCTGCTTGGTAGCTTATGCAAAATGAGATATTGGCTGTAGTCTTATTCCTCCCAGACAGGTCCCCATATCACAGATCCAACCACCAAACTGGAATGAATTGAGAGTCTCAGCAGGAAAGTTTCTGCTCTAGCAGTGATTGCCTTAGGTGTGGGCTTAGACATAATTCGACCCTGGTAGAGGATGGGCGGCTGTGGAGTTCCTTGCAGTCATTCAATGCTTGCTGCTGCAGTTCTGTGGGTACAGGTTATTTGAGCACCACATAACAAGCTCACACATTCAAGGGAGAGAAATTGAAGTAAATGCAATGTGAAATTGGTTGCTGTATTTGAGAAGAAACAGTTTCAGTGATGTTGGAAAGGAAGAGAGGTGGGATGAGGAACAGTGACAGTATTATATTGGGGAGGGAATTGAATTCCCCAAGTGGTACATGCTTATTATTTTGTAATTCCATAAACTGGTGGCTGGCGTGGCTTTTATAAAGACAATAAGGCTAAGTTCTCTTCTCAGACGCATAAGTAAAGACCTGTGGATGCATTTATGTAACTAAGAGGCAGCGGCGTCCTCATATATTGACAGATGAAGTACGAGAGTCAAGAGGCATGTTGGTAGACGGAGAAAGTCCAATTTTCTATAGTCAGTACTTCTTTCTCTCTGTTAGCCAGTTCCCACCGTTCCTCCCTTCTACTTAGGAAGGCTCTGTGACCTTCTCCTTGGCTGGTTCACGAAACCACAAACATTTGTTATTTATGAATGAAAAATGTGGCTTCATTCCTCTTGCTGTCAGCTCTGCATCGAGACTGTTGGGGGAGGGCAATGGGAATGGGGTTCTATGTGCTGTGCTTCAATTCTAGCCCAGCGCAGAGAACTTGACCCAATATGTATTCGGTCCAATTTTAACATCAGAAGATGAGCAGCAGTGATGTGAAAAAAGATGCCTGTATTGATGCTCTTTCTCTGTATCAAATGACATGCTAAAATGATGAACTTGGGTATAGATGACTCTGAGGACTGCCCAGAACAGTGGATTTGAAGATTATTTAAAAAAAACAAAGCAAAAATGACTGTGAAATTAAAAAAAGAATAAAGTGATCCAGGCTAGCTACCTTGTTTACCAAGATGGGAGAGAGGAAATGCTTAGAAGAAGGCATTAATGGATGCCAGGATTCATCAGCTGAATGTGTGATTTTGTATTAGACAGATTTATACCCCTGATATATTCATACTGAGCTCTTATCCCAGAAGAGCCAGGCTTCTGGAAAGACAAGGCCAAACATGGAGTGTGGTTGGCACAAAGGACTTGGCCACCTATGCTGTCTATCAGCCAAGAAGAGGAAGAGCTCTATGCTCCAGGAAACCATCACCAGTGGAGTGTAGAAATGGAAAGATAAATCTTTTCTCATTTCATTCTCCAATTCATCCTTGTAGCATTTGTGTTTGTTTGAGCATTGCAATAATATTGTGTTTCTGGATAATAGTTAACTTGGAAGCTAATTACTGAAATCAAAGGCTCTTGCATTTGTTTATTCCTAATTAACAAAGGCGAAGGTAACGTGTGGTGGCACCTTAGAGACTAACTGGTTTAGAAAGGCAATAACCTATATCATCAGGTACTAGTGAAGCATAGCACCTGACAAAGTAGTTTGTTGTCTACAAAAGCTCATGCTTTTCTAAACCAGTTATCCTGTAAAGTACCACTTACCTTACATTTTGCCTGACTTCATAGTATCATAGTGCTTAGGGTTGGAAGGGACCTAAACAGATCATAACGTCCAACCCCTGCCCCGGGCAGGAATGGGTCCTGGGGTTGTATCATTCCAGCCAAATATCTGTCCGGCCTCTTCTTGAAGCTCCCCAAGATAGGAGAGGACACCACCTAACTTGGGAGCCCATTCCAGAGCCTGGCAGCCCCTCTGGTTAGTTTGTAAATGGCCACCAGATCCACTCTCAGCCTTCTCTTGTGGAGGCTGAATAGGTTCAGGCCCTTTAGCCTCTCTTTATAGGTCCTGCCCTGCTGTCCCCTGATCATGCTAGTGGCCCTCCTCTGGACCCTCTCAATGCTAGCCACAGCCCTCCTGATGTGTGGCACCCAGAACTGGACACAGTGCTCCAACTGTGGCCTGACCAACACCGCATAGAGGGGAAGGATCACTTCCCTGGACCTGTTTGTGATGCATCTGTACGTGCATGACAAGGTGCGGTTAGCCTTGCTGACTGCTTCCTTGCATTGGCGGCTCATGTTCATCCTGGAGTCAACAGTGACTCCAAGATCCCTTTCTGCCACTGTGTTGACAAGAAAGGTGTTCCCCAGCCTGCAGGTGTGTTGCTAGTTCCTTCTCCCTAGATATGGCACCTTGTACTTATCCATGGTGAATTCCATCCTATTCTCATCTGCCCACTTCTGTAATTTGTCAAGTTCTGGCTGCATTTAGTCTCTCTCCTCCAGCGTGCCCACCTCACCCCACAACTTGTTCTTGTCAGCAAATTTGAAGACCGTGCTTTCCACAACCACAACCAGATTGCTGATAAAGATGTTGAATGGTACAGGCCCCAGGACCGCACCCTGGGAGACTCCATTGCCCACATCCCTTCGGATCAAAGATGATCCATCCACCACCCCTCCTCTCTGGGTGTGACCATCTAGCCAATTTGCCACCCATCTGCCTGTGTAGGCATCAATGCCGCAGTCACTTAGTTTTTTAAGAGAATGTGGTGGGAAACCATGTTAAAGGCCTTCTTAAAGTCCAGGAAGACGACATTCACCCCAACATCCTCATCCAGGGACTTTGTGATCTGATCATAAAGGGAAACCAGTGTAGTCAGGCAATCAATGAACCCATGTTAGTTGCCCCTGAGCATTACCTCTCCTGCTGGGCCCTTGCAGATGTGCTCCTTGATAATTTTCTCAAAGGTTTTCCCAAGGACTGAGGTAAGACTGAGTGGCCTATAATTGCCGGGGTCCTCTTTCTCCCCTTCTTATATATGGGGACCACACTGGCCCTTTTCCAATCCTCTAGTACCTGGCTAGTGCCCCATGAGTGCTGATACAGCCGTGCCAGGATCCCTGCTATGACTCCTTTCAATTCCCCTTTCAATTTCAGAGCATCTGGACATACTGATTTAAACACGACCAGCCCCTCCAAAAGTTCCCTAACTAGGTCATCCCTGACCCGAGGCATGGCAGTGCCTCCCCTGCATCCGTCTGCAATTCTAGTAGGGGGAGATGTCTCGTTACCTGTTCAGGAATATGGAGGCAAAGAATTTCTTAAAGAGGTCAACCTTTTCATTTGCTGCAATCACCAGATTGCCAAGCCCTTCCTGTAGGCATGTCAAATGATTAGCCATCTTTTCTATGGAACCCCCAAGGTATTCAAAACAGCTTTTTTATGGAAACATACAACATAACTAAAGTTGTACCAGTATGAAATATTGAGGATAAAGCTCTAAGTTGCATATAATTAACTAAGGGTTTCATACACCCTGACATCAAGTTTTCACACAAACATGAAATTTGGCCCAAGATTGTCAATAGAGTTGTTAGTTCATAAACTGAAGAGTGACGCTTCCTCGCTTTGAGCCCCCATGCCATTCTTGGTACACCCCTGAAATCCTCCCCTTAGTTCAGACAGTAGTGATTTAGGTATAGTGGAATTGAAATACAATTCAATCTGGATTTGAGTTTTGTAAAACCTAACTGTCACATTTTTGCAAATCCCAGACCCGACTACTCCAGAACATCCCTGTTTTTTGGAAACTCTGGGTTGCTTTAAGTTTACAGATTTTTGAAATTTTCACGGAAAGAAAAGGAAATATCGCTGTTGTGCTAATGTTGAATTTTTGTTTGTAAACCAAATTTTGTTTGTAAAAAATCAGGCAAGCTACAGTACTAAGGTAGTCGCAGTGTCACAGGCTTTGACTGCACATACCCAGAGGTCTTAGGTGGGCATAAGGAGACACCTGCTAAAGCAATGTCACTGAAGCTCTGATGCTGTCCTTATCTGTTCTGTTGGCACCATGACTAGAGTGCGGAGTATTGTAAAAGGCCTATGAAGTTCACTTTATACATTTTCTGGATACAAAAAATCATGGACTAAACATAGACATTGGATTTATGGTACATTTCAACCTGCCTGCCATCTGATACCCCCAGGTAACCTGTCTGCATTTTACCAGCTACTTTCTATCACTAGCTCAACATTTCCCCTTTCCCCCGCACCTACAGGTCTCACACCTATTGTATCCCATTCCCTCTGATCCTCGTTGCCATGCATTTGCATTTTCACGGACCTTCATTTTGCATACTGGTCTCCATTCCACCCAGGAATGCTCACAAAACCCCACCAGACTCTCCCTATGCCTGAAGAATGGTGTTTGTGCCTGAAAGCTTGCAAAGAACAATTTTTCTAACTTTTTAGTTCGTCTAATAAAAGATATCATATTTATCCAAAGGACTTTGTCTGCCTATGTCCTTAGACTAATGCAGCTACAGCCAACAACCCTAGCGTAGTCTAAAAAGCAGTCAAGATAACCCTACCTTTAAAAAAAACATTTCTTGTCCTAATGCAGTTGGAATTCTGCAGCCAAAAACATTGAACATAGGTAGGATGTCTTGAATTTGCATTGCCAAATCTTGGGGTTATTTAAAAAACAGAGAAGAAAAATTGGAAAGGGCTAAAATAATGCTTTAATTTATAGGAGGATAGGACTGGCAGGCAGCTCCTAGGTCACCAAATCTGTTCCCCCGCTAGCACAGGCAACCACGTCAAATATCCCTTTCATAAACTGGATAAACCACCAATAAGCTTTGGTGGTGGCAGTCAGTCTCTGAAGTCCTCATCTCATTGAAGTGATTAGGTCAGCTTCCCGTCTCATCCGTGTTAGTGTTTGACTGAAGGCTGCTTTCCAATAGTTTCCCCTCACAATAGGAAAGAAAAAAAAAGGCAATTTTAAATGGAAAGACTAGATTTTGGAAATGATCATAGCATGTAAGCACAATTATGGGAAGTTTGGCAGGACTTGGATTTTTCCACTAACCACAATTTCTTTTTAGGATGGTGGTTAAAATCATTTTAGGGAGGAATTTGCAAAATAAGTCATTTACAGCTACTTTCATGTGAGCTGTCCTGGCAAAAGCCTGAACACATCCAGCCAAATATGTGGCATATTTCAATAGTTCGGGAGCCCTTTAGTGGGTCTCAGTCTTTTATTGTAGAAACATCAGTACCTAAATGAGCAACCGTAGACATAAGTTAGTAACATATTGAGCCCAGTATGCTTGTGGAAAGTTAGTAAACATCATTATTTGGAACCTAGCTAGGTTTATACCTGTTTCTTATATTGCTAATGCACTCAACACTATTTCTCTTGAGCCTTAGCAGCCATTGTGACCTACAGATAAAGAAGGAGAAGGAGGTTATTTAATCTCTGATAAAAGGCTGAACAAATACTAATTAAACATGCTTAAAAGCCAATTGTACATTGCTTATATTAAAAATAAAAAATCCACTCCTGTTCCTGTAGCCAGATGAAGCCTCCAGGTTTTATTGTGATGTGTGTTAATGCCAATTAGCAGGCCCATCTTTACACGGACAATCATTTTAGTGAAACCCCAAATCCGGTTTAGTTCCTGAATGAAAACAGAGTCTTCACAGTGACAAGTTTTTGAGTGCCTGCTGTTCTGCTTTGCATAGGAGACTGATAATGAAGATAACTGAAAAATGTAGACTAAAAGAGACTTTGTGCATATGTTGCCTCCCTGCTTCATTTAACTCTTGCTTTCTCGTTATTTTTGCTGGGTTTTTTTTAGCTGAACAGGCAAGCAAGCAACCCTGTACTCCTGGGTTCTCCCCAAATAGTAGATTTGCCCAGAAGCACACCTAGCTGACTAGCTTTACACAGTGAGCTTCAATGCAGAAGGGTCTCGAGCCCTTTATAGACAGCAGGCCCATCTTTCAAATACAAGTAAAAATGTAGTTGGGTGATGCCAACCCCAAACATTCAAAAAACATGGGCCAGCCGTAAAAATGATACATTTGGGCTTATTACTTGTCGTTCCATTTCTGAGTCTTTAGTGTACTTGTGGGGCACATTTTCAATTTTTTTCTCTGCAGTTGGCAGGGCTAGAAACCTATTATTTAAAACAAAATTAACACAGATTCCTACATAATCATGTTCAATAGGGGCTGAAGCTTTTGGGAAAAGGATGGTAAAAATCATGAGCTTTGCAATAAAATCAGTAGTATGGGTCTTCACCTCTCTGGATCCACCCCTGGCCAATGCCAGGCTGACTCTGTAGCCAAGTATACTTATCTGGCAGTGTGGGAGGGGGCTGCCTTCCAGTCTCTTCTACCTGGAGTCTGTATGCAGTTTGCATTATACAATTATTGGGTTAAAAGCAGAAGAAGGAGTAGCAACAATTGCAAATTGGCCAGTTCCATCATGGGGAACACAAATGTGTATTAATACCATGTTAGGCCACTAATGCTGATTAAAATGTCCAGCTGAAGAGTTTTAGTGCCTGAGATATATCTGAGTGTTTTAAAATATGTATTCTGCTATGGCCATACACAAAATCCCTCTGAGTTTTTCTAACAGAGCCAAGGGAGTCCTTGTAAATTTAGCCCCATTTGCAGCAAGGCTAAACTGGCAGGACCAAAATTGGCACTCTACATTTGAGGGCTAGAGATCTTATTTTTGCTCCAGTTGCCATAACAACAAGAATTCACTTTTCAGAAAGTAGCTTACAAAGGCTGAGTTGGTCACACTTAGCTTTTTTAATTAATCCAAGACTAGGGAGACAAAGAGGAGTAAAAGTTGAGAATAAGCAGCAGTGGAGCTTGGGAGAGTCTTACAGAGAAGGAAGGACAGCGATCTTTCTGATAATCCCCTGACATCTCCTATGACAAGGACTTAAAACCCTGGAATGAGTGAAAACAAGGCCAGAACCTTTTACCAGTATAAAAGGGATGCCTTCTTTCCCCTTTTTCAAAAAATGTAAATCTAGGTTCCCAGCTGGGAAGAGAAAATCTGAGAGAGAGCCTGTACAAGTTTAGAGTTCATGATCCCATCTTGCACACTGGCTCTGCAGTTGCTCCTGTACAATCACCTCTTTGTGTAACTTCACTGGAGTCCCCAACCCATGTCAATACACCACAATGGCTACATAAATCTGGAATAACATTTATGAAAGTTTATGGCATTTACACTCCTGGACTGTGCAAGAGGTGCTGCATGGCGGGCTGCACCAGAGGGGCTATGTCTGTGCCATGCACCATTGAACCCTACCATTCCCTTGGGGTAAAGAAAGAACTCCAGAGAATCAGGGGCTGCTACTGTGCAAAGACCTTGCACGGCTCTACTTCATGGTTGCAATCATACATTGTGTCCCAAATGGGTATAGCTATACACTAACGGGTATAGCTTCTATTGGCATATACAATGCAAAATCTACTTATCTAGCTCTTCATATGCATATATAACAATAACCATCATTGTTTCTGCATAACTTGCAATCATTAATGGTTTTTACTCTCAGAGTATTACTGTTAAGTAAGTGAGGATGTTCTTTATTTTGGAGGGGCATTTGAGATGAAGTATGAATTAAATTAATTAAGACACCTGAATGGAACTTGGAGGCTTAGGTCAAAATGAGTAATTAAGACTATTCCTTTGTCTTTTCTATTAGACGCTTACATTTATTTGGTATCCACATTTTGCACTCTAGCGATGCCTAGATATCTACAGAAGTGGCCGCGTATGAATAGGTAGCAGCTTAACTTCTACCTAAGCTCCGCTGCAAACCAAGGAGGAGCTGGCAGTGATACCTAAGTGTAGATGTGCTGAAAGTAGACATCACATACTGACGTCATTAAATTCAGCCCAAAACACAGCAGCTATAGTCACTATGACACAAAACAAAGTACTTCTGCATAATTGCCTACTGTTTATAGTAGTAATCTAGGAAGCTAGAAACCTGTCTTTTAGGATCTTCTTAGTCTGAGGGGGTCCAAAGTCAGATCTTCCTCTTCCCAGGAACATGTACTAAGTATTAAGATAGAAAATAATGTGTGTGTATGTGAGGATGAGGGTCAGCTGTCAGCCTCCCTGTTGAACTTGGGCGACTGTGAATCCAGGTCCCAAAGGAGGGGAAGCCAATGCCATGGGCAGATCCAGAATTTTATTAAAGGGGATGTAGGAGCAACACTCTGTTCTTCAGGGGTGGCTGCATCCTTGTTCCCAGCCTCCTTCCTCTCCAAGCCAGGCAGACCACACCATAGGAGCATCAGCCAAAAACTTTTTTAAAGTCCCCAGATTAGGTGAAAATCCCACTTCCCATGCTCAGTGGCACCTCCCCTCCCTTCCCATTTTCCCACACCCCTCACCCACTGCTGACACTGGCTTTAGCTTCCCCAGGGGCAGAAGGATCTCCAGAGCTGGGTGGCGTGGGGAGTTGGGCTTACCCAAGGACCGCGGTGGTGGTGGTGGGTTGGTCTCTTTGTGCCCACTTCTGGGCAGACAGAGAACACCGGGGTGGGCTAGGTAGGGAGGAGGAACCCGCCTGCCAGCCCTGCTGCTGCTGCTGTCCCTGTATAGCCCAGCTAGAGCAGGGCAGGGGTGGCTCTGCAGCTCCCTGGGACAGTGGGGGCTATGGAGACAACAGTGAGCGAGGACTGTGCACACAGCTCTGAGTCACTCCTGGCCTGCTGCCACTGCATGCCTCTGCCACAGCAACTGACTGCCTGGCCCATAATTGCTTGCCCTCATAGTCACCATGGTGGCTGCTCATAACCCCACTGCAGTCACTGTTGCCTCATGCCCCAGACCGGGTGAAGCTCACAAGAAGTCCCCACAGTCCAGATCTGGCCGGGGTGTCACCCCCAGGTGAGGTTGACACCAGTTTCCTAGATCATCTTCCCTTCTCCTTTGGGTCTTGTGCATTTTTAATACTCTAATTTTTCAAACGTATCAGGGGCCCCTATTCCTCATTCAGAAGGTAGGCCATTAAAATCAACCATTTTGAAAATAGAAGTGTGGCTTTAGATATCTCAGAGGCCAAAGACATTCTGCCACTTGTTTCATTTTTCTTGCATTGGTGAAAGTGATGTTTTTCTTCTCTGCAGCCAGTTAGATTTTTTTTTTTTAATTCTTTGAAAAAGTTAACCTTTAAATTGAGGAAAAAGAATTTGATAAATGTCCACCTAAAGATTATTTACCCTAAAGATATCAAATTTCTTTGTAAGCTCTTTTAAACCAGAGGTCTATAAAAAAAATACTTCCTCAAACAGAACTAGTGAATAGCTGTAGTAATGATAAATGTCTCTAGAATTGATCTTTGTGATCTTATGTGGATGGAAAAGTCCTTTATATTTCAAAGTTTGGTTTTCTTCTTTCAAGGAACTGTTCAGTAAAGTAGAGAGCTTCTCACTCTCTCTTTTGTATTGACTGATCCAAAATTTCAGGGTCAGCCATTGCCTGGAGCTGGTGTCAACCCATCCATAGTGCTCCTTCCTGATGAAATGAGAATACAGGGAGATCCGTGCAGCATAGACTCAGTGATCTGTCTACTCCAGCATCCTGTCTCCAAGGCCAGGTACAGACATTGCATTTTTATTGGTATAAGTGATGGAAAGCCAGTCTATATCTGTGATAGAACAGAAGTTTGGCACATAAAGACTGGTTTAATAATGGTGGAACCCCATCTAAAATTTGTAACCCCCCACAAGGGGCAAATGTGCTTTCTGTTTGCTACTGATCTAAACTATGCTGCTTACAGAAAACTGTGTAACTTAGTTCGATTCCACCTAGACGGGTCGTACTCGACCTGGAGAGATGTTAGTAGTGGGGTCCCCCAGGGCTCGGTCCTTGGGCCTGCGCTGTTCAACATCTTCGTTGCTGACTTGGACGAGGGGGTGGAAAACACATTGTCCAAGTTTGCCAATGACACCAAGATGTGGAGAGAGGTAGGCATGCTCGAAGAGAGAGAGAGGCTGCTATTAGACTTAGACAGACTACAGAGGTGGGCGGATGG
>JAGPOW010003642.1:12381368-12411030 GCA_030014935.1 Caiman crocodilus
AGTGATCTAGTTCATTCAGTTTGAGGTAATCATTGTAAACTCTTGGAAGCCATTAACTGCTTGACCATTTGACCTTGGGCATCTTTAAGAGTAGATTGGGTAGGTACTTGGCTGAGGTCCTGTGACCCTGGCACTCTTTCCTGCCATTGGCGAGGGGTCAGACTAGATGGCCTGCTCTAGGCCCCTTCTGACCCTAGATACTATGATACTATGATTCCACCTCAAGTTTTTGAATGTTTGTGCCTAGCCTGACTGTCCAGTATCACCTACTTTAAAGAAGGTGCAAAGAGCCCTATAGAGGACTGCTGTTACTGGACAATTTTCTTTAAGACAGGGCTATCCAACTGCTCTTCACCTCACCACCATCTCCTTAGGCTCACCCTCGATCCCTGAGCTGCTGCACTGCCCTGGGGCAGCAGCAGGTAGTGACAGCTGGAGGAGGCAAGGGGAGTCTGGAGACTGGCTGCTCTTGCAGCTGGAGCGATGGGGTAGTGGTGGCCAAGTGAGAGCCCATGGACTTCATGCATCCTGCAGGCCTCTAGTTGGACAGACATGCTCTAAGTACATTTCTTCCAAATCCTTGGCAGTCAGATGGTTTATATTGAATCCTGATGGTTTATATTCTTTCTGGACCTCTTGTTTATGTTTTAATATTTTCTATTACAATTTTTTATATACTTTTATGTAGTTAAATGTCCAGACCTACTAAGCATTTGACCTGTGTGTGCATATGCCAAGCTTAGAGATTTATTTGCAATGGAGACACAGCAGTCTAGACAGAAGAATATGATGGCTTCAGCAAAAGGAAATAATAATTCTGTAAATGGTCAATTGATATGGGCTTGTGGTAGAAAATACATTTCGGTGGCAGCACATTGTGGCTGCAAATCCACTCAAGGGGTTAGCATGATGCACCAGTGCAGCCCCTGAAAGTACGTGGTGTTGAAAGAACAGAAAGCATGACCCAAATAAGTGAGAAATTTGCTGAAGCAGTGCTTGTCCCTGTGAATGAATACCTTTCCCAACCTGCTCTCCACACATAGGGTTTAATTTTAAAAATCAATCCTTTCGCGTGCTTCATCTTGAGCAACATATGAACATGGAAACATCAGTTTCAACCTTTTCCCCAGCCTTGACTGCTTTTATCCTTACATCAGAAGTGCCCAATGTCCTTTGACAAAGGGCTGATTATAGCGTCATTGTAAGGAGGTAGATAACAAATCACCTGCCTTAAGGGGTTCACATATCACAATTAACCTGTTCCCAGAAAGAACAGTTTCTGCTAATAGATGAGGAAGTTTATAACAAACTGTCCAGGTCCTTCACTTCCCCAGCGGTGGAGAACTTGTGTAGATTCTTGCCCTAGTAGAATCATAGCATTGTAATTGCGACGAAGTAGGGACTATATACACCTGTTGGTTCCTGTGGTTGATAACTGCCCCATGTGCTGTCCTTCTCCTGGTTGGAGTCTTGTTGGAAACACTGTCATTGGGGTTTGGGAGTGAATCCCTTTTGGGACCACAAAGGTTTGTCTGGCATGAGTACAGGATCACAGAACAACAGGGCTGGAAGGGACTTCACAAGACTATTTAGCTGAGCCCCCCACTCAAAGCAGGATCATTCCTGACTAGACCATCCTAACCGAGTCTCTCTCTAACCTACTATTGAAAAATTCAAAGGATGAATTCCCCAGTGTCTCTAAGTAGCCTGCTCCACTGCTTGGCTACTTTCATAATCAGGAAACTACTCCTAATGTCCAACCTAAATCCCCCCTGCTGCAGCTTGAGACCATTGCTCCTAGTCCTGTCCCCTTCTGCCACAGAGAAAAGCTCATCTCCATCCTCTCTGTAATCACCCCCTCAGTTATTTGAGGATTGTTATGAAATCCCCCTCAGTTTTCTTTTCTCCAGACCTGTACTGTAGCAAGGGAGGGGTGGGCAAGGAGATCCCTCCAGGTGCCAAAGCAAAGAGGTGCCAACAGACGCTGCCCAGCAAGAGTGGGATTTGGGATGGAGCTGCGAGCAGCTTATTTTGGGAAGTACAGGGATGGTGGGGGGGAAGAGAGCAACTTCCACTGCTGCATGCACCCCAGGGAGAGCATGGGGGATGTGTGCACCCTGGGTCTGTGTGCGGGGCGAGGGCAGGCTGCTGCTATGGGCTTGCCCTAGGCACCAAATTTCCTTGCTATGGTACTGCTATCACACTAAATAACCCTATTTTACCATACTAAATAACCCTACCAGACTAAGTAACCCTAGTGCTTTCAGCCTTTCCTGATAAGTCTTGACTTCCTAATCATTTTTGTTGCTTTTCCCCAGACTCTCTCCAATCTGTCCACATCCTTCTTGAAGTGTGGGGCCCAAAACTGAACACAATACTTTAGGTGAGGTGTCACCAGTGCTGAATGGAAAAGAAGAATCACTTCCCTTGATTTGCAAGTAACACTTTGTTGATACAATTTGGTATGCTTCTGGCCCTTTTTGCAACAAGAGCACACTCTTAGCTTGTATTCAGTTTATGGTCCACTGCAACTCTCACGTCCTTCTTTGCAGTACTGAAGCCTAGCCAGTCATTCCACAGTCTGTATTTATGCATGCAATTTTTCTGTCCCAAGTGCAGGACTTTGCACTTGTCCTTGTTTAATTTTTTTTCTGATTGATTGACCGTTTTTCCAGCCTATTCAGGTTATTCTGCACCCTAGCCCTGTCCTCCACAGTATGTGCAACTCCATCCAACTTTGTGTTGTCCATAAATTTGCTAAGTGTGCACTGGATCCCATCATCTAAATCTTTAATGAAGGTATTAAAAAAATACCTGACCCAGGACAGACACCTGGGGCACCCCACTTGCTACCTCCTTCCAACTAGATATTGAGTCATTGCCAACTACTTATTGAGCGACTAGTTATGTATTCACCGTACAGAACGTTCATCTAGTTTGCATTCCCTCGGCTTGTTAATGAGAACGTTCTGGGAGACAGCGCCCAAGCCTTGCTAAGGTCGAGAGTATCATATCCACTGTTATCCCTCAATCTGCAGATCCCGTCAACTTGTCATAGAAGAAAATCAGGGTAGCTTTCCATCACGCTGAACTTGGCCCACTGTATTTACAGAGCTTGTCACCCGACGATCTGAAAAGTTTAAAAAAATTGAATTAATTTACACAACACCAAGAGGCTTGCCAAAGCATGAGGAAGTTAGATGATTTGCCTACGGTCATCTAACAAAATCTATAGATGAGCTGGTAGTACAAACCAGGAGTTTGGACTCTCAGTCAGCCCTTTTAATCACCAGCTTACATTCCTTTCCATATGCCTACATTTCTCTCTGACCTGTATTTCAATTAAATCACTCTGCAGGCAAGTTGTATGTGCTGTGAATTTTGCATGAGCAGGCATGCATCATCCACAGATGGGAATTTTATATGTACATTATCGAGATTTCGCTGACGAGGAAGGACCATGTGGCATTTGACAAGTTTGCCCTGTAGTGACAATATCCTTTGGCTAGATACACTCTGGTGAGATTAACCTGTGATAAAGCACTGATGAGTGGCAACTCTGAAAAGCAACAAACTACAGAAAGCTAATGACAGCAGAAAGTAGGCGTGTGGCTGGAGGAGGTTCTTGCCGTCTTCGTATATGAGAAAGTTCCTTTTTTGGTGTGTACAGCAGCAGAGAAAAGAGAGACTACATCAATGTTCCTGTCAGGGACGTTGCATGATGGAGTGGGGAGAAAAATTCTGCAAGAGTCTATTACCGTTGCCTTCAAGGTAGGATGTAGAAGAGAAACACTGGAAAGACAAAGCTGTGTTTTACATTACAGGCTTGGCAGGTAGTATCCCTACTAGCTCTACATATTTAAAATTCCTTTCAGTATAAATATATAAAGAATCATTCTCTCCCCTTTGCCACCATGACAGTTCATTTAATGGGCCGAGGAAATAAATTCATAAATAAATGATGTATTATGCTTTCTATACATTTTCAATGTCTGGCATTTTTTTTATTCTCTTTCCCGCGTGTGCCTCACTCATGCACATTTGAATGATTATTTAGAAAGGACTGGTTCATAAATCTGATCTCTCTATGATGTCAGCCCCTTTCTCCTGTTCATTCAGCTGCCTAGTCTTCAGTTCCTTCCCCATGATCTAACTCACTTGCTATTTGTGGTGAAGATCTCACTTCCCTGGCAGCTGCTCTTTTGTCTGACTGGGCTGCAATTGGCCTCTTCACTCACCACTGGCTAGACCTTATCTAGAGTATTGTGCATAGTTTTGAGCCCATTTTTAAAGGACATAGAGAACTTAGAGAGGGGTCCAGAGGTGGCCAACAAAAAGGATCCAGGGCTTGGAAGGCCAACTATATGAGTAGACAAAGGCATATTTGAAGGAAATAGGCATGCTCGGATGATGGAAAAGGTGCTTAAGAGAGGACATAATAGCAGTCTTCAAATATTTGAGGAGCTGCCACAAAAATGAGGGAGAACCTTTGCTTTCTAGGTGCAGATAGCAGGACATGGACCAATGGCATGATGCTGCAGCAAAGTAAGTTTAGTTTGAATATCAGGGAAAAAAATGTCTCCACTCTTAGACCAATGTGAGGCAGTGGACTAGGCTGCCTAGGGGAGTTGTAGGACTAAAACTTGGGGTTTCCTAGCTAGAGACTCCTACCGCTCCTCTCAGGTTGAGACTGATCACCACATTTGGGGTCCGGAAGCAATTTTACCCCATGGTGAGATCGATATGGACTGTGGGGATTTTGCCTTCCTCTGTAGCAGGGGACATTGCCCCCTTCCTTGATCTTTTTAGTGCATCACTGTCCCCCTGCTTTACTTGTGGCAGGCTAGGGTGCTATGCTTTGTGATTGTGTGGCAGGGTTGCTTGTGTAGTCTTAGGAATAAGTTAGACAAGGATTTACTTGGGATGATTTGGACAGAAGTGATCCTGCCTCAGGCAAGAGGCTGGACTAGATGATATCCAGCCTTTCTTTTTTCTGATGATATGGTACTATGAAATCATTATGTATACGTGGAAAGTTGGGGGATGGGGATTCTTTTACAAACCCTTCCCTATTGCAGAACTATGACTGGGGGAAGCTATCCAGCTATTTGAGGTGGCATAGCATGTGCGCACAAAGACGTGTACCCCTTTGCACTGCCCGTAAGTGAAAGTGGTGTCTACAATGTAGAGTCTAGTCATAATGAGAAGCAATGACCAAGATCTTGAAATGAGAAGCGTTGCCTCATTTTCTTCCAGCTGGACAATTCCCTTTTCATTGCAACTGCAGAGCTTCCCTCCATCAGGATTCACTCCATAGGAACTATCTAGTGTCATGTGAAAAGACCATAAGGAACAAGTCTGGGAACATGTGTGCCTTTGGGGAAGGAGGAAAGCATCCTTGCTCTTCCCTGCACAATCATTCATTGTCAGCTATAATCTAGCCGTCGGAGATGTATTGAAGTTGATGGGGATTTTGACATTGGCTTTGATGGAAGCCAAGTCATGTTTCATAAAAAGCAATGAGATGCTTTTAATGAATGAAACAATGCATCACTTATCCACGCTATTATTGTTATTATGACTCATACATATAATAATGCAAGTGTATTATAGCGTCTCTAATGAAATGGCTAACATTAATACTGTGTTATTCTTATGGCAAGTATAAAGTGTTCTGTAAAAACTGCTTTTATTATATTATATCCAGTTTAAATGTAAAAAACTGCAGTATTTCAAACTAAAATGTAAGCCTTTCATATTGCATAGTGGTATACTTAAAACAGGGGAAAAAAATGAAATCTAGCCAGTTTCAGCATATCTGCACATACTTTAAACAATGTACATGTCTTTAATAGGGAAGCTATGCTGATGAACAATGCCTGGGTGATCCCCTGGATTGACTACCCGCTTCATGAGCTCACTGCATGGGCACACCAGCTGAATAATTGCTGATGAGAGCTGTCCAGAGCAAAGCAGAGTTAAACCCTGAGGACTACATAAGTGCCATCTAAGTCCTGTTTAACCACCCTGGATGTTTTCTATCATCCCCATTTTACAGGGTGGGAACAGAGGTATAGAGAAACCAAGGGGAAGATTTTTTTTGAAGGAATTTAGGCACATTGAGATGCAGGTAAAACAGCACCTAGCTCTTTCAAAGTCTCACCAGGAACCTATTAGCAGAATAGCTATTAGCCAGGGGCAGGGGGTCAGACACGATGATCCATTGTGGTCCCTTCTGACTCTACAATCTATGAATCTATGAAATCAGTGCCAATACACCTTCCAAAATCTGCTTCTTAACCACTATACCATACGCCATTGTGTCACAGGCAGGTTATGGGTGGAAGTTTATTCATAATTGATGATATTTCTCCTGGACAACTGAAACAAATTAGTTTGTCCCTCTCACTAGCCTCCCTTTCACACTTTAAATGTCACTATTTCCACTGTAACAGGGATGTGTATTGAATACCATGTCCTGCATAGAAATACGATAATCTCTCTTCAATGTTTGGCAACTAGTATCTATTAATTAAGAATCCATAATTTGCACTCTGTAATTATATTTATTAAACCCTAACTCATATCCTAACTATAATTAGTTCCTGCTAATTAATTTTATCAAATCCCTCTAGATTTATATCTTAAGTAAATATTGAGTAGCCCTACACTAATTATTTCAGTCAACGTGGAGTGCATTTCAAATGATGATGAATAGTTTCTACTAATTCAATTTAATATAAAATAATATTCTATGTAATAAATGAGTAAATGATGAGACTCTAAAGAAAAAGAGAGTGAAAGATTAATACAATATACTAATTTGCATATTATACTGGGTTAATTCCAGTGGTCCTTTTTCATGTAAAGTTTCCATTATAGGAAATGGGAGTTTTACTGAAGGAAGTAATGAATAATACTGTATGGCCCAATGGTATTATGATGCATCAGCAGCTTGAAAAGGTTTTTCCATACTGTTGGAAAATTTACAGGCCTCACCTGGACTACCATGTCTAGTTTGGGCTGCATATTTCAACAAGGATGTGGACAATTTAGAACGAGTCCAGAGCAGGACAACAAATAATGATATAGGGCCCGGGAGACTTTTCATATGAGGAAAGACTGAAAGAATTAGGGTTCTTTAGCTTAGAGAAGAGAAAACTGAGTGGGGATTTGATAGCTGTCTTAAATACCTGAAGGGTAATTACAGGGAGGATGGAGATGGCCTTTTCTCTATGGCTGTAGGGGATAGGACTAGGAGCAATGACCTTACATTTCAGCAGGGGAAATTTTGGTTGGAGATTAGCAGCGCTTTCCAACTATGAGGGTGGTCAGGTATTGAAAAAAATCTACCTAGAAAAGATGTGAACTCTCCATCCTTGAAAAATGTCAAGAGCAGATTAGATACATACTTGGCAGGGATGGTTTAGTCGGGTGACCCTGCCCTGAGCTGGGGGCTGGACTAGATGACCTTGTGAGGTCCCTTCCTGCTTACCTTTCCTATGATCTTGTATCTAAATTCATAAATAAAACTAGGTCATATTTATTAGGGCTGCGTGAAATGAGCCGTATTTGATTAGGATTTGGAGTCAGCCCAAATCAGAGACAGTGATTCAATTAATTGATTTGGATGGCTGTCCCTGATTCTATTTGGCCGAATCCGAATCTGAAGATTCGATGCTGATTCAGAGAATCAGTGATTGGGCTATAGACACAGCTTTAAAGGTACCAGGCACAGCTCATGAACGCTGTGATGCTGGGGTGGGTGGAGTGTCCCAGAGGAGCACTGGGGGGGAAGAGGGGGCCTGCATGCTTGGTGATGAACCCAGAAGTGGATTGGCAGTACTTCCAGTCCACTGCCAGGTCCACTGGGGAATGCATTGGTGTCCCCCCCCCCCCAGCAATCAGCCACGGGGGTGCTCTGGGTGTCCACCTAGACCCAGGAGGCACCAGTCACCAAGCTAGGGGTGTGGGGGTGCCTCCCCAGTGCACTCCCTGGCAGACCTGGAAGTGGACTGGAAGTGTTTCTGGTCCACTTCTGAGTCCACTGCCAAGCGCACTGGGGACCCCTGCATGCTCTTGTGGGATGCTCCATCCGCCCCAGCATGTCAGCATTCATGAGCTGCCTGATACCCTGAGGTATGTAGAAAAAAAAATTAAAGCCACGTCTGTGTTTGAATTGTCAAATCTTTCCAAATCTCTCCAAATCAATTTGGAGGGTTCCGATTTGATTTGTAGAGATTAAAGGGTCTCTTGATTTGATTTGGATTCAGAGATTCGGCCACCGAATTGGGCTGAATATCTGCTGAATCGAATCAGAGACCAAAGCTTTGCACAGTCCTAATATTTATGTCACTTCTTCTACTGGCTAAATGGTACTGGTTTACTAAACACTACACTGGTGTGCGCAGAATACATGATGTGTCATACAAAGACTAGTGTGAATTGGGGATAGTTATGTTCCTCATGAATGCTGAGAGAAAGCGTATGTGACTTCAGAGCCCTTCATGATCACCAACATATATTCAACATCTTTACAGCAAAACAGAACAAAAAAACAAAACACTTAGCTTGGGCTGGCCAAACCAAGCAGCTTAGCTTGCATTAAAAAACTAGTGAAAACAGCATCTGGGATTTTAATTTAATTTAACAACTTGGATTTAAACCTAGAGAGAAGCCTCGGTTTCTACTCAAGATGCCAGCCGGAGTTAAAACCCAGGTTGTCTGGTTTTTGGATACAAATCACCTTGCTCAGATTAGCTAATTCAATTTAAGTATATCTTTTTTTTTTTTCTTCCAGAATAAGTACATCCTATGTCTTCATTTGAATTCAGAGGTTAGAAAACTTGAGACTTGGGAACTTCTAGATTTCAAGGGTTCTAGGCACAGCTGTAATGAAACTATGAGGGCTGTCAAAGGGATATTAGTAAAATACAAATAGGAATAAACTGTATTACATCCTATTTGGCTTCTGGGAATTAAAGCTGTTGTAAAAACCAGTGACTAGAGTTGGCACTATGAGGAACAAATCCCATCAATGTCATTTCTGAAGGAGAACAATTGATTCTCCTGTCCTGTAACAAAAGCTATAGTATTGCATGAAAAAGGGAAGAGACATATTTGGACTCTGAAACTGCAGCTATTTCCAATTTCAACTACTGTATTGAAGTTCAAGTATAAAAAGCAGCTTTCCCCTCTGTGAATATTTACTTTTAATTAGCAAATGATACAGACTGTCAGAAGTTAAAGCTTAATCCTTGAAAAAACAGGTAGTGCTATGACTCCAAACACAACTATGACTCCAAACACAGCACTTTCCCCTGTTTTAATCCTCCAGTCAACACACAAGTTGCAGTGTCCCAATCAATGCAATTGCACTGATAATGATGTCACAACACTATCGTTGCAGTGCACTGAAAGATGAAGATATCGAAACTTGAAACTCTTACCCGAATACATACATTCAGGAAACAGAAAAGCCCGGTGGGGTGTTTTGCATCAAAATGTTTATGCCTATATCAGTGGTTATGTTTTCACGTTTGGCCTTTGGTGAATGCTCCATTTCGTGTTCCTTTACGACTGTACAGGTGCTTGGGGAAAACTGTGCAAATTTACAGAATCTACGACTAGAAGGAAGTTACATCAGTGTGCTTTCCTCTCTATCATAGGCCTTTACACTTCACGCTGAGCACGTCTACACAAGACACTGACTGCGCGGTAGTGCCGTACAATGTGCAGTAGTGTCACTTGGCATGAAGCGTGACACATGCTACTGCTCAATAGTAATGAGCTACTGCACAGTCAGCATCACCTAAAACCTGCTCGGTGACGCTACTGAGCAGGAATTCTGGTTACTTCACAGGCATTTAGTACTTGTGTGCCTCCCTGAGCAGTAACAACTGTACAGTCAGTGTCTTGCCTAGATGTGGCCACAGTTACCCTGTATTTAAGCCAATACTTTGTTTTTGCTTCTTCCACAAAGGCACCTAGGCACCAAGGAATGCTAAATTCACTATTTTCTGCAAAGTGGTATATTGTTCTAGCAATTCATCACTCTCAATGTTAAGCATTGGTGTTTTATTCCCTATTTGAATTCATCTGGCTTCAGTCAGGCTATGTGCATTTCCTCCCCAGTGGATTATTTTACCATCCCTAGCTTCTTTGGGTCAAAGGAAGATCTATGTTCCTTTTCACACCAGTTTAATGGCCAGGAAATAAGCTGCATTCTGTTCCCCATCACCCTTGGACTGCAATGGTCATCAGCTTCAGTGGGCACAGCATCGCCAGCTGCTTTTGTTCACTGCTTGTCTACCACCTTCTGACCTTTAGTTCCTCATCTCCCATTACATTGCCACCTGTTTTTATCCCCTTTTCCCCTTCCCTCCAGTTTTTACATTCCTTTATACAGGTCCTCTTTTACCCTGCTTTCCTTTCTCCAACATATCCCACTTGCATATCTTCTCATCTTTCTCATCCCTGTCAATTTACAGCCTTGCTGTGTGGGACACAACATGTTTTATTTAGATCTTAGTAAATTTTAACGTGAGTTATAACTTGCTCTGAGAAGTTGTACGGGAATGCTGATTATGACCTGGACAGGGCTGGAGCTGGCTGTGTGGTTGACAAAGAGCTTTTTGTTGGTCCCAGCCCTTACACTGCACTGATGCCTTGAACTGGCTTGCTCAGGGTCTGAAGAGCAATCCCTGCACTATCCTGGAGGCAGTGAGGACAGCTCGTATTATCTCTGTGGAGCAGTTGTATGATAGTTGAACATGTGTTACTTGAAACCATCTGGAGAGACTCTCCTTCTGAAAAGTACTAACTTTGCTACCATATGGTAGCACTTAGGCTGCTGATAGATGTTCAGCTGAAGGCATGATGGGATCTGAGACTAGATCCCAATCAAGTCTCCTGCTATGACACGCATGAATGACAGGAGGGATGATTGTGGGGTTATGGATCAGATCCCAATTGAGCCTTATAGCTGGTTCAGGGGGAGCCCAGGATCACATAGCAAGTAGCAAGCCAGGTACTCAGAGCCCCAGTGGCTGGGAGCACCACTAGCTGATCAGCGCTCCCACTCTTGGGGATACACTGAAGCCTTGAAGGGCCCTGTGCAGTCCTTCCTATACCTGGGAGTGCCAGCCAGCTGATTGGTGGTCCCAGCTTTGGGAACCTACCAGAGACTTGAAGGGCTCTGGTATGTTCCTCAGGGTGGGAGTGCTGCTCACTGGAGGCACTGCCAAGGCTGGGAGCACTGATCGGCTGATTGCCATTCTCATCCTCGGGAACACACCAGCCACATGCTCAATTTAAGGCATGCTGAAAATGAGACACAAATTATATTACACAAAATATGTGTAACAATTTGATGGCTTCTTCCCTGTTTTATCTTGCCGTTAATTGAATGAATTTACCAGCTTACTACTTAAGACATGATTAACTGGTGAATCATATCTTCAATGTAGCATCTGTCAGGGGCCGTAGCACACGTTTTATTGTTTGAACAGGTAGACACCAGCAGACACATCTCCAAAGTATAACGTGCAACAAGACCCTCAGCTTACATCTACTTCCCAAAGAAAACACACCATTAGCCTACTAAGATCTATAAACGTCAAATGGAACAAGCTGTACATCTCTAATATTTACAGACATTGGTGATGTTACAACTTTTATGTATACTGTTCCTCCTTTCACCATGTTCCCCTCCCTTTTTTCTGCTATTCTTTCCTCTGTCTTATCTATATTTATCTCCTAATGTCTCTAGGCATGTCTACACAAGATGCTAATTGTGCAGTAGATTAATTCTACTTTGCATTAGCACATCACAGCAAAAGATGTGCTAATGTGCTAATACATAGTAGAATTAGTCTACCTTGCATTAGCATCACTGAAAAAGGGGTGTGCTGGTGCTACAGCTTGCTTCTCTATTTGACATTCCCTTATTTGCTCTTTTGTGTATTAGAAAAATCATGTCATGATCATAAGCTACTCATTTTCTTTGCTTTTCTTGGTTCCCAAAGAACAGTCTCTAAGCAAAAGGCTATTTTGTCATGTCTCTGTAAGTATTCAGTCTTTACTCTTGAAAACTTTCATTGAAGTTAAATCTGGGAGCATATCCAAGAGTTACAGTCTTAGGGGGGAGGAAGTGGAGGAGGAGGAGGAGGAAGAGTGCAATGAGTATGGAAGAAAGTGTGAAAAAGTGACAGCAGGTTTGCTGGCAGCAAGGCTGGTGACCAGTCCTTTCTTACTCAGATTATTCTGCAGCTTTTTCACACCATTATCGCCGAGTCCTCCAACATCCATACACAAGGCTATCTTTTCTTTCTCACGAGCTGTCTTTGAGGCACAGTTGGCAATGTTGTCCGCTGTATGTGCCTGTAGTATTCTAGGTCAGCCTAACCCTGTCAGTAAAGAACAAAGTATTTTGGAACAGAAATACTAACAGCAGAGCATGAAGTCCTAAATATGACAGCCTTCTTTCATTGTTTCTAATAAGGTAGCCCCTAACTACACTGTAACAGCTTCTTCAACCATTTGGGAAGTACCTTGATCACTGCCCCGTTTTCATCTTGAGTGTGACTTCAGTAGCAGGTACTGAAGCTTTATTTGGAAAATTCCTAAAATTTTGCTATTGCACAGAACTGCCACCATCTTCGGTTGAGATTCTCAGAGTCTTTCCTTGGCCTGCACCTATTTGGGATTTCCAAACTAAGCATCCGTCTATCTAACTCCTTTGATGGGCCCTGTTGGCTCTGGATTTAGGACCTGGATGCCTTGGTCTAGAGGGGAGATCCACCCTCAGACTAACCATGACCTTTCCATTTTGTAATAGGCAAAGTTATTGATCCAAAGTGATAACAGAAAAAAAAATACAATCAAGCAATTCTATATATATTTACCCAGCCAAGTACCTATCCAATTTACTCTTGAAGATGCCCAAGGTAGGAGCAAGAACCACTTCCCTAGGAAGCCGGTTCCACATCCTAGCCACCCTAACCGTGAAATAGTGTTTCATAGTTTCATAGTAACTAGGGTCAGAAGGGGCCTAGAGCAGGCCATCTAGTCTGACCCCCTGCTGGGTGGATGAGATGGGCTAGTGGTGGGCCTTTAGTCCATGCTGGCCTTGGGGGACCCTCCCAGGGGACAGGGATGGAGACCCCTCTCGGGGACCATCTTGGGGTTTCTGCTTCCCTCCTGGTGACTCCTGATGACTCTTCATCTCTGGCTGTTGCTGATTGGTCTCTCTGTATTTGTCATACTGTCCATATCCTATGCTGCCAGACAAAGTCCCATTTTCATAAACCTATCACATGCCCACATCCTAATTCGGGGTTTTACCAGCATCCTCCTGACTTGGTTTGTTTCCCCCAAACCAGAAAACTCCGACCCCTGCTGCGGGGCCTTGCAAGCTGGTGCCACCGCATCTCGTGTTATGGAACAGTGTGGTACATGCTCCCGCTTTCCCAGGCTGTGTGTGTATCCATTGGCTCTGTGGTGTTAGATAGCCTGTCTGCTTCTGAAGGCTGAAGTAACTGCGTGTGTGACCCACCTTTAAATACCCCTTTAAAGCCATCAGGCCTAAGGCACCAAGTGTACCTGAAGCACGTTTAACTTCAAGTTCGCTACAAAGCACAGCAGACAGACACTTTGAATCAAAGGCGAAAGTGATGGGATGGTGCTTCTCCCTGTTTACAAAACAGCCTAGAATAAGAGACCTGAGTTCTAGTTTTCTCCAACCTCAGGTTTACAAACCCACGCTTTCCTGTTCCCAGAGAATCCATTACCCACTAGGTTATACACTAAAGAGGGGTGGAACATGCCACCCTTCACCTCCCTTGGTGCCTCTGGGCTGCTATGTTGAAAGGAAGACAAGATTTCTGTGATCGGAGTGTGAATAAACACAAGGGAATTTGACTTTAACCTGGTGGTGTGGACCCTGCCCGGGGGAAGGGGAGACTTCTGAGTTCCAGCTCCTGCTTTAGGGATTAGTTCTGTATTTTGGACCTCCACATCTTCTAACAAAGGAGTAAGCTAGTTGCTGGTACCCAAAGGAATGACTTGGGCACTTAAGTCAGGAGGATCTTTGGACTGTGAAATGAAGTCTCACTTAGGTGCCCAGCTGCACTGCATGAGTCCCAGAGAGAAAAAGGATTGGAGCACTTCAGCAGTTTCTCGTGGCTAGCATTGGCTCTCCCTGTTCAGCATGAGCATTGCTGGTGTCACGGCCCATGGAGGTGTTAGGCCTGGTGGCTAGGGTTGGGGAGCTTTACTGGCATCTGAAGTCGGGGGTCAACCAGGGTTAATGCACCAAGCCAGAAGGGCTACTAGAAGTGGATGTCAGGAAGTGTGCTGAGGTCAAAACCAGGGCTCTGATGATCAGGGACTCGGTATATGGGCAAGAGCTATTCACAGATTGATGCCAGTTTGTTGCACCGCAGGGGCCAAGTGTTGCAAGAGCTTCTTAAAAGTAGCCCTAGAGAGCTGAGGCTCAGTTGGTCCTGCTTAGGCAGTTGAGTATTTCCTGGCAGCAGTGCAGAGGCCTTACAGCCTGTCTTTCTCTTGCCAGTGTAGAGCATTTAGATCCCCCTAGGGGCACTTTCAGAACTGAGTTCCTGCAAGTGTGGCAGCTCTGCACATCAGCACACTGAAGCTATGTACTGCGAGACTTAAGGTCCCCTCCCACTAAAATGCCCCATCCTCAGAAGGAAGATGTAGCGTTAATTAGCATACGGCACAGCACTTCCAGCTAATGTTATATTTAGCTTGTGAACTATAGAACAGTTTCTGCTGTTTGTTTCTTAATTATTATTATTCTTTCCATTTTTTTCTCAACAGTTAGTTGTGCCATCTGATGGGCAATGTGCCATTCCGCCTGCAGCATCTGTCTGTATCACACACAGCCGTATCTTTTTCTGTACGGCTACCTTTTAAATTGTAATGGGAATATAATGAGAAAAGGGATTATGTGAGTTTTGCTGTTTAGCTGGGTACCCGTCCCTGACCTAGTACTCCCACTCCTGCTCACATTCTTTTCCTCCCGATGTGCTGCTTGCAGTACGCCGCATGCTGCACAGATGTTTCTATCATGCTAGTGCACGGTTATTTTTCAAGTGGTTTCTCAGAGCAGATGTTCCCATGTGTGCACCCTCTTTTCTATGCTGACACATTTTCTTTACAAACAGATTGCGTTGCTCTCGTCCTTCTCATCTGTGGAGAGAGCAGAAATCAATACCAATGATATTGTTTTCCTTTGCAGGCTGTTTCGCAATGGGGCACCTGGGCCTCAGCTTGTCTTTGCCCTCTGTCCTTCACCACTAACAGGATATGTTCTCCTAGCCTTTTCTGCTTTGCACCCCTTGTTTCTTTCTTTGAAGCTGAATTCCACTGGGGATGTGCATGCGTTGTAATGTCCAATGTCTTGCCTTCAAAATGCCACCTAGTGGCTGTTGTTTTCTGTAAGCACAACTAGTGGTGTAAGTTCAACCGAGTGCATTCTGGGATTTGTTCTAAAGGGAGAAGCAGCATAGCAATGACATCTCATTTCCTGCCATCTGTTACTTGCATATCCCTTTACAGCCCAACTACATCATATCTGAGCCCAAATGCTACGCAGGAGAAATGAAAGCAAGGAAAGTAAAATAAACAGGCATCCACAGTGAATTATATTCCATATTTTCTGAGGACAAATTATTAGGAGTAGGCATGAGAAAAAATTAATTTCTATCCTTGAGGAGAAATGGAAGACATCCACTATCAGAATGGCTTTGGTGTTCCTAAGATCACGAGAGCCAGCACAGCATCTTCTAGAGAAGCTGTGACCCTACCTTCCACTCTCTTAGAAAAGACTGCTTTCAGCTGATGCGATGTGCTGCCTTCTGAGGTTGGCTAGAAACTTTGGCAGTCTTCATGCAATATGAGGAACACCCAATCCCATAATTCGGCAGTGAGACCCCACGTTACAATTAGTAGTTGTTTGCACACAAGGGAGAATTGGAAGCACTGGTCTATGATGGGTTAAATTCACTCCTGGTTTGGATAAAAAAGACCTAAACCAGTTAAACTGCACCTGCCTGTGCCAGTGATAAATTTAGCCCAGGATTTGAAAAGCCATCATAAGGCAAACTTCCAATTTTTTTTTCTTTTTCTAGTGCTGATATTATAAAAAAGGTGTTAATATAATTTACGTGCTTGAATTTCAGCAATTAGTTGTGTCAATCAGGGAAGAAACCATGAGGAGGACATTTAGGGCAGAATTGTACTTCACTGTTACGATGCATTAGTAATACAGTCTACTGCTATCCACTGAAGCTAATTCACAGCTTCACTTGCATAAGGGCTTGAATTATATTAAGACACTTAAGTTGCTAATGTGGTTGGATTTTCACTGTATGCCAAAAGGTTTTCTGTACATATTCAGGAACTAGTCTGCAGTGCTCTGGAAGTATTCCACTTGATTCATCTTCATCATGGATGCACAGAAATATTGTGCAAACCTCTGGAAGTGACCAAAAAACATACTAGCAACTGTTCGACACAGACTGTTTTGTCCACCTTTTACCCAATAGTCAAGGTCCCTGTCCAGAATATAGGAGACCCAGGTTCTGACCCTGGATCCTGCTCCCACCAGAAAGCAGAAACTGCCCTACTGTAGTCTGTTCACTTTCAGCGCAGACAGAAGTTACAGAAGGTGCTCTGTTTTGAAACATCTTAATTTCATGTAATAAGGAGTTAGATTTTCACTCAATTGGCCATTTTTGAAGCCATCTGCAGTCATGCACTTGTATGTGATCATGGCTATAAAATGCTTTCTGTGGTCAGATTGGGCAAAAAATTGTCACTTCTCTCTATACCCTTTATACAGGGTAGAGAAAAGCAAAGGTCAGAGCCTACAGTCCTCTTCTTTTCAGTCTCCTTCACTGAGCCAGAATCCTTCCAAATTGCACCACATATCTTCTGCTCTTGAGTGTTTGGTGGGCCAACTTCAACAAGAGGAGTGGAGGATGTGCCTAACTCATGGCCTGATGGCTAAGGGACTTTGGAGATATAACAGAGATTTCATTTCAACCCCCGCACTGGTTGAGGAGGTGCTAAGACCTGTAAGTGCCAAAATCAGTAGGTTATTAGGCTCTAGAGTAGAAGGATCCTCTCATCTCAGCATCAAACAGTAACACCCTATATGACCATGATGCAACCTTTATAACATGATCAGAAGAGAAGCACTGGGTGAGCGCAGCTACACTGGCTATTAGATTAAGGCACCAAAAAGCCTCACTGAAGTGCATGATCTATACAGACGATGGGTGGGCCAGGTCAAACTAATGCAATGCCTTTTCTGGGCATATGCTGCACTTGGTGTGGGAATGTGCTGCCGAGCTTAAACTAAGGCATGGAGTTTTTTTTCCCATGTCTATAGGCAGCTTCAATGCTTTCCTGAGCCCTGTCTTTTAAAGTAGTCACTGTGAATGTGTTGCAGTTGCTTCACGTAGAAATTACCAGTTGAGAACTTACCAGCTGAGATGTTGAGCATTTACCAACCACAAAGTGTTACCCCCTCTGTGGATCCCAAAGGAGAGTTTGATTCCCAAAAAGGCAGGGAGAATGAGAGGCCACTGCTCTTTTCCTCCTTGTTATACAAAGGCTAGGCAAATTGAGGAAACTATACAATTCCCTCCCATGAAAAAGCTCTGAGACAGATTCTAACTCCCAGAGCTTCCCCCCTTCTTGCAAACCAATGCTGCTCCTTCAAGAGTGCAATGTCCTTAGGCCCCAATTTTAAAGTTATTCAGGGGCCTGAAAATATGATCCTGGGTGACTGACTACATTTCTAACCCCTGTAACTAACCCAGAAGCTCTGTTGAAGACTGATCAAAAACAGCATCCAGAGGTGTTTGTGGATCTTGCTGCTGAAGGTCTGTACACTGAGGTCTTCTCTTTACCTAAGTGGTAGTGGGCTTATGTTCAGCATTGGCTTCTTGTCAATAGGTCTCAGATCCATGGACAGTCACAGATGTTTAAGGCAATGCATGTGCCAAGTACTGGTTTTCAAATTCAGCAGGATAGCAGGCAAGCCCTTTTAGGTAGTAAAACTCAGCTACAGCAATTGGTGGTGATCACCCAGAACAATCCTTCAGGTCACAGGAAAGGCCAGTTCTTACTTCAGGTAATAAATAGGCATTTCCCTGCTGCAAGTGCAGAGGTGAAGATATTGGTTATAGAGGTATAGGTGGAGGCAGGAGAAGGAGCTGTGAGTGAAGGGAAACTGAGGGGCAGAGTGTCTTGGAACAGCTAGGGATTGGTGAGCAACGAAGCTGCGGACTGTTGTTTCTTGCCCTCACGTTCAGGGAAACAGGATATTGTGCTAGTCCTGAGAAACAGAGAAGGCTGCACTCAGTCCTGTCTGACTCCTCTCACCCAGGTCTCACCCTTAGTGGAAACTGCCATGCAAAGCTTAGATGACAATTCTCATATGCCTCTGAGGGGCTCTGAATACATCCTCCTGGAATTGTTCCTGACTAATATTATGGTCCCCACCTTGGCTCTGCCTTTTAATTCTGCTGGGTTTTATATCTATTCTAAAGACATTTCATTCTAATAACTGAAGAAAAAGATAACTATTTGCATGGCATGGCCCATTTTTAAAAGGTTGATGCTTGACTGCCACTTCCACTAGCCAACCCTGACAGATACCTGTGGCAGCTGACATTTTCCTTTGCTTTGGCAATGCTTGTACAACTTGTCATGCCAATAAAGTGTTACTGAATTGACCTGAATGATACCCCAGTTTTGCTCTCATGCAAAAAAGACAATTTGGATGCCAGTTGACATGAATTTTACATCAATTGAAGGTAAATACAAGTTGGTGGATCTGCTCTGCATAAAACTATTATCATCCTCATGTTCATTCGGTAAGGTCTGTATTAATCTGATTAGATACTTTATAAGTATTTGGAATAGTGAACAGAAAATGAAACACTCCTAAATTTAAAAATACATACAAAATAAATACATACAAAATACCTTAAAATAAATGTAACTCTTTCTGGTTCAAGCACTGGATGGAATGATAGGTCTGTATTTCCCTGTGCTCGCTCCTGTAAGTTTAATGGCAGAGGTTAGGAGAACGAGTAAGGTGTGGTCAGCAGAGTTGGGTGCTCTTGAAAACCTCTCCAGCCGTGAAGATAGTGCAAAACTGGTGTGTGTTAAGTAATGACAAAATTGCAACACAACGATTCAGCACAGTGCAACAAAGTGAGCACATTTCTAAAATGATTTTTTTCCATCTGCATAGCTCCAGACAACCAAAAAATTGAATATTTTCAACTCCTTTTTTATTCAACAGAAATATAGTAGACCTGGTACAATCCCGCAAGGCACTGAGCAAATCCCAGTGGGTTTAAAGGCACTTCACAGACCTGCATTCTGGAGAAGCAGGTGATTACTTAGCATGGAAACAGACATTGTCTGTCTTTGCCTTTGTGACATGTGAACTTTTCATGACGGTGCAAAGGCCAAGCAAACACATGTCTATATCCTTTGTCATGCCACAGATGATTGCAGTTTGTGGGCTCAGCAAAGGCAGTAATAGATTGTGCTACGTTTTGGCAGCAGATGTCTGCTTTTCGGCTGGAGAGTCAGCTGTCTTGGGCAGATGCTTTGGAGGCTTGAAGGGCCCAATCCTAGGCACCCCCAGAACTTCTGGGGAGGATCAGGTTCCTCAAGGGCCTGTAGCACCTGCCCAGCTTTTACCTCTTATATAGATCTTCCCTGGGGGCACATGTCAGGAAGTAGAGAAAGCCAGGGTTTCCCTGTTTATGGACACATACCCCCTGGGAATAGTTTTTGCACTTCTCAGTTGACTGCAATTGACAGTGTCCCCCTTAGCAAGGGAGTCCTGGGGTTCCCTGCTTATAGATGTGTCTGGGAGATCCCAGGGGTGCACCTCTTTAGGTAGGAAAAGTCCTGTTTTTTCCCACTTACTGGGAAAAACCAAAACTTACGTGCACACCAAAACTGCACAGTAACTATGGCAACTTACTGCAACTTAAGCATAAACTTGATACCTGAATCATGCAGGTATCAAATTTATGCCTGATTAGTTACTGCACAGCAATGCACATGCAACTGCCTTACTGCGCAGTAACACTGTGTGTGTGGATTGACTTGGGACTAACTTCAGTCCCAACTTACACACTGGCCTAAAAACCACTTACGGTGCAGTAAGTTACTTACAGTAATGTAAATTACTGCACAGGAAGCAGTTTTTAGGCCCGTGTTTACACACACCACTGTTAAAATGTAGTAACAAAGTAAGTTACTGCAGAGTAAATGCACATGTAGATGCACCCACTGAGATGCAACCTGAGATTCCCCGGGGTCAAATCTCTGTAAGAGGGGAAAACCAGACAGGCATTCAAGGGGCCTGAGGTGCCCCAATCCTGCCCAGGAATTCCAGGGGTGCACAGAACTGCACGCCTCAGGACCTCAGGAGAACGTGCAGGCTAACGGGTGACATGCTTTGCCCAATGAAGTGCATCAATGTGCCTGGACACACCCTGGTAGTGCGGATCCACCTTGCTTGGCAAAGCCACTTTCTAACCTTAGAGGAGGGGGCTCTTGAGTCTAATTGTCGTGTGCTTTTATTCACATCAAAACAGGGCTGGGACAATGTAGCTTGAGTGGCAATTCACTCCAATTAGCCATGACTGTCCTAATAAAAAGTGTGGTCTCCCCTACTTCACAGGAACTTAAAATGGCAGAGTGTGCTTGTACATCTATAGGCTTTCAGGATAAAAATCTTCTAAAGCTCTCTTTTTAGCCTTAGATCAGAGGTTTTCCACTTTTTTTTCATTTGAAGACTCCTAACAAATTTTGAACGGAGATGTGACCTCCTTTGAATTGTAAGTGTGGGTATTCACATACTTTTGATTCATAAGAGTCATCTTTCATGGACCCCTTAGACATAGTCTGAGGACCTCCAGGGGTCCAAAAAACCACAGGCTGAAAATCACTGCCTTATATAAATGTGAAACAGATTGTATGTTTCTTCCCAAAGTTTCTTTCATGCACGTTTGCATTTATCTTTCTTACTAAGATCTATAGGGTAAATCATTTAACACCCATAAAAACCTGGTGCCATTTGCCTCCTTGCTGGTTGGTGCGTGGAGAGGAATTCACCAGTTTAAATTTGCCAAGATAACTGGGGGAGTCAATTGAGAATCTATTTTCAAGAGCAGAAAAACTGTTTCTCACTTCACAAAGCCGTAACGTCTGCAGAGCTGCAATCAGCTGAGAAGTGCAACAAGGAGAGGTGAACAGTGGTAATCACCGGTGCAGTCTCAGTAGAAATCTTAAAGGATCTCATGAAGAGGGAATCACCTGGAATCATCTCTTACCTTGACAGTGCTGCTCACCAAGGAGGTTCAGTTAAAGGCCAAAGCTGAGCGGCGGCACGTGCTGAAGCTTGGCTCTATATTCTCCCTTCTGTTCAAGTATGTAATTCCCATTAATGTCAACCAGAGTTTAGGATGCAAATAAAAAAGGTCAGGCTGGAAATCTTAGATTAGACCACCAGGGTTGCCTGGCACTTGGATGAGATCTTTGTAAGAATGGTAAACTCTATGTGCATGAAAGAAACTTGGGGAAGAAACTCAGCATCTTCTATAAGAAATTAAGCAGTGGTGCATTAGGACTGCAGAGACAGCATAACATTCACCTTATAGGACAGACCTAGAGAGAGACATTCAGCACTATGTAAACTAGATCCCTTCTAATCAAAATGTGTTTTCCTCTGGCTAAATAGAATGCAGGGCATATCTATGTACCTTATAAGCCGTGACTCTGAAAAGGATTATATATAAAGGAGTTATAGACAATAAACAGTGGCCGTGTCTACATGAGACAATGCGCAGTAGCTCATTACTACTCTGCAGTAGTGTCACAGGGCACAAACCCTGACACATCTGCTGCACAGTAGTAACGACCTGCTGCACAGTAATGAACTACTGTGCAGTGAGCATCACCCGGAAACCACGCGGGGACACTGCTGTGCAGTACCACCACTCACTGCGCACTCATTTAATACTTAGTAATGCACGTACTAAATGACCGCACAGTAACAACTGTATATGAGTATAAGTGGTAGGTTGTGGTTACCTCTGTATACAGCAGAAGTATACAAGGGTAGAAAAGGTAGGTGGGCTTATATGGGAGGGGGCAGTGATGTTGAGTCTGATTGTCCTGGGCTTTTATTTAGGTCAAAAGAGGCCTGGGACAATCCACTTTGAATGGCAATTAACTCAAATTAGCCATGACTCAAATTAGCCAAATTAGCCTACCTCTTATAAGAGGGAGATTGTGGCTACCTCTGTATACAGCAGAAGTGTGCAAACTGTGGCTTTTCAGCTGTGTATCCCCAAAATCTTGGAAGCCACTAACAGATAAAAAAAGTTAGCCATTTTCTCTATCTGTTCGTTTATTATTTTCTGTTATTTTCTTCAGTTCTGGCTTATTCCTTATTCTAAAAAGTCACTTAATGACAAAATGTTGTTTGAGGCGGGTACAGATTATTGATTCTGGGACATGCCCATCCAGAGAGTTTTGTGCAAAGGCGTGTCGAGATTTAGGTGTGCAGCTAGAAGGGTTAGAGAGTTAAGTCAGGCCCAGCACATGACATTAGTGAGACAGGTATAGGAATTCAGCACTCTGTTGTGGCATCTACATTTTAAAAAGCACGTTAAACTATTGGAGAGGGTGTAAAAAAAAAAGCTGGTTTGAGGGCTGGAGAAAATATCTCCCAGTGAGAGACTTACAGAGCTTTGATCTGTTTTACATACCAAAAGAAAAGAAGAGAAAGCTGAGAGTTGATTACAGTCACCTTGTGGGAGAAAATATGGGTCAATAAACAACTATTTTACAGAGGTAATAAACAGCAAGCTTTTCCCTCAGCTCTTTATCTGAGAAGAGCATAACAAGAACCAAAGGTTGGTACTAAAACTAGATACATTCAAATTATGAATTAGGCAGAAGTTTCTAACAGTGAGAGTGATTAACCACTGAAGTGAACTACCATGGAAGTGGTAGATTCTTCCTCTTGTGGCCACATCCTATCCTATGTATTAAGTATCTAAGTGGATTTAAGTGTCTACGTGCTTTCTAGTCTAGTCTAAGTCTCTGAAAATACATTTAATGAATCTACTTTTCTAACACACCATCATATTATCCCTAAGATTGACTCGCAAACAAGCAGCAAGGACAAGGATGGTCCACTTACCTTTCGTAATAACTTTTTCAGGGACTTGAATCAGGTGGACTAGGGTACCTAAATTCATTTATATGCCTAACCTCTTGGAATAGACTGCAGCCATTGGCTGCTTGTACATGCCATGGGGGTTTAATTCAGTTAAAAACACTGCTTCAATTTAGGGAGAATTAAACTGAACTAACCCCCTGTGGTGTGGGTTGCAGCTAGAAGGGTGAGTACACAAGGGTGTTGGACTGATCTTATCCTGCCTCTTCGGTGGCGGGGGGGAAGCTGCTGGGGCTGAGTGGTCCTTGAGCTGTGCAGGGCCCCCCAGGCTGCACCTGCCCCCTGGCACCTGATTGAGCCAGTCCCCGGGGGCAGCACAGCCACAGAGGGAAGCACTGGCTTCCAGTGCCCGGTGCACTGTTGCACTTCGTTAGGTAGCAAACTAAAACAGTTCAGAGGTGTTTTATCTTCCTACGTACCAAAGTCATTTAAAGCGGAATATGCCTCTGAGCGTGCAAACAGCAATGCCATTAACACGATGCAAAAGGGCATTTAAGTGACTTTAGGGATCAATTTTGTGGCGTGTACAATAGCGTAGCAATGTCTAAAAATGAAAACTGGATGACTTCCTAACGCTATACTGTGGTCAAGTACAAGTTACTGCCTGAGTACACAGGTAACTGGGTTAGATTTAAGAGCATCTAAAGGCTGTTTACAGACATGAACAAAAAGTACAGCGCTTTATGCACTGCATGCCTGGAAGAGGCATCACGTTAGTTTGACCCAGCTCTCCCAATGTATGTATAAATTGCATACTTCAGCAGGGCTTTTGACACTTTTATCTGGGTTTATACTACAAAAACAATTGCAGAATGAGAAAACATGCCTTTTGAATTCATTCCAGCTTGAAAGACATCAGCAATTGTTACTAGAAGTTGGCAAATAGTCTATAACGTGTAATTTGATGACTTTTACCTGTTCTCCTGTTCATTAATTACCTGTGAACAAATTGCAAAAATTCTCAAATGTATTTGTTGTTTGAAGTTATTTGCATACGACACAACCACATCTGTCTCTGCTGTTAACTTATCCACAGATCTTCCTCATTACTTTCCCCTTCCTTTTGTCTCTGTTTATTTACCTGTAGCATATTATATCAATCCTCCCTTGTGAATTCCCTGGGGGAGGACTATCTTTGTGGAGTTTCTTTACACAGTGCTTTTCTAGTAGGGTGCAAAGCTTTGTTTGCAGTTCTTAAATAACAATAGTTGTTCTCCACCTAATAATATTTGATGTGAAAATACCATATTTACGAGCATAAAACCCAAATAAGACATGTACTTTGTTCTGGAAAGGCAGAATGAAAGACAATTTTTTTCCCAGTCACAGCTGAATTGTGGCTGAATGGAGGAAGGACAGAGCCTGCTCATCATGATCACTTGCCCTCTCCTTCCTGCTTGGCCAAAAGCTGCTGCCAATTTGACAGGGGCTATAACAGGTTAAACCCCAGGCTTTCAGCTGCGGAGGGTGTGGGGGCAGGAGAGTGATGCTGAAAAGTGTACTCTGCTCCTCCTGCAAGTAAGCAGGAAGGGGACAAAGCTTCCAGGAGCTATTCCAGCATCCCTAGGCCTCTGTTTTGGCACATAAATATGCTCCCTCACTGAAAACATTTAAGCAGTGCACCCCAATTATGGCTGATTATTTTGGGGGAAAAGGCACATGTGATCTATGAGTAAGCATTGTATTAGCCAACAGTTCAGCATTGCTAATCTAGGAAACCTGCACATCACTTCAAAAGAGTAAGCCATATGGTTTTATATCTGTTCCCTGATTGGCTGAGCCATTTAATGAATTGGCTGATTGGGGAGCCACTTAAAAAAAACAACAGATCCCCACACTCACTGGTTGTAAAAGTGGTGATCAGGGCCTCTGGGGGCTCGCGGCAGAACCTCCCCATGCAGTGTGGAACAGTAAGAGGCAGCGGGGATTGCCCCCTCCCCCAGCTTGGCACCTGCGCAGCAACTGTTGCATTGTGTGGGTGCAGTGCAGCTCAGCAGCACACCGCACAGTGGCTGGGAGCTGGGGCAGCTCTAGCAGTAATCTGAAGCCCAGCACCACTCAGCCCCACTGGCCCCAGCTCCCAAGCAGTGTGCAGCACCTTGCCGAGCCGCGCCATACTTGTGCCATGGGACAGCTGCTGAATAGGTGCTAGGTGTGAGGTGCAGATCCTCACTTCCCCCTACTGCCCTGCACGAGCCCCCAGAGCCCTGATCACTGCTGCTACAGCCGATGAGTGCGGGGCTTTTTTTTTAAAAAGTGTCGAGAAGCTGGGGCTGGGTGGGGGATGGAGCCAGGCAGTTATGGGGGATTCTCCTGTGGCTCCCCCCACCTGCAGAGAGGCAGGCACAGCTAGAGGAGCTGCAGTCGCCCAGCTTTGCCTGCCTCTCCCTGGCCAATCCAAATCTCCAAATCTCTCTGAACCTTTTCCAAATGAATCTGGAGGCTTCAGATTTAATTTGAATCTTTTAATGGGTCTCCCAGTTCAATTCAGATTTGCAGATTTGGTCACCAGATCAGGCCAAACCTCTGAATTAAATCAGTGACCGAAGTTTTGCACAACCCTACTGGCCACATATTTAATTTATGGTATGATAAGACTGAGCCACAGCTCTTACACATTTTTTGTGGAACATCTTTGTGGCTTATTCCTCATTTTCTCATGCCATTAGTTGATTGAACATGTGGCTGGATAACAGCCTAAGATGTGATTACTTATGTCTTAAGTGTAATGTGTGGCAGGGTCCTCGTGTAATGCAGTGTCATTACTGTACAGTCTTTTAGTACTTGTTTATACTACTGTATAAGGTTGGGTATACACTAGTATAAACAAGTACCAAACGACTGTGCAGTACCTGAAGTTACTGCACAGTCGCACTGAGGACTGGCTGTTTCATGATGCTAACTGCATAGTAGCTCATGACTATTATTCAGTAGTGTCGCACAGTGCTTCCTACCACACGATGCTACTATCCAGTAGTCATGGGCTACTGAGCAGTCAGTGTCCCATGTAGTCATAGCTGCTGTGAAGTCTTTAGGGGGGCAGTATTAGTAGTAGATGGTGTCATTCTCATTTTGCAGGCAGGGAATTATGGCTAGAATTAAGTTTTAGACTATCCCCTATTTGGGAATGCCTACTGTGAGACATCATTTTTAGAGAATTCCAGAATATTTAGTAATATATGGAACTTCTGAATGTTTGAGGTTTATATGTTTACCAGCAATCTTAATTCTCAAGTTTCTTGACTTCTGAGTGTTTGACTGCAGCATTAGTTTGTCATCTCCTGTGTGGGATGACCTCCACTTTTAGTCTCAAACAATGTCTGGTTTACCTCCACCACTATTTCTTTAGCCACTTTCTCCTTTTCCAGCTAACCCTGACTTCTTTCCCCATCTGTTCTTTCTACCTCACTTAATCCAGCTCTGCCTATGTGCACTTAAATTAGACAGCTTTCTCACCCTGGCTGCCTGTTACATTGAAAATCTCACTAGGCATGTCTACACGTGCATTTATGCTGGCTTAAATGTACTGTGCAATAAATTCTTGTGTAATAAATGGGAATAGGCCGGTGTGCACACGTACAGGCATTAAAGTGCATTAACAATGTGTATGGACTGATTTAGGACTAACTTTAGTCCCAAGTCAGTCCACACATGCAGTGTTACTGAGCAGTAAGTTGTCTACATCTGTGTTAATGTGTAGTAACTAGTTGGGTGTAAATTTAATATCTGCATGATACATGTATCACATTTATGCTCAAGACAGCATAAGTCACCATATTTGCTGCACAGTATGTATGCACTCATGTAGGCATGTGCTTGTATTGCACAGTAATTTGGTTACTGCGCAGTAAATGCGCATGTGTAGACGCACCCACTGAGCCACAGGCTGGAGCACGCTCATTGTAGATGGAAGCTTCTGAGTTCTCAGTTGCCATGTTCTAGCAAGTTTTATGGAACACACACATGGTTTTTCAAAGGTTTATAAATTGGCCACATGTCTCCAGATTTGTACATATACAGCAAATGTCCAGATGCAAAGACCTTTATTCCATTTCATGTTTCTGACCCAGAGCATCAGGGCACTAGAGCTTCCGGAGAAAACAATATGAATGTTTTAACATGAACGTAACAATATGTTTTCCCTCTGTTGGATTCTGGGAAACAGCAGAACTATTTGGGGTTAAACTCTTTTTATTTATTTATTCAGAAAGGAAAGGGAAAAACCAACATGAGGAAGATAATGTGCATGTAAAATTTCAGGCTAGATGGTAAAAGTGGCACACAAATATAACCAGCTGAAAACAGCTTTTTACTATAGGAAGTGTTCAGCAACCTTCATAATAGGCAGTGCTACCAGGCCTCTCTGTACTTAAGAACATGAATAAATCGGCATGATTAGAGCCAGGAACGGTAAACTCTTCCATGAGGGTGAAAACTATTTCTTGTTTTTATACAGAATCTTGCATAATGGGACCTCTGTGTTAACTGAGGTCTTTAGACAGTCTCCTGGTGAAAATAATAACGATGCAGATGCGTATGTTAACTGTAAAGTTTTTTTAAGTGAACAAATAAAAAAGCAGCAGGCATTCCTGTCCGTGTTGAGAATATTTGGAAAGTTACTTATTTTGTGTGGAAGATAGGGCAAATGAACAAAATATTCACCCTCAGCCTCAGACATTATTTGGTAAAGTGTGGCGGAGAGTGGATAGTTACAAGTGAGTTGTTAAACTCTTGATAGCAGGGGAATTTCGTAATGGAAACTGTGACAGACTCTTAGTTCGTGCAGCATTTGCAAGCGCCTCTATAATTAGTTTGCTACCAACACCACAAACTGCTCTGCATTAAATTTATTAGCTGAACATACCGTACTGCAGACATCCAGAGTCTTTTTTTCTGTCCACAGAATTAGATAATAAGCAGGCTGCTGCCTCACACACTTTCTCTGGGACACTACACAATTGTTTCCTTTATTTTGAGGGCAAGCTGAAAATGAGACTGTCTTTTTCCCTGGGGGTGTGAGAAACATTTCTAGGCAAGCTTTCCATTTGACCTGCACCAAGAAACTAGGCAGTTTAGAAAAAAAAAACAACCCAAACAAATCTGTAATCAAAGACTGTAGGACTCTAGAAACCATTTAAAATCTGGAGGCCTTTTTAACTCATCAAGCTGAATTCTGCACCTTTTTGTTGAGAAGTTTGGAAGTTGGGGGTGGGCAAAATACAGCCCGTGGGCCAGATCCAGCCTGCCAAGAGCCTCCCTCCAGCCTGTGGAGCCCCTTCAAAGCCTAGCCAATGGTAGCTACCTCTGTAAAAGCCCACAGCAGCAGCCGGCTCAGGCTGTTTCCTTGGGTTCTGGTTGAGAGGCAACCAACCTGGACCTCAGTCCCTGGCTCAGACCACGTTGGCAGAGTGAGAGGGGCGGGAGGGTGGGCCAGAACCTGTGGCACCGGAGGGGGGAAAGAGTGTCTGGGGCAGCTTCTGCTTTGCTGCACAGGGCTGGAAAGGGCAAGCCCAGGAAAGCGGCTGCTGGGTAGGCTTTCCCCATGCCATGGCGCTTGGGCTCTGCGGGGTTGGGTTGGGTCCACACTGGGGAGGGGACGCAGCAGCTGGGCTGTAGCTCTGGCCCAGTCAGCACCAGGGAGGCGAGGTGGCGGTGGAGCCATGTGCCGCTCGGGACATGACTAGCCTGGCCGGAGCAGCAGGGGCTCAGCTGCACTGGTCAGTCCTGAGCAGCACATGGCTCCACCACTGCTTCTGCTGGCTGGTGTAGACCTGACCGGGGTCCTCCCACATCCCCAGCAGCAAATGGGAAGTTGGCTTCAGCTGCATGCTGCTTTGGATGGGACGGACCCAGCCAGGTCAGCACGGGCCATGAAAAGCAGCATGCAGCTGAAGCTGGCTTCCCACATTCTGCTGGGGATGGAAGAAGCCTGACGGGGTTGGCATTGGCCAGAAGAAGCAGTGGCAGAGCTGTGTGCTGCTTGGGACAAGACGAGCCTGGCTGGAGCGGCAGGGGCTCAGCCACATTTTCTCCCTACACGCGCACGCTGCTTTTCCTGGCGGTGCTGACCTGACTCATCCTGTCCCATCCAAAGCAGCATGCAGCTGAAGCTGGCTTCCCATCTGTTGCTGGGGATGCCCAGCTGGATCAGAACTGGCCTACAGAATTGGCAGTGGAGCCTCCTGCCTTTTGGGACCAGCTGGCACAGGTAGGGGGGAAGTGCAGCACCACATGGGGAAGCCACCGCTTTTTAGGGGATGGGCTGGCCAGGCCACACTGGGGAGGGGTCCCACAGCACTGGAGGGTGTTGTGCTGGTGAGGGGACCTGGGCCTTGGATGGCTTCTCCTGTG
>JAGPOW010003642.1:12413637-12439455 GCA_030014935.1 Caiman crocodilus
CTTACAGGAAGTTCAAACACATCAGACAAGAGTGCTCAGGCTTTAAAATGTCTGCAGCATAGGTTTATTATCACTGCGCAGTGATTCTCTTAACTCAATGCAAGTATAAAAAAAATCAGCAATTTCTTTATTTCTTTAGTTCAACCAAACATTATATTGAAAAGCTTATTTAGATAGCTTATAAGAGTCTCCAAAAAAGCTCTATAGCTCAAGCTTCATGAAGAAACGCTATTCCATTATTCCTTCTCTCCAACAGCTGGTACCTCATTCGCCAGTTAACATCCCCAATTAGGGTAATCACTCTAAAACTTTGGAAGAAAAAGACATGCTGTAGGAAAGAAAACAAGGCTTTATCTCTTCCAGTTATTTCTTCTGGGTAAATAATTAAGCAATTTAACCCTGCCTGAGATCTTTCTCAAAGGAGAGTTCAGTTAACAGAGTGCTAACATAAATCAATGTAATCCAGGCTTTTGTTAACATGTTCTTTTGAGCATCTGCAGTAACGTGACATAACAGAGTTATATTAACTTTGATTATTTATTATTATCTGTTCGCCTGGTATATAGGTATTCTAGAAAATTAAAGGCCCATCAATTAACTTCTAAGCGTAAGAATACTCTTTTATTCTGTCTCCCTCCTTCTCAGTCTAATCCATCTTTTTATGATGGTCAAATACTGATGATTGAGTGCAAAGAGGCTTGTGCTGAGTGCTCTACCACATAGCTGTTCGGCAGACAACTAGCCTGCAGTAGGCTTTCAAAGTGCTGCGAATGCAAAAAACTATATGGGGTACAAATGCGGTCCACAACTGTTGAGCTTCCTCTAAGAGTGCCAAGTTCTTGTTTGTCACATGCTTGGATGTAGGCTTCATCAACTAGATTTCTTGCCAAGAACATGGGGTCACAGTCATTACAGTCACAAGACCATGTAAGTATTGAATTGGAGATGTGGCTGTAGTACAGTAGGAAGACATTTTATGATTCTCTGGGCGCGTCTACACATCACCATACAGCGCATTATGGCAATGTAGTGATCACTGTGTCTACATGTGAACACGAGCTACATTGTCATAGCAGCGCATGCCCTGGATATAGCGTGCCACTATGGCGATGTAGCGGCGAAATGTACCCATGCGTCACATGCACGGTGCAGTAACTGCCCGTACTGGGCTATCCTTTAGTATCTCCAAAAGGTAGCAACATTGCTGTATGGTGACCTGTAGATGTGCCCTCTAGGCACATAAATGTGTACTTTTGGAAGTGCTAGTTATGAGAAGTTAGTCTGCGAGGTAGGGCACCAAAGAGAACGATAATGTCATCTCTGTGTTCAGCAGCCTCAGCAAAGGACAACTTAATCTTGATTAGTCATTGCTATGAAAGATCTTACATAACTTGGACTGGACACAGTGGATCTGAATGCCCATTAAAATATTGAAATTTGTGTCTGGAACAGAACTTTTATTGTGAAAAGCCTGAAAGAAGACATTACGTTCAAATATTTTAGAACTTTGAAGAAACTTATTTTCAGAACTGAACCCTGTGAAGCAAACCTATCTCAGATTCATACTTAAAAATCTCCCCTCCTAATAGGGTTCACGGCCCATCAATCATTCATCACCTTAATACAAGGATCAGAACAATAGCAGGCAGAAGGAGGTCGTATCATTTGCTTGCTTTGCTTTATCAATGGTAATCATTAAAACTTCCCTGTTTGATAACATTTAACAGGCTTTTCAGACATTTTCTGACAAGCATAGTCAGTGCTTCATCCTCTTAGTGTCCAGGAGGGATGATGAATCAGAAGAAAGGGATCAGCAAGGGAAATTCTGGAGCCTTATGAAAAGCTACTGTTTTAATTTATGTCTTCTTTTACCCCAGTGCTCATGTCAAACCTGCTTCCTATGGTAAAAACATGCACAAATTAGACATTATAAAGTCAAATGAGTCCTTTAACTGCTACTTCAAAACAAACAAGTTGATCCATAAAAATGCACCCAGTTACAAATGGCTTTTAAAGAAAAGTGCCCAAGAATCACCTGCCTTTGAGGATCTGCCTGGGTGCTGAGTCAAATTTTGCATCCCACTGAGGCTCAGGTATAAAGATACCTCTTCAGCTAGGAGCCAGTGAACAGAGAAGAAACTGGGAGGTAAAAATCTGACTTCCTGTTCCTTTTCAGTTTTTTAAATGTTTATCTGGTTTTGGAAGATATAGGACTAAATATCAATAGTAACAGACAAGCTAGAAGGAATCAGTGTATCAAATGGGGTCTGTTTTTAAAGTTAAAAACAAGGAAAATAAAAAATAGCATGGTTATTTCCTTCCTTGTTTTGCAATAAGTTTTCCTTTCCCCCCACAATGAAAGGACAGTTTTTTTCCCCCTACTGTAACGTACAGTGGCAAAGAGCTAAGTCAATCATAGGTTCTTCAATTACTAGAACCTGTCAAGTCTAGCAAGCATCAGTTGATGCTCCAAGACATCAGTGCTGTTATTTATATCCCTGTTCACTAAACTTGTATAATTTGGTTATGTTAGAGATGAATCTGTTCTTTCCCAAAAGCAGAGAATGTGGATACTAATCAGATTCATAAGCAGGCACCTAGCTGTAGTGAATACATGCATTTTCACAGGTTTATGACCCCCTGGCCCCAATAGGTAGGTTGTAAATAAAGAAAAGAAAATTTAGCCTGACTATCAGGGAGGTTATTGTAAAGTAAGCTCTATTTTCCTACTGAAACCCCACCTGGCTTTAGTGATTTATACCAGAACTGTAAAATGCACGCGTGCGCACGTGCGCACACACATACATGTATATGTGTATATTTAACATATACATAGTGAGAGAGACTGGGAAGGAAATATGTGATCCAAAATATAATAATTGGATATTATTTTTTCTTGGTTTTTTTTCTTTGATACCTTTATGTATAGTTCACACCATATCATTTCTTTGATACCTTGCTTCTGTGGTAAAACATTGGGAGGAGTTGGGGTCCAGTGTCAGTTCTCACCCATGGAAAGTGTTAAGATGAGTCTAAGATGGAAGGAAAGACTCTAGCAATAGCCATGCCAAAATTCTTTATTTTGAATAACCTTGGATGCAACCCAGCTCCCAGCAAAGTCATTATCAGATTCCCATTGAGATCCCTGGGTTCTGGAACGGACCTATTGTTAATAAAAAAAAAAAAATCTAAAACCAAAGCCAAACATTCTTTGGCAGATGTTTGAATTTAGAGGATGTATCAAAATTTATCCCTAGTTTATTTTTGAAAAGGGAGAAAATGGACTTTTTTTTTTTTCTAACTCAGTAGTTCCTATGCCCGATCTTTCTGAGTTTACAACCTGTTTCGATAAGCTTTTGACCCCGTGTCCATTGCAAGCTACCTTTTCCAGTTGAATTTCACTTGCATCTATAAGGCCGCCTTTCTGCCTCACAACCATGGATAACACTATTTATGCAGGCACCGTTACTAAACTCCCTGGCCAGGTAGCATCAAGGCCATAATTCCACAGTGTCCAAGCATGGCATCCAGAAACATGCAAACAGGGTGCATCTATACATGCAATTAATATGAAGAAATAAACTCTAGCACAGTTTGTGCTGCAGCCAACTGCTTCCACGTGTGGCTTCTATATGCTCATGCAGGACCGCAGCAGTTTGAGCCAGGGCCGACCAGCCTTAGGCTGGCAGGGGCCCCAGGGGTCAGCCCTGGGCTCCGGGTGGTAGCATCAGGAAGCAGAGGGGCTGACTGAGGCTCCAAGGTGCTAAAGTGCGGAGCTAAATAGCAGGCAGACTCTTCCCTTTAGCACCCTTGTGCTCCAGCCAGCTCCTGTTACCATCTGTATGTGCCTTTCAGCACAGGTAAGCACTCTACCATAGGATAATACTGTTGCCAACAATTCTTTCTGACAGCAGAGTTAATAAATTTACTGCACCCTAATGCCAGTGTAGTAAAGCATATGTGTACATGCATCCATGAAAAAGCAACAGGAATACCTTGGCACATAGGCACCTGTTTTGTTTTTTTGCCTGTGGGTGCTTGTAGATGTCAAAAACCCCCCAAAATGTGCTTTACCTTTAGCTTTGCAAAGATGAGCCCGTGCATGCCCAGAAGACCCAGCATGTTACATCAACCCAGCTCTGCAGTATCTGTAAAGATCAGGTGTTTTAGTGGGGCTTTTTTTGGTATTATTATCTAATAGCTGATTGAATCAGTTTCAGCTAAAAGTGCCAAAAAGTCTCACTGAAGTGCCCAATCTTTACAGATGCTTTTGAGCTGTGTTAAAGTAACATGCTGTCTCTTTCAGTAAAGTGCATTTTTTAAAAATGTCTGCAAGCGTGGCTCCATGGGTACTGAGCACCCACTATTTTTTTTCAGTGTGTGCTTGAGCCCCAGAGCACCGATGGTGTTGGTGCCTATGCCCTGGCATGGGAACACTGTGTGCTTGGTAGGAGTTGGTTTATAGGGATGTGGGAAGCGGATCCTATTCAATTCAGATTCGGCCCAAATCGGGGCAGCGATTCGATTCATTGATTCGGATTACTGTCCCAATTCGATTCAGCTGAATCCAAATCTGAAGATTTGATGGTGATTTGGAGAAACAGCGATTTGGCCATAGACACAGCTTTAAATGTTTTTCCTATGTACCGTGCGGTACCAGGCGTGACTTATGAATGCTGTGATGCTGGGGCACACGAAGCGCCCACATGCTCGATGGCAAACCTGGAAGTAGACCAGAAGTACTTCTGGTCCACTTCTGGGTCTCCCGGGGAGCACGCTGGGGCCCCCTCCCGTGCCCCACTGGCTTGGCAATCAGCTACGGAAGGACCCCAGGTGCTCTCAGATGCAGGAGGCTCCAGTCGCCAAGCTGGGGTGGGGGCATGGGAGGACCGGACTTGAGGTATATAGAAACAACATTTAACGCTGTGTCTATGTCCAAATTGCCGAATCTTTCTGAATGTCTCTGAATCAATTGGATGGGTTCCAATTTGATTCAGAGAGATTAAAGAGTCTCCTGATTTAATTCGGATTTGGAGCTTCGGCCACTGCATCAGGCTGAATCTCCGCCAAATCGAATCAGGGACTGAAGCTTTGCGCAGCTCTATTGGTTTATAGAGATGCGCTGCTCTAGGAACAGACAAGACTGTGGAGCGCTATTCAAAGGGTCTGATGCATTTGTGTTTTCTGTGATAGTGATTGATTGATTCAGACTGTTCCTCTGGCACTCATTGCTGTAATGAGATGGAAAGAAAGCCCGGAGGTTAGGGCATTAGTTTTGGAGAAAACTTCCTAATTTACCAAAGCAGCTGAAACTGTCCTACTGCATGCTGGGGAAAATGGATGGAGAGCATTGCTATAATGTGGTCAGCTACAAGCAGCAGACAATAAGAAAAACAAAATTTTGCACAACTCTCCCTAGACAACTGGGTGGAAACTTGGAGAATGACGATATTTTGAGTGGCTAATCTCAACAGAACATGGCCCAGATTCACACCATTTCTTTTTTTCTAGCACAAAACATCCTGCTTTATAACCCTAAAGGAAGCAAGTAGTGCTATTCCTAAAGCCACTCACTCTCTCTCTGTTTTCTTGCAAAATGTCTGCCTGGAAACTTCCTCAGTTCCCCCTATTGCCTGCTTTCCTGCCATATATGTAATTAAATGGTGTGCCTATCCTCTCCTGTATGGCAAGTTCCAGTTGCAAGGGAGCAATCTGATGCACCGAGGTGGTTTGTAATCTCTGTGTGTCTCAATTTACCGAGGTGAAAACCTTTGAAATAATCAACTTAAGAGGGTAGTTAGGAAACGGAATTGATTAGAAAGTGCTTTGAGATCCACACGGGTCTCGTGATATGGACAATGAATATCACTTGCTGAGCAACTGTATTCATATTATGCATTATAGAAGAGATTCTTGCTCTTTGGCTCACACACATGAAAAAAAAAGTAAAAAAACCTCCCAAAACAAAATTCCTTTTAAGCGGGCTAGAAAAACCCCGTATTTTTTTAAAAAGAAAGCTGCGGTTTACTCGATGTTTCAAAAAATTTGTTTCCATGTGTGCTTGTCATCTCCCTTCAGAAAACCTATACCAGATATAATGGAAACAGTGTCAAGGGCGATCAAAATGCCAGCGCATCTGTCAGTGGATCACCTTATGACAACAAGTGATAAGCCTCCTAATGCTGAAGTGATGAATGTGCCCAAATGTGGACGCTGTGCTCGTGCGAGACAGCTGAAAAACACAAATATGAACAACTAGACATGAGGACATGCCTCTGGGGAGACCCCACTAGTTTTTGTATCGCTTGACTGATTCTAGTAGCCAGCACATTTTTACCACAGAGAAAGATAAGTGTGCTTATCAATACAGCGCCACGGCTCAGAAGAAGAGTAGTCACGAGGAAGGAACACATCAATCATATCTAGATATCAAATGTGACCTTTTGTGTGTTCTTTCAAATGATGTTTTACTTCCCATACTTTCCAAGTTTCCATAATGCATTTGGAGTGCATTATAATTGAGCAATAATATAGATGCAAGCAGCAACAGGCTTATGCAGAGAGAAATGGCATATATTATATGCTACGTGCCAAAGAGCAGATGATTTCATTGCGAGGAAGAAGGTATGCGGGTTCTATTTGTGACCACAAACAAAATTTAGTATGTAAGTGGGGCATAATTTACAGCATGTAAAACTTTAAAGCAGTCAAACATGTTTTCATAGGAAACTGAAAAGGTGCAGGGGAAGAAAATCCATTTTTTAATATGCTATAAACTAGCTTAAATATACTACTGAGAAATATAAAAGTATATTCCCAAAGCTGAGTCATAGGCACATAAAGTATTTGCTCTCCAAATGTTTGTTAAAGCCTTAAAAACACTCATTTTATTAAGCTGGTTTAGAGGAGACACCTGCTGTAACACACATAAAATCATATTTAATGACACTAAATATCATAAGTAAAGACCTATCAGTTGAAATGCTGTATGAATAAATATTGGTATATTAGCAATGGATGTAGAAATCCATATTAACAAATGGATATAAATACATTTAGTTGTATTTCTCTGAGCAAGATGTTAAAAAAGAGAGCAATCCATACTATTGACCTGACTTTAATAATTTTTACTTTAGATTAGCTCAGTAAAACCACAAATCTCAGCAACTGTTCATAACAAGCATTCTAACTTTTGACTAAGCATGCAGATCGATACCTTCTTATAGTCGAAACAAACAGAACCACCAACTGCAGCAGTCGGGTCTCAAAAGGTAACGAGCACTTTCTCAGTTTCTAATAAATGAAGAAGGCAACATCAATTGTTTTGGTCATTAATGTCTTTGAACAGATGCTGCTTATTTTTTTGTTAGAGCTGTATCTTACTCCCAGGAAATACAAGATTCCAAGGTATCTTACATCTTAAAAGAGCACTTTGTTTGAACAGTGACTTACTCAAAAATCAGGAAATTACAAAGTTGGCGCCACATTTGGGGTTAAGAACGAATCAGCGTGGAATGTGGGGATTTTTGCCTGCCTTTGTGGCAGAGGGCATGGTCCGCTCCCTTGGATATCTCAAGTGTATTTAAACAACCACTTCCTGTCCTTGCAGTAGCAGGGCATTTACAATGCTCTTGTCCCCTTGCATTACCTGAGGCAGGTTAGGATGTTCCTGGTTTTAGGCACTGTGCCTGGTAGGTGCATGGCAGGGTATTTGTGTAGTTTTAAGAACAGCTGACAAACACTCGTATAGAATAGTCTGGCTAGGCACGATCCTGTCTTGAGCAGCGGGATGGATTAGGTAACCTCCCGAGGTCCCTTCCAACCTTACCTTTCTATGATTTTATGTTGGTGTGCATGGCACCTTAACTTCAACTTCTTCTGCGTGGACTGTAAGGAATACAATTCAGTTCTCAGTTGCTCTTGGGCATAACATAGCAAAAATGTGGTGAAGGGAAACTATACTGCAAGCCACTTTTCTATCTCATCCAAGCCTAAGGTTGACCACTGGCTGCACTGGTCGGAAGCAAAAGTTAGAGTGAAGGCTGTTCTAACTTCTGCTGGATCGTCCAAGTCATCTTCTATCTTGATCCACACCTTAATTTAACTCTTATATAAAGCTGTTGTCTTTTTAAGGGGCTTTAAAGTCAGCTCTGTGTGATGCCGACTGATATCTTAGAGTGTGGTACATTTAATGTAATCAAGTATATGGGTCAGATCTAGCCCATGTCGTTGATCACAGGTTGTTTATTTCACAGGAACTCTGCAGTGTTCAGCATACTGCTTAGATATTATATAAGGGAGCTGTTGAGACTTCCTTTTTAGCCTTAGTTCTTACAGTCTGAATATTATGAATATTAATAGGAAGGCCCCTGCTTCAGTCAGTGCTCACCAGCCAGTCTCTGCAAGGAATGAGACATAGGTCGGGCAGGAAAAATAGGAAGTCAGCTCCTCAGCTCATTAAGACAATGGAACTCTACTGATTTGCACTGGCTGCAGCTCTGTCCTACTATAGAGCAAGGTAATTAATCAAAGGCGAATTCTTGAAAATAACTGCCCTGGTTTTGCTCAAGCTTTTTCTGAGACAGTCTCTGACTGAGGCTGGATATGGAAAATTTCTACTCAGAAAATTAAACTATCATAAAACTATAACTGAGCTCTGAAAACAACCCTGTAGAGTGGAAAACTAGACAATTTTAACTAGGTGTCATGCTGGGTCTCTAGAATATTTCAAAGAAATTCTTTTCATTGTTGCCAATTTAATACTGGGCTGAGCTATGGCAAGTTTGGCTTCATATGTCTTTGATCTGGGGGCAAATGCTTTACATATGTTCAAAATTGATCCCTGAGAGCTTAGTTTCATTCTTTATAGCTAAGAGGAATACACGTTAACAACTGATGTAACATGCTAGCTGTAACCGTCTCCTCGTGATACTCTCACTGAAATAAATTCATCCCTGCTGTAACTCCACTGACATCAACAGAGTTAGGGAGATAAATTTACCCCATTATTGTAAAGTGCTTTAGTATTTGATGTTGCTATTCTGAAAAGGCATGCAGTAAAAAAATAATAATTTGCTTTTCCCTGGATGTACACCCCTCCCACCCATCCACACACATGCACGCTCTCCACTTTTCCTCAACCTCCTTCATACACTATGCTTCCCAGTATCCCATTTCTCTAGTTTCCCCCTCTCTTAGACCTTTCCCGTTCGGTAGCTCCTGTACAGCAAGAGGCTTGTGAGAATAAATCTCTAGGATGAATGGTCATTGTTTACTAGTATTTTTCAAAAGTGAGAGTTTATTTGTCAGCAGAGACTGAAGAATGAAAACTCTTTCAGACTAACTCATGAAAAATTGCCCTCTTTCAACATGGCTGCCACAAACCATTGTTCACAATAGGCCTCATGCCACAGGCTGCTCTAAGATGCCATATCTCAAAATAGCCATCGTTTGGGTGTTATTGGAGAAATTCAAGTCTAAAAGGTAACTAGGAAGTTATGGCTCTGAGTACATGGTTAGAACAACCTGCAATTTTAAAGACAGAGCTTTATTTGTTGTTGTTGTTGGAAAATGCTGATTTCTGTGAACCTTTTCATTACTGACAAAAGAAAAGCAGCTTTGATGAATTTCTTGATCCAAAATGTTTTGGAAAACAGTTCAGAATCGAGACAATGTTTCATTTCTGGTTCAGGATATGTATTTTTTTTCATCAAGGAAGTGAATTGCAGGCACTTTGTAAATGGTCAGACCTAAACAAAATATTTTGACTCACCATAGCTGCATTTTTTTTTCTCTCCAGATTTTCAAGTTGTAAACATTTTGGAGATATTGACCCATTGCGATTTGGCATGGGAAAGTATTTTGAAACATTAAATATTGTCATGGAGCGAGAACACCATTTTCTTCCCATATTTCTATACAAAATGCAGTATTAATATCGGTTTTAACCTCATATCTAATTTCTCATCCAGTATTGATTGATACACTTTGCTTTTTGCTGACATTATAGATTTTCTCGATGTGCCTTCTGATATATATGCCTCTGTGTTTATAGTATGCAGAAAAAAACTTTTCAAACAGCTCTAGTAGTCAGCTGCACAAAGAATATCATTACACATGTGTTTTGTTCCTCTGATTTATTTTGTCTTAATTAGTTCATGCAATATGTAGTTGAAAAATAGTTCAATGACAGGTGTTCCCACTGAATCACTAAATACTGTTTAGACTGGTAAAAATATCTCGTTTGTGGCCTTAGAGGACTGTATGCTAGATCCCTGAGGCAGGATGGTTGAAGGCAGGCTATATATTTCATATATGGCAAGCCTGGAGCAAATATTTTCTGACATGATCCAATAAATCAAGTTTTCTTTAACAGGAAATAATAGAACTATATATTACATATTATAACTTCAGTGGCAACAAACAGTTCATCATCCCTGCCCTTTCTATAATGACAACGGTCTGAACAAAAAAAAATAATTTAAACTTTTATGTATAATGTTTAATATTTTAGTGCCTATTTTCATTTATGCTAGACCTGTTTATACTCCTCTGACAGCAAAAAAGAAGTTTACAATAAGCATACATATACTTTGCTTCTTGTTTAACCTGTGACTGCAGCTCATGTAGACATACCTGAGCTAGTTCTAAATGATTAAATGGCTACAGCACCAATATCCATTTTACCTAAAGTACTATGGCTTCAGTACAGGCTGTAAACCAGCTACAAACTCAAGAGTAAATGCTGATGGGTCTAGCCCACTCTGAGCTGCACGGTGCCATGGTTACACTGTTATCAGTTCTCTGAGCTAGTTAGTGTAAAACCAGTTCAAATATGTTTATATAAGCTTTTGTGGCACATACACACTATACAGACCAAAAATTTGACAAAAATCAGTTGTCAATACCCACACACTCAATACACATAAACAGATCACTAATTATTATATTATGCACATAATTATATATATATAAAATTTGCCAGTTCACACACACACACCACCCACCTACACATACACACAGGTGAGTTCCTAACTTGGGTGGTATGGTGTGTATGTGTGTGCTTGTGGTACTTGGGGTACCTAGGGTGCTTGGTGAATATGGGAAGGGGAATCAAGTGTCAGAGATTTCCAGAAGGAGGGAAAGGAGGGAGATAGATGGAGGTGAAAATGAGAGAGGGAAAAATAAGAGAGTAAAAGTGCCACGAGTGAAAGTTGCTAGGGCCAGGATTTGAACTGGCAGACTGGAAAGGGAACTGGGGTTACTCAAGGTCACTGGTGTTGGGGTGGATGCAAGGGAAAAAGCTCAGTGGCAAGGAGGAGGCAGCCAGGAAAGAGAGAGGCAGAAAGCTGGGAGGTTGGGGGGCTGGAAACTGAAGCAGAAAGCTGAGCTATCAGGGGGGTAGCTGGAACTGAAAGGCAGAAAGCTGGGAGATAGCCGGGAAATCAAGGAGGAGGGTTGGGAGGTCAATAAGACAAAAACGCAACTTGGGGTTTCAGAAGAATAGGTTTATTAAACAGACAACACACTACACAGCCCCACAAAGTTATTGGTTCCTACACACACACACAAGCACTCACATACACACCCACACAATGGTAGCAGAAGAGAAAAAGTCTTGGCGGAGAGATTTAAGTCAAGGTATTTAGGGACAAATCCAGGTCCTTTTCTTGCGGAAAGAAGGTGGGTAATAGCTACCTATCCTGGGCTGTGAGTTGATTCTTAATAGCCAGTCAGGGTCTTCTCCAGTAAGGTGTTATCCAGAGAGGAGTCGCTGGCAAGGCCATGGGGTGGATAGGTGGTGTGGCATGGTGCTGGTCCAGATGGAGAGGGTGTCCCACTGGGTCCATCTTCACTGCCCCCTTTTATAGGGGCAGACCTTCTCTGACCCTAGTGGCAGGGGCATGCCCAGGAAAGGGTCAGCCCCTGATGCACTGAGCATGTGCATTCCAGGCAAGGATATGCAGTTTCATGTGTCTGTAATGGTGGGTTGGCTGGTTTCTACAGCAGTCTTTGTTTTCCAAATCTTGAGCCAGGGAGGGTCAATGCAGAGTAATGATTGGGTTGTTGAATTGATGGTTCGGTCATTCAGAGGGAGCTATCTTTAGATCAACTGCCATTGTCTCTCAAGCACCCTCATTCATCCCCATTCATTCAGGAACCAATTTACATGAGACTGACTAGGTGTGAGTCATAGGTTACACCCAGGCAGAGGACACAAGATGCAGACTTGATATACAAAAAAAAAAACCCTTGACATTACTTGACATTACTTTACAGACACAGGCCTAAACCAAATAGTATTAATATCAGACAATAAAAATCAATGCAAAAATAATAGGAATACAATATAATACAATATATAACAGTAAAAATCAATACCAACATAGCAGAACACTATTTACAATATAAAAAGGAGCTTATTACAACAATAGAATGCAATAACTTAGCTTAGCTCATCTAGTACTACTTGTAATCACTTATAAGAGATAGAGAGGGCAGAGAGAAAATCAGAAATGGTTATGGCAAAGGGAAGGAGTGTATTTTTAAATGAAAAAAAAGAAAAACCGGGCGGTTTGCTATACCTGTACTTCCTTAGTTTGCCATATAAAAAACCCTCCTAAAATCAAGATATACCACATCTACTGCTCTTCCCAGTTCCATAACCTGTCCTCTCATCATAGAAGGCAATCATGTTGGTCAGGCATGATTTGACCTGGTGAATCCATGGTGACTGGTCTTAATCACCTTCTTCTCCTTCAGGTGCTTAGAAATGGATTCTCTGAGGATCTTCTCCATGATTTTTCCAGGGAATGAGGTGAGGCTGACTGGTCTGTAGTTCTCTGGATCCTCCTTTTTTCCTTTCTGAAATATGGGCACTATGTTTGCCCTTTTCAATCATCCAGGACCTCTCCTGATCACCATGACTTTTCAAAGATAATGGCCAGCAGCTCTGCAATCCCATTAGCCAATTCCCTTAGCACATTTGCATGCATCCTGTCTGGCCCCATGGATGTGTATCTGTTCAGTTCTTTTAAATAGTCCCAAACCTATTCTTTCATCACTGTTGGCTGCTCCCCAAACTGTGCTGTTGAGGTGCAGTAGTCTGGGAGATGACCCTCTCAGCCTTCTTTTTTGGAGCCTGAACAGGTTCAGGTCCCTCAGCTTCTCCTCGTAGGGGCTGCCTTGACCATACAGGTGGCCCTCCTTTGGACCCTCTCCATATTGGCCACATCCTTCCTGAAGTGCAGCGCCCAGAACTGGACACAGTACTCCAACTGTGGCCTGACCAGTGTTGCATAGATGGGGAGAATAACCTCCTTGGACCTGCTTGAGATGCATCTGTGGATGCATTACAAGGTATGGTTGGCCTTCCTGACTGTGTCCCCACTTTGTCAGCCCATGTTTGTTGTGGCATCATTGATGACTCCAAGACCTTTTTCTGTCTCAACATTGGTGAGAAGGGAGTTCCCTGGCCATAGGTGTGCTGCTGGTTCTTCCTCCCCAGGTGCATTACCCTGCATTTGTCAGCGTTGAACCCCATCCTGTTCTCATCAACCCACCCTGTAACCTGTCTAGGTCCACTTGCAGCCTGTTCCTTTCTACTAGCATACCCACTTCACCCCACATCTTAGTGTCATCTGCAAATTTGAACAGGGTGCTTTCTACCTCTTCGCCCAAGTCACTGATAAAGATGTTGAATAGCGAGGGCCTGAAGACTGAGCCCTGGGGAACCCCAATGCCCACATCCCTCCAGGTTGAATAAGACCCGTCTACCACTACCACCCTCTGGGTGCAGCCCTCCAGCCAGTTAGTGACCGATCTGACCATGTAGGCATCAACACCACTGTCTCCTAGTTTCTCACTGAGAATGCGGTGAGAGACTGTGTTGAAGGCGTTCTTGAAGTCCAGAAAGACACTGTGATACCTGCATCCAAGGACTTGGTGACATGGTCATAGAAGTCCACCTGGTTGGTTTGACAAGACCTGCCCCTAATGAAGCCATGCTGATTGTCCCTGAGCATAACCTCCCCTGCTGGCCCTTCTTGGACATGGGTCAGAATAATTCTTTCAAAAAGCATCCCCAGGACCAAGGTAAGACACACAGGCCTATAGTTTCCTGGATCCTCCTTCCTCCCTTTTTTGAAGATGGGGGCCACATTGGCCCTATTCCAGTCCTCCAGCACATCACCCGAGCGCCATGAGTGCTCGTAGAGCTGTGGCAGAGGTACCACAATGACCCCTGCTAGTTCCTTCAGCACTCTGGGGTGGAGATCATCAGGACCTGAGGATTTAAATAAATCTAGTCCCTCCAGAAGTTCCCTAACAAGGTCCTCATTAACCCTAGGCCTGGGTGTGCCTCCCACAGGGACCTCAGGGGTGCCAGTGGGGAGATATCCAGGTCTCTCCTCAGAAATACGGAAGCAAAGAAATCATTGAAGATGTCAGCTTTACCGTCAGGTGAGATGACTAGATTTCCTAGCATGTCCTGCAGAGACTTCTTGTTGTCTTTGATCTGGGTCGCTAGTCCCAGCTTCATTTCCACCTTGGCCTTCCTGACTGCCCCCCTACATCCCTGAGCTACCGAGGTATAGCCCTCTCTTGTGATGGTTCCTCCCTTCCAATGGGTGTATGCCTCCTTTTTTGTTTGGAGACATTCCCGGATGCTTTTGGTGAGCCATGGGGGCCTTTGCGCCCTCTTGCCCCCTTTGACTTGTGTAGGGATTATTTCCCTTTAAGCTTGGAGGATTGCCTCCTTAAGGAATGACTTCTCCTGGACACTCAACTCCCTCCTGTTCCCTCTCAGTGCTTCCCCCAGTAGTTTTCTCACCTTATTAAAGTCCGCCCTCCTGAAGTCAAGGGATGCTGCCTTGCTGGAGGCTTTTGCCACCTTGGGGTGGATGGTGAATTCCAGCAGATGATGATTACTATCACCCAGGTGGTCAAGCACCTGCAGACCCTGTACCATGTCATCGGCCATGGCCAGGACCAAATCCAACAAGGCGTCTCCTCTGGTGGGGTTGTGTACCTCCTGGGTTAGATAGAAGTCCTGTATGTCAGTTCTAACCCAGAGCACTTCTGTTTGCTCCTCCTCTGACCCAGTGTTACTCACTGTGGATGTGTGTTGCTCCTTGACATAGAGCGCCACACCCCCACCCTTATTTCAGTCATGTCATATTTCTGTGACTGTGCAAAGATTTCTAATTCTTCCTGTTTGTTGCCCAGGGTCCATACATTTGTGTATAGGCACCTAAGGTAACTAGTTGATTTCCCAGAAAGAATGAGAAAACCTTCCCTGTTATCCCCTTCTGCTTGCTCATCCTCCAGGTTATCCACTTTCCCACATAATTCAGGGTTTTGGTCTCCATCCCCTAGCACACCTAATTTAAAACCAACCTCACTAGGTTAGCAAGCCTGTCTGCAGAGATGCTTTTCCCTGTCTTGATCAGGTGGATCCCATCTCTTTCTAGCAATTCTTCTTTTTGGAACATTACCCCATGGTCAAAGAAGCCAAAGACCTTCTGTGGACACTACCTGTGCAGCCATGCATTGGTCTCCAGGATGCATCTGCTCTTGCTTGGGCCCTTTCACTTGACTAGAGGGATTGAAGAAACCACCTGAGCCTCTATCCCCTTCACCTTTCCACCCAGAGCACTGTAGTCACTTTTGATCTGCTTAGGGTCTCTCTTTGCAGTATCATTAGTGCCCACATGGATGAGCAGCATGGGGTGGGTCAGAGGGCTGGGTGAGTCTAGGGAATCCCTCCATGGCATCTTGGATTCAGGCTTTAGGAAAGAAGCAGACTTCTCATGACAACAGGCCAGGTGGGCAGATGGATCCCTCCATCCCCTGCAGAAGGGAGTCTCTAACTATCACCACCCATCATTTCTTCTTGGTGGTAGTGGTCTCAATCCTTCTCACCTTGGGCAGGCCTGGCCTGGTCTTCTCCCCCAATGGACCATGCTCCTCCTTCTGTGTTGCTAGGACTCCATATCTATTCTCCAGATAAACTGCTGCAGGTAGAGATGAAGATTTCCGCTTGCTGCCAGAGGCCATGATGTTCCAGCTTCCACCTTCTTGGGAGCCCATGTCATCTCCCTTCTCTAGTGATAGTTCTTCCTCAACAGTACTGGAGGTATCCTCCAGCACTGAATTGATGAACTCCTCATGGCAGAGGATGCTTTGGAGTCTCACCACCTCCTCTTGTAGATCTCTTGCCCATTCCCTGAGAGACACCACCGGGAGGCACCATTCACACCGCAGGCACTCCTCCATCTAGCTGTCACCGGAAGGAACATGCAATCTGGCAGCAAGGTGCATGGCCAGCAACTGGAGCATGACTGGCTGGCCAGGACAGCATGGAGGACAATACAGATGGGCAACCTCATTTTTGTATCACTTGACTGGACTGTCTCCAAAAGTTGAGTTAGGAATTGTTAGTTCACTTTTGTATATAGGCTGATTGTACAATGTCTAGTCAGCATGGAAGGCCCAGGCTTGAGAATAACAAGGGTTGTAGTTCTTAAGTTCTATAGTAGAAAAATTGTTGTGTATATTTGCAGGGTCTATAAATTGTTGTATTTGGCTGATAATAAGGGGTGAGGCTGCAAATAAGTTATAAATGACACACCAAAAAAATAGCAATGAAGGTGATATGCTTGCACCCCTGTAATCCTCTTTTTAAATGTACTGATGGGATGGAATCCCATTTACCTTTGCACAGCTGAGTGGGATTTTTTTTAGTTGTGAAACTGGCATTTTTTATACTTATGCATAGGTAGGGGTTTTGTATCCTAAACGTATAGCTCTGCACACTCAGATGATTCTGTGGAGGACATCCTCCCCTGTTTTCCTTCTGAGAGCTGAGTGTGGTTAAGGTGCTAGTAAGCTGGGCCCGCACACTGCCAGGGAGTTTGATCTTGCACTTTGTATTTTCTCCGTGCCCAGAAATGCTTTGACTTTGCAGTATATTGCTCTAAATAACACATTGCAGTTCAGACACTATTCAGAGCCGCATCCTGTGCTGCTTTAAATATGAGCTACTGCTTCTTGCATTTGATAGTTGTTGGAAAAATGGATGATGGGAAATGCAGCAGGGAAGGTTTTGTTTCACTGGGAGCAGTGCTCCAGGCTAGAGCCCAGTTCCTCTCCCTTCCCAGGCCAAAGCAGCCACCTCACTGACCCACAAGCCCTTTGGCTTGTTTTGTTTCTCTTGGACCTACACATCTCCTTCTTATGACTGCCTTAAACCTGATCTATGGAAGGGTGCTGACAACACTGTGTTAGGACATCAGAATGATGCAGGTTTCAGTCCTGAAGAACTTGAAAAGCATATCTAGCATATCCTCAGTCTGCACGTGCACTAGTCACCACACTTACATATTTATGCTACCAGGAAATACAGTAACGTAAAGGAGGACAGGTGAGAGGGGCACCAGCTCTTGGTGCTGACTTAGAGAGGACAGCAATATGGCCTCCTCTCATTGATTTAATAGATTTTTAGGGTCAGAAGGGACCTCAGTAGATCATCAAGTCCAGCCCTGGGCAGGAAGGAGCGCTGGGGTCAGATGACCCCAGCCAGGTGCTTGTCCAGTCTCCTCTTAAAGACCCCCACCGTGGGCAGCCTGGCCATAGGAAGCTGGGCAGGGGCTGTACCGTGCCCAGCAAAGTGTCAGGTTGAGGGGGCCAGGAGTGGAGTGATGCGCCTTCCCCCTGAGGGAGTGGGGGGGCTTTGCCATGGGAGGCTTATCCCTACCTTGGAGGTTTGAGGGACACTTTGTGTCTGCCTGTACTGTTAAAGCAGAAGTAATAGCAGGTGCTGCTCAAGTGAGGAGAGCTCAGGTAGATAAGACCCTTTTCCCTTTCCTTTCCACTTCCTCTCCCCCGTCTTGTCTCCCTCTCTCTACTCCCCACCTGCCTCCAACTCCTCTTCCAGTGATCATTACAATTCCTCAAACTCACCCCAGGCACTGAAAAACTTGTGACACCTTTGAGGAAATAGAATTGTGAAAATACCAAAAATGCCACTTGAATGACTAAACAACTGCCACTTAGGTGTAATTTAGGTTCCTTTTGCACACCCATAATATTTCCACATAGTTCACTTACATAGGTAAGCTCAGTGCCATAGTCTAACCATCCAGTTCTTTGATAAGGACAAATTATTATAAATGCATTTTAGAAACCTCCACGAGTTCCCTTTAACAATATGTCTCTACATAATAAAGTGATGATTTTGAGGTGCAGTGTCCAAGGACCTACTGGACTGAGTGTAAATGCTGAAGGACCCATTAGGAAGCTGAAGATGGAGATATTTCTTTCCCAAGGATACAGAACGTTAAATCTTCTGAGGTTCATTACACTGGTCCTTAGGTCAACATAATTTGTGGGAAGTGCAAAATTTTGGACAAGAGCAAGTAATATTTTTGAGGCAAGCCATATTAAAAATATTGTGTGTGACTCTCCTCGGTCCTTGGGGATGACAATCATCCTATGAGAGATTGATTAGTGAATACCTTTCATTTCCAAGGTGCCTGATAACTGAATAGGTTTTAGTTATCACACCTCAATATTTTTTATAGCTGATTTATTTGGGCAGAGATACACATGGCATTATCCCAATTAAAGAAAGTTCTTTCAAATATAGTGCATAAAGAATATCCAAAATGTCTTTGAAGCCTTGATTCACTTCTCTAATGAATGCGATAATACCCTTACCTTTCCATTATGGTATCCTTCTTAATGTGAAAAGACATCTTCTTTGCCTGGTTGAGCAATAACCTTACAGAGCACAGCAATATATTTAATTTTCTCTATTGTTGCATGGAAATGAAGATAAAATCCACAGTCACATGGAGAGTTGCTTTTGTCTTGCCATATAGAACATTTAAAGAAAAGAGAGGAAAAAAAACCATCCGCTCTGATTACTGTATCTGTAAGATCGTTTGGAATGTATACTGTATAATTGAGACTGATTATCAGCTTAAATTTCTTGGCTTTGCTTTTTGGGAATATTGTCTTCTGTGGACATGAGGTTATTGAAACTGCACACTAGTGAGGCAACAAAACAAAACAGATGGTGCATTAATAATGGGGGTATTAAAAAAAGGATAGTCTTCCAGATTCCGATGTATTCATTAATACATTTTAGACAATTTAATTGCTTCCTGAAACACTAATTGAAAGAGTTTCATTTGCAAAAGCCTAGGTCTTGGTAATATAAACCAGGCACAGTGCCACAAAGAGCTTGAATGCTGTAATAAGGAAATGAATAAAAATTTTTTTAATTCAGTTAAGTTTTTTTTTTCTTTTCCTTTTAATAAAATCTGTACAAAGCAATACAAAGCAACAAAAAAAAAAGAAGAAAGATTTATAAAGGGAAAAAAGGTTTAGGAAGAACTGGATGTGTTGAAAATGTGGACAGTATTTTTGGCTTATGAAAAGTCAGCCCACATCAAGGGATGCATGCTTTGGATTTGAGAGAACTGGCATGCAATTCAGGATAATTTTATCAACACAACACAGCACTATACTATGCATTTCTATAAACCTGTCTAAGTGATGGATACCTTTTAAAATCCTTTCTTCTGAAGGTGTATGAAATGGCTTAAGTGTCTGCTCTAGATATGGATGGACAAGCATGTTTTGCCTGACTTCCAATCCACTTGACCATTATAAGTTTGAGTCGAACTTTATTGGGATCATGTTCTGTTTAGTAGGGAGACGGGTAAAGAAAAAACCCAAAAGATGGTAAAATAGAAAAAAAATGTGTGTGGTGGAAGTGGAGCAGGGAGTTAGCAAAATTAAAAATAATACCCTTACAGAAAATAACAGTGAGAAATGAAAGAAAACGGGAAACCTGAAGAAAAAGAAGAACGTAAATCTCAAGAAAAAACATCCAAACAGAAAAACAGATACAAGATCTAGGGCACCTTCTTGCCAGACTCTTTGGAGTGAGTTGGAAGTAAATTCCAAGTGATTCATACAGGGTGCATCTACATAAGACACTAAACGTGCAATAGACTAATTCTACTGTGCATTAGTGTGGCCAGCAAAAACTGTGCTAAAAAAAGCATGCATTGGTGTTACTGTGCAGTAGCATTAATTATGGCACATTAAGTTAGTATCTGTGTAATTACAGGTAATAAATTTAATGCACCATAATTATGGTGTATTTATGAACATATAGATGTGTCCACAGTGTTGTATATCAGCTCCTCTTAGATCTGATACAGCTCAACTGAATGTTTATGCTGGTTTTCTCCTAGCTCCCTTCCCAGCCACATACAGTAGCCTCAGACCTGAGTTTAGACCTAAGTTAGGGGACCCAGTTCTGGAACACAGGCTGAAACCCAAGTGAAGTTTTAATTTATGGTGAGATTTTCAATGGTATTATTATGCTGAGCATTCCCATGCCTGCCTGGGAATGAAATTCACAAACCTAAATGGGCTCTCAAGTTCCATTTCTTTTAAAAAGAGAAATGCAGGCACTTAGGAGTTCACAATCCTCAGCTGAGCAGGGGAAATACCTAAACAAGACCAGAGGGAGCAAAGAAGAGAGGGCCATATCTTAAACTCCATCTGTGTCCCAGAATTAGGCACCAGTTAGGCACTTTCATAAAAAATCATAGAATAATAGAAAATTAGGGATGGAAGGGACCTCAGAAAGTTATCTAGTCTATGGCTCTGCTCAAAACAGGACCATTGCCAACTAGATGATTCCAACAAGGGCTTCATTGAGCCAAGCCTTAAAAACCTCCAAGGATGGAGAGCCCATTACCTCCCTAAGTAACCAGTTCCAGTGCTTCCCCATCATCCTAATAAGAACATTTTTCCTAATATCCAACCTAAACTTCCCTTACTGCAACCTGAGACCCTTGTTCTGTCATCTTCCACCACTGAGAACAGACTAACTCCATTTTCTCTGTAACCACCTTTCAGGTAGTTAAGGGCTGCTATCAACCCTTCTTCCCCAGGCTCCCCCCAGCCCCTGTCTTCTCCTCCAGAATAAATAAGCCCAGTTCTCTCAACCTTTCCTCAGAAGTCACGTGCCCAGCCTCCTAATCATTTTCATTTCCCTCTGCTGGGCTCTCTCCAAATTGTCCACATCTTTTCTGCTGAGGGTGGGTGGACAAAAACTGACCACAGTACTCCAGGTGTGGCCTCACCAGTGCAGAACAGAGCGGGGTGATTACTTCCTTTGATCTGTTGGCAATGCTCCTACTAATGCAGCCCATTAGCAGTCTATGTAGCTTTCTTGGCAACAAGGGCACACTGCTGACTCATATCCATCTTATTGTCTCCTGCAACCCCTGGGTCCTTTTTCTGAAGAGCTGCTGCTTAGCCAGTTGGTCCCCAGCCTTAGCAATTCATGGGATTGTTCCATGCTAAGTGCAGGACTTTGTGCTTGTTGAACCTCATGAGATTTCTTTTGGCCCAAACGTCCGATTTGTCTAGGTCACTCTGAAATTTTTCCTTACCCTGCAGCATATCTACTACTCACCTCAGCTTGGTGTTACCTGCGAACTTGCTGAGGGTGCACTCCATCCCATCTTCTAGATCATTAATGAAGCTATTGAATGAAACTGGCCCAAAGACTGACCCCTGGGGCACTCCACTTAATGCTAGCTGCCAACTAGACCTCAAGCCATTGATTCCTACCCATTGAGCCTGCCAATCTAGCCAAATTTCTATCTACCTTATAGACCATACATCCAACCCATACTTCCTTAACTTGCTTACAAGAATGCTGTAGAAGACCATATCAAACTGCTTTCCCTGCATCCACTGAGCCAGTCATCTCATTGTAGAAAGCAATCAGGTTGGTTGGCATGACTTGCCCTTGGTTAATCCATGCTGGCTTTTCCTGATCAATCACCTGCTTCTCCTCCAAGTGCTTAGAAATGGATTCCTTGAGCATCTACTCCATGATTTTTCCAGGGACTGAGGTGAGGCTGACTGGTCTGTAGTTCCCTGGATAAATACTATTTCTTCCCCTTCTTAAAGATGTGCACTACATTTGCTCTTTTCCGATCATCCAGGACTGCCTCCAAACACCACAGGTTTTCAAAGATGATCGCCAGTGGATGTGCAATCACACAAGCCAACTCCCTCAGCACCTTCGGAAGCATTGCTTCTGGCCTCATGGACTTGTACATATCCAGATTTTCTAAATAATTCCTAACCTGTTTTTTTGTCACCACTGAGGGCTGCTCATCTCTCCAAACTATGCTGTCCAGTGCAGTAGTCTGTGAGCTGATCTTGCTTGTGAAGGCCAAGGTGAAAAGGTATTGAGTATTTCAGTCTTTTCTCCATCATTTGTCACTAGGTTGCCTTCCCCAATTCAGTAAGGGGGTCTTGACTTTCCCCTTGTTGCTAGCATGCTTGTAGAAACCTTTCTTGTTCCTGTCATGTCCCTTGCTAGCTGCATCTCCAATTGTGCTTTGGCCTTCCTGATTTCATCCGTGCATGCCTGATCAATAGTCTTTACTCCTGCCTAGTCTTCTGTCCAAGGATACACTTCTTATAAGCTTCCTTTTTGTGTTTAAGCTCACTGAAGTGTTGTCTGCCAAGCCAAGCTAGTTGCCTACCATATTTGCTGTTCTTCCTACGCATCAGGATGGCATGTAGTCATGAGTTCAGTGCCTATTTCTTGTAGTCATGTGTCCAGTGCCTACCTGAGAATGGGAGTTGGAGCTTGAAACTCATGCCTACATCTCAGCGATCAGGGTGGAGATGGTAACCTCACACATGGTACCTTGGGGATTAATATCCTCATACAAGAATTAGAACGCTTGGGTTCTTGACCCATCTCCTATTTCTCATTCAAGTGCTATAAATACAAGGAAATATTATGCGTGGGAAGTGCTCACAACTCATCTTTATTAAGCTGGATCACTGTTCTAAAAAGTATTCAAGATTCATGAAACCACTCTTCTTCTTATGTTTATACACCACATTTGACCAGTTTATTACACATGCTTGTGCTCATTTATTGTACTTTGCAAGGTCTTTCACTGTATATATCAAGCAGTGGGCAATGCAGTAGGCATGGAATAGTCTGAGGCTTTGTGCAGGAGTTACAGATGGTTGAACCAATGGAATAGCACCATTTCTTCATTAGTTCCTTGGTATAGATGGCTATACCTTGTACAGGCATGATTGTGCAGATAAAAGGGGTGTGGGTATAGCCCTCTATATCAAGGACAGCTACATGCCCCCCCCAAAATTGACATTGGTACCCAGGGGGGATGACTGGAGTCTCTCTGGGTTAAAATATGTGGGGAATGTGACTCAGGGGACATCATGGTAGGAGTCTACTACTGAACTCCTAACCAGAAACAAGAGCTGAACCAGGAATTCATCAGGGAATTGGCTGAGGCTGCATGCTCTCAGCGAATGGTTGTCAAGGGAGACGTCAACTACCCAGACATCTCATGGGAAGATCATTCAGCCAAATCCAATCAGTCACAAATCTTCCTCATGTGCATGGAGGAGCTCTACCTGACTCAGGAAGTCTATGGGTGAGAGGCAAAGCATTGTTGGAGCTGGTACTGGCCAAAGGGGATGACATAGTCAGCAACCAAAAAATCAATGGAAAGCTGGGTGATAGTGACCACGAGCTGATCACCTTACTATCCACTGAAAAGCTGCCAAGTTAGTCAGCAAAGCAGAAGTCCTTGACTTCCTGACTTTGATAAGCCCAGGAGGCTCATTGTCGAGGTCCTAAGGACCACAACTCGACTGGAAGAGGAATCCAAGAGAAGTGATTGCTCCTCAAGGCAGCAATCCTGACAGCACAAGGGTCCCATCTTGGAGCAAGGATAGCAAAAGGGCGCAGCAATCCCTTGGTTCAGCAGAGAACTCAAGGACCTCCTATGCCTCAAAAGAGACATGTATAAAAGATGGAAGGTTGGAATTACCTCCAAGGAGGATTGCTCAGCACAGGTCTATATCTGCAGGAAGCAGATCAGGAAAGCCAAGTTGCAACTGAGCTCCATCTGGCTTCACATATCAAGGATAACAAAAAGTCCTTTTTCAGATATGTAGGGAGTTGGAAAAAAGCAAGTGTAACATTGGACCCCTGCTGAACCAAACAGGACAGCTGATAACCAACACCCAGGAAAAGGCCAACCTGTTTAATGGGTACTTCGTTTCGGTCTTTCACCAGTCCAATGGGACTGCCCTGCCTACCAAGACGCAGGACAGTCAGGGTGATGGTGTTTTTATACCCAGCATCAATGCTGATCTAGTAAAGGATCACCTTGAAAGGCTGGACACCTTCAAGTCAGCTGGTTATGGCAGATTATACCCTCAAGTATTCAAAGAGCTGCCAGGTATCATAGCTCAACCATTGGCAAAAATATTTGAAAATTTGTGGTGCTCAGGTGAAGTACCTGAAGACTGGAAGAAGGCTAATGTGGTACCCATCTTCAAGAAAGGGTGGAATGTAGATCCAGGGAATTACAGGCCAATCAGCTTTACCTCAATCCTTGGTACGATTCTTGAGAAAATTATCAAGGAGACACTTCTGGACAACCTGGCTGAGGGCAACATCCTGAGGGATCGCCAGCATGGGTTTGTCTCATCTCCTTCTATGACCAGGTGATGTATCACCTGGACAAGAGAGAAGAGATTGATGTCATATACCTGGACTTTAAAAAAGCCTTAGATCTGGTGTCCCATGACCTCCTCATGGAAAAATTGGCCAACTGTGGCCTTGGCTACACCATAGTCCATTGGTTGGGAAACTGGCTCCAAGGTTGAACCCAGAGAGTAGTGGTTCATGGTAGTGAATCATTATGGCTCTCCATAACCAGTGGCGTCCCCCAAGGCTCTGTCCTTGGATCAGTTCTCTTCAACATCTTTATCGATGATGTGACATTGGTGTCAGAAGTGCACTGGCTAAGTTCCCTGATGACACTAAACTTTGGGGGATAGCATCCACACTTGAGGACAGGCTAGCGATCCAGGATGACTTGAATAAGCTTAGGAAGTGGGCAGATACAAACCTGATGATGTTCAATACTGATAAATGCAAGGTACTTCACCTAGGGAAAAAAACCCATGGCATACTTATAGGCTTGGCAGTGCTACACTTGCTAGCACCACTGGTGAAAGAGACTTGGGGGTCATGACTGACCACAAGATGAATATGAGCCACTAATGCAATGTTGCAGCTGGTAAATCAAACAAAACCCTGGCTTGCATCTATAGATGCTGCTCAAGTAAATTTCAGGATGTCATCCTTCCACTTTCCTCGGCGTTGGTGAGGCCGCAGCTGGAGTACTGCATCCAATTCTGGGCTCTGCAATTCAATAAGGATGTGGAGAAGCTTGGGAGAGTCCAGAGGAGAGCCACACACATGATCAGAAGGCAAAAGAATAGGTTTTATGATGAGAGGCTTTGATCCATGGGACTGTTCAGTCTGGAAAAGCGTAGGCTCAGGGGGGACCTGGTGGCTACCTGTAAGTGCGCAAAGGGTGTTCATCAGGATCTGGGAGAACGTCTCTTTACCAGAGCACCCCAAGGAAAAACAAGGACCAACGGTCATAAAGTCGTACAAGACCATTTTAGGCTGGACATAAGCAAAATTTCCTTACTGGCCGAGCCCCCAAGACCTGTAATACACTCCCTCCAGAGGTGGTGCAGGCCCCTAGTCTGGACTCATTCAAGAAACATTTGGATGCTTATCTTGCTGGGATCCTTTGACCCTAGCTGACTTCCTTTGACCCTAACTAGCCTTGGGGCAGAGGGCTAGACTTGATGATCTTCGAGGTCCGTTCCAGCCCTAACATCTACGTAAATATGTGAAATCTG
>JAGPOW010003642.1:12460931-12479864 GCA_030014935.1 Caiman crocodilus
TATTATTATTATTATTTCTTACGTTGCCGGGCACTGGCTTCTTTCTCACATTCTTTCATTGTTGTTACTAGACGTTCCTTTCAGGGTTTCATTCCCTTAAACTGGTTTCCTGGCCTTTCCTACAGGCTTGAACTTGTGAGCATTGATGTTTGCCTGTATTACAGTAACACCTACAATTGACACCAAGGCCCCATTGTGCTAGGCACTGTACAAGCACTTAGAAGCAACCCCTGCTCTGAAGATATATAATTAAATACAAAATACAGTGGCCAAAAGGAAACAGCAGTAAGCTACCCAAGGCCATAGCACACCAGTGGCAGCACTTGGGAATAACATTAGATCTCCTACCCACATTTAGTCGCATGATCGCTAGACATCCCTGTTTATCTGATGATCACTTTAAGGCTCCGTATTATAGTGGTTGATGTCGTTTATTTTTTCTCTCCTGGATTTCATTGGTTTTCTATTTTTCAGCCCCTTCTTTTCCAGGCTTTTTCTCTCCTTTGGGTGGAAGCTAAAGAGATTGTGCAAGGCCTCCTTGACTGGGGCTGTGGGAGTGTGGTCAAGGGTAGGTAAATCTCACAAAACCTTGTTTCTGGGAGTATGGATCCTGGCTGGTTCACAACTGGATTGTGTAGCCAAGGGAGAATCCTAGGTTAGGGCCTCTATAAAACTGGAAACACAGGGTCCCAAACTTCTTACTAGAGGCACTAACACCACTGCAGATTGGTGACCTGGCCATCAATGTGGGTTATGACCTTTGCCACTCCACAGAGTGCTGCTAGGACTTTGTACAGGAAGGGGTGAATTCCACCGTCAATGCAGATGAAGATCAGGACTGATTACGTACTTCTGCATTGTATATGCAACACGTTCAGTACTTTATCCTAAGAGAATAGCTTCCTATAAGTATAACTATAAGCCCACAAAGATGTTGAATATTTTATGAAATTGTATTTTAGTTGGGAAGCGATCTGCTAGGAATGTATTGCTTTCTTCCTGCTGAACTCCCAGAACACTCTTAAAAACATGATAATGCTTCTGACAAGCCTTTCATGGCCTAGCAGTTTCTTTCAAAACAGAAAATAAATTATATATCCGAAAATTGTTCACACACTTGATCTGGCCTGATCAAAAAACCTTATGCTTTAAGACTGGACAGGATCTCTTAAAGGTAGTTTATTGGGTTCAAGTTCTTCTTGTTAATTTAAGAAAAATGTTATAGGTCAAGGTGTTTTTATTATTTATGACTATTTGCAAATACTCGTTTCCCATTTGCTATCACTGGAGGAGAACAGCCATGGTACTTTGCTTTTTAAAGCTCATATTGACATCTCTGCTAACTTTATTCACACAAAAGAGGTTTACGCTGCCACCCCTTACTACAGCTGACCAACTGAGTAGTTTCTAATCCCATATATATATGGACTCTGATGCTTTTCCTGTTGCTTTCCTTGTCAACTTTAAACATCCCCACACTTAAAAGCTATGGAGGAAAAAAAAGTTGGTGTGATAAAAGGCCTAGCACGTCAGGGTGCTCCCAGAGATACAACCTGGGTTTGTGTAAGCTTATTCATCCTTCGCTCTGCTGAACAGGTATGCCCCAAAATCATGATTTACCACAAGATAACAGAATAGTTAAATAATTTATTACAAGGAAGAATGAATGAGAGATCAAATGCTTTGACAACAGATTATGGTGAAACAAATCTGACAAAACCGGTGCCCTACATTTATACTACCACCTAGCCCTCATAGAGAACTCCTGTGAAAAATCTCCTTGCTAATTGTAGCGTGTACAACTCAGACCAAGAGTTGTGCAAATTCCCAGTGTGTAGACCCCTGTCAGGGGCCCCTTCACTTTTGAGCCAATAGAGCTCCAGTTCAAGAGTGTGACATTACGGCCCAGGGCTAGGTGAAGCCCCTAAAATAAAAGCATGAATTGGTATAATGTACTTATTGCAGCTAATAGTCAGTAGTATTATGTTCGGCTATTAGTGTAAGGTAGTATGTACAACAATGAAGTGAGTGTAATGCAGTCAGTCTTGTGTTGTATTTCAAATATACTATTCATATTGCATTCACAATGTATCGGAGAATATATAGAACTTAGTACGGCAACATTTTAAAAGGGCCAGATGGTTAAACTACTTTTCTCTCTTCGTAACTCTGGCAGATGGCCGCCTCTGTTTCTCCCAAAAACTCTGCTCTGTGACAATTTGGTTAGGATGAGCCCTGCAGAGGGTACACACCTTACCCTATCTCTTTAGGTAACCTGAGCTGGATACATTCCTGAGGGAGGGGGGAAACCTGCTCCCTACGTGGCAGGCATCACATACCTGGGTGAGGGGCTTGCTCCCTGGGGAGCTAGGAAATGCCAGTCTGCCCAGCAACCAGTGATGCATTTCAAAATGGTTGGCTGACAGCCAACAGGTGCTGGCCTCCATTGGACCAGGTAAATGAGGTCACAAGGGCTACATAAGTTGAGGGCTGCCCAGAGGGAGGGTGCAGCAGCCAGAAGGAAGACTCAGAGAGAGAGAAGAGCTGGATTATCTGAAACTCTTTCTCTCAAAACTCATGATCAAGCAGCTGCCTGCCGCCAGAGGGAATCTCCACCTGCCTCTGGATGATCCTTGTGAGTAACCTACCTGAGAGCTAACTAGATATATAGCTTGCAGTAACTCAGATGCATGATCAAAGGCTACCTCGCCATGCCAGTTTGCTCTATGGGATTTCTCTGATATTGCTCTACCCTGTACCCTATTCCAACCCTTCTCCTTGTAACCAATGAAGTTCTCCTTTGTACCTAGCGTGGGAGACTTATTGGGAGTGGGTCTAGATTATGCCTTGGGGTCCCCTTGGTCCAGATGACTAAGGGAGACCACTTCTTGTGCTTCCAACCAAAGGAAGCATCCCACGTTCTTGAAGTGAGTCAAGTGCACTCAAGGGCTACTAGGTCTGTGTTTCCCAGGAGGTGCTGAGCCAGAATGAAGCCCATCCCTAGGTGGTGGCAGCCATACCCCCAGGCTAGTGGGTGTGCTTCAGGAAGGGGGTCGGCCAGATGTGAGGCGCTCCCAGGGAGGCACTTGGAGCCTGGAAGGTGGTTGGGTGCATTGAGGTGGGTGGCTCAATGCAGGAGCACTGGCCCGCCACAAAAACATGACTGATTGTTTTAATGTAGCAGTTATAAATCCCAATGCAAATAGTGGCCCTACTGCAGTGATTCTCAATGACACCTTGGAGTGCTATGAGATCCTTTTAAGGATGCCACAGGGTCATGCACAATATTAGCATTATTAAGTGTGCAAAAACCTTCATGATTCACAAGATAAACCCAAATATTTCCAATAGGAATCCACTGCGTTCAAAACATTTTTCTCTGTTGGTCTTTCTGAGTTCTTTGCACCAGAAGAGTTATTCTAGCTTTTTTCCGTAGTCAAGAACTGAGTGAAATCTAAGAGCTCACATTTTCCATGGGGTGCTTTAGGCATAATGAGGGGTCCTTGGATCTAAAAAGGTTGAAAGCCACCACCTTACTGTGTAGATAGTGCACAAGCACTATCAGCACAGAAAGCCCCTACACTTCACAGTTTTCATTCCAAAGTTGTGGTTCTTGGACCCAAGGCAGCCCTCATTGGACCCAAGGCACTCTCCATAACGTTTAAGACTTGAGTGGCACCCTATTTCAAAAGCTAATTTTACTTCCTTGTGAAAGGGGCTGGGGGACTGGCCAGGCAGGGACAAGCTTTATCTTATCTGCTAATCTTCTCATACCTCATGGCAACCTTCAAATCAACATGGAGCCCCCTGGTTGAGAATCACTGTTCTACAGAGACAGGAGAAACAAAGGATCTGAGAGAAAGAAGCAGCATAGATAGAAAATTGAAACCACTTATCCAGGGCTATACAGGTTATAGAAGAGGCAGGACTATAGGCCCCATTTCCTGTATTGCAGTCACTGCACTGTTCCCTACACCATGCTGAATTTTATTCCAAGAAGGGCACAGAAGTGCTCTTTACCGGGTGTTAGGACTAATGTACTTTTTGTAAGCCCGCTTTATTCCGGATTAACTATATGAGGTTGTTTATTACTCAATGGAAACAGGAATAGTAGATCAATTTGCCAAAGTTTAAAAAAACCAGAACAGAAAATCTATTACAGCTGAAAAAAAATGTCCAGTTTTAAAAATGAAGAAATATTTTTACTTTGTTTTTTTTCCCCCAAAAGATAACAGTTTTTTTTTTGGTTTTTTTTTTTGCTAGCTTAGGCGATTTGTGCTTCTTAACTCCATCTTTATTTTCCTGGGTTTGGGGGATTGGGGTCAGGATTATGCTTGTCTTGAGTGAAACTGAAGGGTGTTATTGTATGTGTTCAAGTGAAATTGGAATGTGTATGCCCTGAGCAAAACGGTACATTTGTTGATTGCTGTGGTAGTGCTGTTACTTAAGGAAAAGCAAAGGGAAAAAGGACAGTTACTTATGGTGAGAAGGAGATTATATTTTCCTTTCAGGTGGAGTTAAGCAATATGCGATGTATGCGAACAGGATTTGCACTGTTTGTTAAAAGGATTATTCAGATGTAAAAGCCACGAGTCAAATTCATCTCTGATGTAAATGCAGCAGGGTCAACGTGTTACACTGAGCATGCTGCTGGCTTGTTATTTCTTGAAGCTGCTGCAAAAGCAAAATAAGAAATGAGGCTGTAAAATATATTTGAAACCTGTAATATGCAGAGCCTGCAGCATGGCTCTGGGGGAGTGTATCCACAAGTCACCCCAATATATATTGATTCCAGCAGTAGACCATACTGCCATGAAGCAAAGGAAAAAAAGGCTTAGGTTGCCGGAATTAAAAAGGTCTTGTGTGTATGAATAAAATCAGTTCCTTTTTTTCCCACCAAATGGTTTTGTACTGAAGAAGGCCTATAGTTATAAACAAAAGGAAGAATTCTGCTACCCTTTGTTGGCCTAAATGGCAATTTTCCAGCTGTATAAGTGGCCTTTTTGGCACTTATGCAATTTGCAGTGGGCTTCTGGTAAATGAAATTTTTTGCCAACCATTGCAAGGATGTTTTTGTTTAAAAAAAATTAGCCCTGATAGATAAAATTAAAACAAAACCCCTTTGCTAAAATGCAAACGGGGCCTTGTTTCAAACCCTTCCAACTTTGATTTTTTTTTTTTACAATAGTGTTTCTCTTTTTTGAAACATGTTGTGAATTGCATTAGCTGACCCTGCTTGAATAATAAAACTGAAGTTTAAAATAGATAATCATTTGTACTTAATAATATTGCATTCCTTGAACACTTTATGTTCCTATTGATCACAACAAGGCTCTTTAGGTTTGGTAAAAATCTGAGCAGGAGCTCACTCAATACATTGGAAGTGATTTTTCAAACTCTCATGAAAATATTATAATATTTTTGCTTCCAAAACAAGCCAAGTGAGGAATATTAAGTCCGACAACTGTTCTAAAATCCAGGATCTCCCACCATTTTTATCTAGAGGTATTTTTTTTTTCTTTCTCCTCTTTTTTCATTTTTATAGTGGGAAATAAATCATCTTAAATCATTTTCCCTGAACCACACCCAGCTGATGGGGCTTCTCAGAATTTCGAGAGTATTTCAATAAACAATGTTGAATAAATATTTCCAAGCAACAGTGGCATATTAGGAATTTTTCCGAGCGTGTGAACAGGAGAGCTTGCATTCACTTCTTAGTCTCAAACTGCTTTCAAACAGGATGGGTAGATACTTTAAAGGAGTATATGGTAACTGTGCTACCTATAAGCCACAAAAGGTGCCCCACAGAGGGCCCTATAATGGTATAAATGAGCTATATCACTGTACCTTTTACTCTGAATGATACAGACTGAATGTCATGATGGCTTTGCGCTATTTACATTGCTGTTGCAGCATACAGACAAAACTGTTATACCAGTGTCATTCATTTATGTGATAACTTACATCTGCCTAGAACCTTAAATATAGTTGGTACTACTAGGTACCCCTAGAGAATAAGTGCAGCCCATAGTTTGCATATATCACAAAGTAACCAGCCTATTAACCATGATTTAGCAGTCTATATGTATGCATGGATAGAGGAATAGCAAAGTTTTCACAGGACTTTTGGAGCAGTTTGGATAAGATCTGCCAGCTTGGTTTGGCTCACTTTATGCTGAAATGGTGCTCTTCATCCTTTGATCTCAAGTTCCTTACAATGGAAGAAAAGTGCCATTATCTTAATTTTGTAGAGGGGAGAAACAAACACAGAGAGGTGAAGTGACTTGGTACCTCTGTGGTAAGGGAGAGAGAAATGAAGTGTCAAGACTCCCCATCTGTTTTCCTTGATGCTCCTTGGTGTTTACTGCCTAACAGTACAAAGCACAGAGCTCGGAGAAGGTGCAAAAATGTGCAGGCTCGTAAACAATTAAAGCAGATGAGCTGAGACTTTTGTAAAAGTATTAATTAGTCTTGGCTTATCTAATTGGTGCCTAAGACTCCAATTGTACATGTTCTCTATGAAGACTCATGGTCTTCTGGGCTAGAGCCAAGGGTTTAAGAGGACATTTTGCAGAGCTGAAAAAAATCACCTTGGCAAGCAAGTCTTGTTCTGTGTGCTGTAGGATATCAGAGGTATAACTCAGCCCACAAATGCTACAGCATTTGGAAACAAAGATCATGATGTTAAGAAACGGGAACGTTCAAGATACTAATGGCCTCGCACAATTAGCATGGGACTAGCTGTCTCTTTCTGACTTGCTAACATCCTGATCAGGGACAAAGTCCATAAGCTTACTAGGGGGGACCAGCAGGGTTTGGGAGAGACCTTGTTCCCCCGAGCGCCTCCTGGAGTAACAAGGAATAATGGCCATAAGTTGCTAGAGAGTAGGTTTATACTAGATACCAGGAGGCACTACTTCACAGTCAGGGCGGCTAGGATCTGGAACCAACTTCCAAGGGAAGTGGTGCTGGCTCCTACCTTGGGAGTCTTTAAGATGAGGCTCTATGTTTACTTGGCTGGGGTCATTTAAGCCCAGTTTTCTCTCCTGCCCAGGCAGGGGGTCAGACTAGAAGATCCGCAAGGTTCCTTCTGACCCTACATCTATGAATCTATGGATCTATGAAAAAAAATTATTTTCCCTTTACTTCAGTTAATCCTGTGTGGTTTTTTCAGTGCCACCAAAGCCATCTCATACTGGGGTGAGTACTCAGGGACCAACTGCCTTGAGACCTAAGGACGGAGAAAACCTGATTAAGGAAAGGGGAGCCATCAACAACCCTATGAAGAATCATTTTGAAGACCTTCTCAATCAAGACTGTTTGTATGAAAGTGCACTCAACTCTATCTCACTATATCCAGTCAGATATCATCTTGGAACCCTTCAACCCTTGATGTGGTGAAGAAAGCCACCAAGCGGATGGTACAGACTACCACTTAGCCCTCATAAAAAACCCTGTTTACCCAAGTTTAGTGTGACTGTAGCAAAGTTTATCTACCAAACAAGTGTGAGATGTCATGAAATTACATTTGAAGGATACCCATGAGATCAGTGAGAGCCTCATGTTAATATTGTTGTATGCATGTGAAGCCTTATTTAGATAGGCATGATTAATTTATAAGCAACTATATAGGTAACAACATAGATTTGAGAAAAAGAAGTGTTTTTTTTATGGTCCATATCATCCTGTGCAGGATCTGGATTCTCTGTCCTATCATGTAGTCAATTAAAAATTTCAATGCTGAGTCAACCCAAGGTCACCCTAGTTTATCTGCTATAGTCTCCCTCAAGTTTGATGAGAGCTATGTTAATGAAAATATATTAGTCTAAAATATGGAACACTGTTAAGTTCTTGCATTAGTGATGATAATTTTGCATTTGACACAAAGATAAAAAGAATTTCTCTATTTGATGGTGCATTAATATCTGTAGTGACAAATCCTTCAACATATACTATAGTTGCCATAGCCTGGAGGAAAACCTAAGGACATTCTAAAGAGCAATGTTCTGGGTAAGTTGTAAAGAAGTACTCAGTTTGCAGTTGTTAGACTGAAACCAAGCAGGAAGGTTTGATGTATTGCCAGAAGGCTTTATCGTCTCAAAAAACTTTATAATCAAACACAAAGGAGAGTCAGCTGCATATTTTGTTGTTCATTGGAACATGAAACATTGTTTTCCTTTCATTAAGGGATCTCTCCTTACATTTAGCTTTATCCAAAACAGCACATACTGTAGATAGTGTACCATTCATAGTACAGAGTTAATTCACTTCAGTTGGAGTTTTGATTTTTTTTTTTTTAAATCAGCCGTGGCATATGAATTAGAAGCTAGAGAAAGGGAAAGCAAAAGTTACTATACAACATGTTTAGTAACTTTCCATCCAAACTTTCAAATCCTTATACACTTCAATGAATAAATTAGTTACACCATGCCAGTCAAAAAATACACATTCTTTTCCCATTTACATATGGGAAAACTGGGATCCACTCTATAAAGCGATTCGTGCTGAGGTTATGCGTGAAGTCTATGGCAGCACTAGGGATAGAAACCATCTCTGCTGTCTCACCACACAATTATACTTCTTCAGTTAAAATGGCAAGGGCACAATATATGTTGCATACGCCTATACAGAGAACAATATTTAATAAAGCTTCTGCCTGACCTATTTCTATTCCCTTTTTGATGCCAAATATCAACTGCATGAACACCTCTTACTGTACGGCTAAAATGCAGATCAGCCCCCTCTTGTTTGTTCTTTTTCTGGTGTCAGATGTCACTCCACATGGCTCATGTATGTATGGCCACCTAGTGACACAACTTCAAGAAAAGCCAGGATTCAAAAAGGGATTCGAAAAGATCTGGAAGGAAAGATGTACCAATAGCTATTGAGCATGGGAGTTAGGGGTATAGCTGCTGAATGAGAACTTCACTGATTATAGTGACATTAACTCTAAGGGAAAAAAGCTAGAAAGCAGGAATGACAAAAACAAATCGAGGGTTGATCTGCCTCCTTAGAAGTCAACTGCAAAACTCTTATTGACTTCAGTGCATCCCTAGCATGCCAGAAACAGCAAAGGTGTGAGATAACATTAGAGATGAATTTGCAATATATTGTGACAGTAAGTAAAAAAGGGTCAGAGCATACATATACTGAAACATTAGTGCTGGGGTCTTAATACTGGAATGGTGTAGATCATCTAGAGGCAGTTTATGAATGCTGAAAGCTCAAAAGGAAGGAGTTGGGGGTGGAGGGCAAGAAATTCTAGATATGCCCTGCTTACCTTTTGACCTCAGCATCCACACACTGCCACAATGTGAGACAGATCTATTTGCCATATAGGCACAATGTGTCTAGGTGCATCAGGAAGCTCTAATCCCTCCACCGTAGCTTGAGTGAGGACACCAAAGGTGAAGTTACACATTACACTTAGACCATACTAATGACACTTAAAATGCAAGCCACTCCACATTAAACCTTGTTAAATCATGCTACCTCTGAGCATCTTCAAGTTATGTCATTTCAGGTAAGGGTTAATTCTAGGTCATGATACCTAGCCCATAGTACGGGAACTTCAGTCTGCTCCATGGAAACCAAAGGAACAATTTCCAGTCCTCCAGCATCCCAGATTGCATTGCTCCCAGCTGCTCCCCTCCACCTAGAGCAGGGACAGAACCCAGGTGTCCTGGCTCTTTGCCACACCCCTGCTAGTGGCAAGTTGGAGCTGTGCAGGCAAGAAACAGTATTAATACTTAACATGCACCTGCTCACGGCACAGTCTAACTTTAACACTGCTTAACATTTCACAGATTCAGTGGGCGCAGTTACACGTGTCCCTACAGTGCCGTTGTTACAGTGCTGTCATTTAGTACTTGTTTTTGGAAGCACTAAATGATGGTTCGGTAACAGCCCTTGCTGCGTTGTGCTGGCAGCGGACAGTTACTTTAGCCACTATATCACCATAAGAACATGCTATAGGAGGGGAGCTCATTGCTACGGGAACATAGCATCTTATGCAGATGCACCCAGTGTGGTCTAAGTGAAATGTGTAACTTCACTCTAACTGTATAACACCTGAATGCTTGGGGCAAAGCATAAAGAAACAGGAATGGAAGTGCAGGTCAAAGGCTAATATTAAGGGGTCCAAGGGACCAGAGAACTCTAGCTAATGCTTACTTATTCTTCTCTGTGAGACAGGATACTGGGCAAGGTGCATGTATAGTCTGACCCAGTAAATAGCTCTTCTTATGTTAGAAACATAAGAACATAAAATCTGCCAGTTACTGGGTCAGATCATACATCAGGGTGGGCAAAATGCAGCCCATGGGGCCCCTAAAACATTTAGAAAATTAATATTTATCTGCCCCTGGCTGCCTGTCATGCAGCCCTTGATGGCTTGCTAACGCTCAGGAACCAGCTCTCCACTCAAAATAATTGCCCGCCGCTGCCATACATCCACCTTGTCCAGTATCCTGTGCCACAGAGTGGCAGGGAGTGGATGCTGAAAGGAAGAGCGAACTGGGTATGATCCAGGGTTTCTTTCCCCCACTTTTCCTCTTTCCTTTTCAGCCTCCAGCACTGAAGGTCAGGGAAGCTCTGATTCAGCTGGGTGTACCCCTAAGTGCCACATTCAATAGCGACTGATACAGTGCTCCCCCAAGCATTTGTCCAGTCCCTTTTTGAACCTAGCTAAAATAATGTTATGTCTTATATTTAGAGAAGAGTAAGAAACATGGCTAGTGGCCTTGTTTTAGGAAGGAAAATTGAAAGCACTAAGTTGGAAAAGGATGGGTTAAACAACTCAGCCCTGTATATGGAGGGCAAAGTATATATCAACTACTATTACACTCAGCTTCCTGCACTGCATTCTGCTTCTTTCCTGAAGCACAGACCACTGTAAATGCAGTAGAGAATCTCATTTAAAGAGCCTTAATAGAAACTAGAATAATGGGATGAAATATAGGGGAAGAAGATTTAAGCTGAATATCAAGCCAAACCTTCACATAGTGAGATCTATTAAAATATGCAATAGTGCCGTAATCTAAAACAAGAGTAGACAAAGCACTGGAAATGGCTTTCTCAGGAACAATTCTGCGTTGGCAGGTGCATCACTATACGACCTTTCCAGCCCTAATTTCTATGATGCTATGATATTGCATCATTTCATCTTTCTCTCTCTCTGCCCTCAGTTCAGCTTTTCCTGTTACAAAATACAACATGGGAAATATTAGCTTTCTGGGTGATGAGGAAGTGTGTGCGTTTGGAAAGGGGGTGCCAGCATTTTTCCAGGACTTTGCTTTCTGAAAAACACAAAAAAATCCTGAGGTCAAGGAAGGATGTTCTTGCACTGGCTAGGGATTTACGTGCTCTGCCTGCTCAGTCACTGATTTCCGATATGACCTTCAGCAAGACACTCCCACCAAGAACCCCAAAGAGACTTAGGCACTGTGCCACTTAGTGTCACAATATTTATCTGCTAGGCATCTTTTAGGCCCATTATACAATGCTTGAAGAAAGTTAGATGCCTCACAATGGGACGCACCACAGGCAGCACGCTGAGGAAGGAGCTGTTCTGGGTAGCCAGTAGGAAATGTGGAGTTCAGCCTTAAACACTGTGCCTCTTCAGGATCAGTCAAAAGCTCAGTACTATTGGGAGGCACTTCTTCGCTCCAGGGACTCACAGCCCTTGACCTTCTCCAAGAAGCAAGTGCCCTAGGTACTTTTAAAATACAAGGAGTGGCCAGCTCTTTTCCTGGCGGTCAGGCACCTTGTGCAATAGCCAGGGCTGTCCTTAGTCCTTGGGGGGGGGCAAATCTGGGCAACTGCCCCAGGCCCCACACTTTGGGGTGCCCCACAGTGCCAGGCAGCCTTTGCATCTGGCTGCTTGCCACCCCTGCGCCCCTCTCTGCCACCGCATATAGTCCCCGCACAGGCTGATTTGCCCCAGCCCCCACACCTTGCTACAGCCATCTCTGGCAATAGCTCAAAGTTTAACACAAACACACTGGGACTAGAATATATAAGTTCAATTTCTCCCTGCTGCCTGAATGCACTTAAACTCTCTCTTCTCCCTCCCAGAAGTGTCATGACCACTGCACTCACTTGGAAGAGGGAAGAACAATACCTACTCAACAGCAGCTCATGGATTTCGGCTCTTTGAGATGTAATGAATATCAAGTTCTTACCTGAACCCACTACAGGGATTTGTGCTCACACACTTTCCCTTTGAGGACTTGACAAATCACAAGGCCATCTTGGGAATAACTTTTGTCTAGAGTCTCGCTTGCTTCTCACACATAAACCACCTCCGCCTTAAAACGGAGGGTACCTCACTAAAGATCTTTGTGAAGTTTATCGTGAGTGTTGACCTTTCAGTGACGTTTGTATAACTGTCCATGAATAATACCTGTGAAACTACATACTTCATTTTAGAAGGGAGCATCAGTGAGCCCAAAATGTGATCCACCTGCCCACTTTAACCCCAGACAGTAAAACCCAGGCCAACGAGCAGTAAAAAGAGGTATGAATATCCCCCAAATCATTCAGCATGCATACAAATGGGGGCCAGCCAGTCCAGGAGGATGGTGCTGAAGGGTGCTATCTCACAAGGAAGGTGGTGAAGCACTGGAATGATTTACCCAGGGAGGTGGTGCAATTGCCATCCTTGGAGGTTTATAAGGCCCAGCTTGACAAAGCTTTGGCTGGGATGATCTAGTTGGGAATGGTCCTGGTTTGAACAGGGGTTTGGACTAGATGTGACCTCCTGAGGTTCCTTCCAACCCTAACTTTCTATGATTTTGTGGATTTTTATAGACATGCTTGGGGGGGGGGGAGGAAGGCTTAATTAGTGTATATCAGTGCTCTACTAATTTGAGTATATCACGTGTATCGAGCTGAAAAATGGTGGTGGGGCACTTTAGCTGCCCCACCGCTGAAGTGCTGCCGCCACTATTTTTCAGCATGTGAACACTGATGCACGTGATGCTGCAGTCTGCTAGGGTGCAATAATTACCACGCTGCAGCAGACTCGATGAATCGAATCTGCTCTGACGTGTTGCAATTACCCTGTGTCAGAACAGCCTCTCTGCTCATGTTTCTAAATAGGGGTATGCAGTCAACAAATACAGTTACCATTATAACTTGCTAATGATATGCTTCAGTTCCTCACACATTGTCCATCTCTTGTGTAGAGGCTGTCAGTTCTTTGGGGCAGGGACTGTCTCATACAGGGTTGCCATACTGCTGAGGCACACACCCTATAGCTTGCTCTCTTCCTCCTGACTCTACACATTTCCCTCTCTTGGCTGCCCAGAGGGCCATCTTCAAAACCAAGAGCTGATGAAGGCTTTGGTTAATACTAAGCACATGACCTGTGTCTAAAGCACTGCTCTGGGAATCATATTATGTAGTAAAGTGGAGGGTCTACCTAAAGTCTAGCTCTTCTACCTTCCTAGTGAGTGACTCAGACCATTACTGAGACAAATTATGGGATAACTATCCTTTTCCTCCTCTTAACCTATCTGGCTAAAGCACAAGTTGCTGAGCATGCGCCATAGTTCGATGAAATCTTGTGTCTACCCTGCACGTGGAATAGGACAGCAAACTGGGAGTAGGTGCCAAAGATGGCATTTACACAGTTTGTAACTGTCATTTAGGTGCACACAATGAAATATGATTCTGCCCTTAGTATCTCCTATTTCTGATACATAGTTATTAGCTGACCTTTTCTTAGAGAAATCTTTGGACCTCTTCAGTCCCCGGGAGTGATATTTGTCCTGTGATAATGTGATCAGGAAAATTACTACAATTCTTGTTCTTGGAACACATTAAAATAATCAATCCTTCTTCACCTAATGCTTTCCCCACTTAGGGTTCACCATGGCATTTTGTTCCTATCCGACTTTCAGTTTAAAATGAATGAAAGGCATCGTGCTTTCATCTCCAAGCATATCTTCATTTTTCAGCTTTGTTCTCCTTATTTGTGAGAGGCGATCATAATCATATGCTTATTGTGATTGCTGCAGGGTCTGAACAGTTGAGGTTACCATGCCAGCTGTGCCATTTTGCACAAAGCTTATGCTTGGGGAATGAAGGAGCAGACAGTGCCTTTTAGGCATCGAAGAGAACAGCTCATGTTTCAGCAGGAAGCGTGTTCAGGAAGAAGTAATATGGCTGTTTTGGTGTGGGTGAGCTCCTAGACATAGATTTCATAGACATAGGCATTAGGGGCTGGAAGGGATCCTGTGAGATCAAACAATCCCAGCAAGATAGACATCCAAACACCTGCCTAAGACTTTAAGAGGTTCTCCCTGGAGAGAGAGCCACTGCACAATGTGGAAATGGACTCTGCCCAAAGAATCCAGCCTATGGTTTTCAAGTTTTCAATAGGATGAAGATTTCCACGATATGATTAAATTTCCACGATATGATGACAACTATAAATAGTCAAATCCGCTAATTTTTCATGATACAATTTCAACACAAAATTTTGATCAGTCCTAATAATAAGTGATGAGTGTCTTACATGTATTGCCAAAGAGGGTGCTTACATATGAAGTTATGATGTTGTCCACTAAAGGCCAATAACCGATAGTTAGGCTGCAAACTTCACGGCAAACAAAAGTAGGCATACTCATTCAGTGATTGATTTTGTTTGCTATTCAATGATGTCGACTGACTATCACGCTTCCCTATTTTTCCTTTTTTTCCCATTTTTAATGTTGTTACCTAATTAAAATCCCCAATGCAGAGAATATGTAGACCTATGTTAGTTTGTTTACATATGCTAGATGTTTTTTAACAAAAAGAAAAAGAGGTTGCTGAGGTTGGGTTAATAATTTTGCATGGCTATGTTTTCAGTTTTTCTGGAACTCATTCAATTTGTAGATAAATACAATTAAAAAAAAAAAAATCACACGCACTTTCGAGAAAATGAACCATTAGTATTCCAGCCTTGTTAATAGTGGCGTCATAGATTTTTGAAATATTACATTCAACCCACGATAAGCAATGCACTGTAAGAGATACTAATCAAGTTATATGTTTAAAGCAAAGCAGCATATTAGCATTGTATATTATATTACAAGGAGTTCTACAATAATTTATAAAGTATTAAAAGTATAATCTAAATTATAATGGTGTACTTCCATCTGAAACACCCAATGATTCTAATACCGAAGCCACACTAGAAATTTAAGAAGAAAGCCAGTTCCCAAGATGCCTCTGAGAAAATAAAATCTATTAGTTACTGTTTATATGTGCTACTGACCTCTGCTGGAAGGAATATCAGGTTTGCTCAACTGTTTCTCACTGGCTCGTTTCTCACTAAACACTAGAGAAGTTCCCATAAATTGCAGTAATATTTTAGCTAATAAAGGTTTTCTTATATAGTAGTTCAAAAAGTAGTTTTCAGTCAGAAGACCTGGAAATGATATGGCCATTATATATTGACATGTAAAGTTTGACTGTAGTCTGTGGTTTTCTAATTGTTAGACCAAATAAACATTTCTACCTTTCTTGAAACTTGTCTCAAATTCTGTAATTTTCTCAAGGGGTCTGCTCCTGGGTTTTGCAGCTCACCCAAACGATTGATAACGTTGATTCACATGCTAGAAGTACATTGTATTGATTGAACCTCCAGTGCTTTCAGCAGTTAATAAATCCACGTTAACTGGCTCATAAAAGGGAAAGACACAATAACATTGCATATATTAATTGTGTTTTCCAAATTAAATGTTGCTGACAAATAGAAAAGGTAGCGCTATCTTCATTAATGTACCAGTGGTTATTGCAGGTTATGTTAACAAAGTTCAACAAACTGTCTCCAATGTCCCCAAGATGTCCATAAAAACAAATTAGCCTGGGGAGACATAAACTGCTCAGGCAAATTCAAATGCATAACTGTTCTGGAATGTGAAGCAAACTGATAGGCTTGTTGAAATGATTAACAGTGACCTAGGTTTGGAACAACCCCAAAGTGCTTCACATACCCATAATTTAAACTATAATTTCTTTAGCCTGACCACAACAGACTCAGGTGCCAGTTCTGAGTTGAGAGTGATTATTTAACCTGAGGGGTTTTTTTTTTTGTTTGAGAACGAGAGTACATATTCCTGCCTTTAACCACTCATTATATGACCATAGATATATAGCAGAAACCAAAGAAGAGATGCTGAATATATGGCGAAGAGACTTGATAATAAATCTCAGTGAACCGTACTTGAGAAACTTTCATTCGCATTTTTGACACTACTCATCAGGGTGAGATGAGCAAATGCACTGGGTAGCAAAACAGGAGAAGTTTTCTAAAGGATGTTATTCCTGTTTCTTATGGAAGTAAGGTAATGTTAGGGGGGGTAAAAGCTGATTTTGTACTTCAAATCTTGCTGAGTGGCTACAATCCTAATTCCTTGTCACTAAAGGGTAGGGGACTGTCTCGTATAACCCCCTTTTACTAGAATGCAATATACTAAAAAGAAAACAAACAAAAAGGGAAAGAAAAAAGAAGTATTTAATATCCTCCTGACTTATAAAAGACGACTAACTGTGTTTCTTCAGATGCATCAGCTCTTAAGTTTTATATCTGTCCTTGAGTAGGAAACACTAGACTCAAACAACCCACTCCCCAGGAGTATCATTATCCTGTGTGACCGGCCCAAGTTACTTAAAATGGATATAGGCTAAGTGTTGAGCATGATAATACATGAAAGAGATGAGCTGGCTGATTTTTAACAAGGTGAAAACATCTTTAAATCAGTTTGGAGTGTTCCTTCACTGTACTTGATTTCTTTTTTTATTTTGATATCCTTTCCCCAAATAGTTGCTACCTCTGAATGTTTTGTTCCTATAGTACAGGGGTTTTCCACCCTTTTTAACAAGTGTACCCGGGGTGGCTGTACATGGAGTGGGTGGTGGGGGTGGCGTGCAGCCAGATGTGGAGCTGGGGGGATGGGGTGGAGTGCAGCTGGACGGGGGGACAGCACATGGCCAGATGTGGAGTGGTACAAGGAGGGTACATCACCAGTCCTGGTTTGTACTGAATTCAGTACTGTAGATATGTGCTAGGCACACAAACAGCTGCTTCTTTCTGGCTGGCTGTCCTCCAAATGGAGGAGCTACCTAATGTAAGCATATGGTTCTGAAGGGGGTAGGGTTTCAGACAGACTCCTGTACCTGGCATTTCTTATTTATATGTCTTTAAATGCTTCCTCCTGCAGAAACTCGGAAATGCCCTTTAGAGGTGCCTAACTCCTCCACTGGTTGTAGGGAGAACCGCCTGCCCACTCCTGTCACTTTGGTTCACTCTCCTTGGGTCATTTTTAGTCTAGCCATACTGGCCATGAGAACAATTTCTGTTTAACACTGTTAATTCTTCATTTGAATTTAAAAGACACTTTACCTGTAATCATATTGTGCCATCCTTGCTCACACTTTGAAGAACCTACTTGCTCTAGCCATCCCTTTTGGGGGTCATCTCATTTTAAAAGTGCACGAGAATAAGAAGTAAGGCAGGCTATAAACAGAGAGACAGAGCCTCAATTACAATAAATAGATGCGGCGGCAATGGCTTTTGATTTGTCTTTGCTCTCTGCAAATATTTAAGAAAAATGTTTTCTTTATGTCTTTTTCTTTCCTCTTCAGAAAATCCCAGCCCTGTGGGAGGTTTGCTTTTGTCTTCAGCAGAGGCAAGGCTGTCAGACACTTGGAATTTATATTTCAGGCTCGGGGAAAAGCAGAATGGCACTTGGGGCCTTCTCTCCCATCTTGTTTCTCATGGGTAGCAGCTTCTTAGACTACAACTACACCACAGTCTTTTTTTTTTGTGGTGAAGTGTAGACGTGCCAAAGTTTTGCATTACCTACGTTCTCTGTTGACAGAGGTTCAGCCAGGACATCGTGGAACACAATGCAGGCTGCAACCCCTTCCCCATACGCGGGTAACTGGGGGTTATAATACATATTTTGTCTGAATAACTATATCTGGGTCATAATCCAAGTGCCTAAATCATAGGATCAAAGAATACTAGTGTTGGAAGGGTCTCCCAGGGTCACCTGGCTCAACCCTGTGCATGACTGCATGAATGCTATTACTAAATCATCCCAGAGCAATACTTATACAGCTTCTTTTCGAAAAGCTCTAGCGGGGGAGATTCCACAACTTCCCACAGCCATCTATTCCCTTGCTTCACTGTTCTAACAGCAAGGAAGTTTTTCCTTCTGTTGTATAACTCTGCTTTGCTGCAATTTAGATCTATTGCTTCATGCACTGCCCTCGGCAGCAGGGGAGAACAGTTGTTCTCCCTTAACTTTATCAGCCTTGCAAATATTTGAAAACCGCTCCCATGCTCTTCCTTAATCACCTTTTATCCAATCTAAACTTGCCTAGATAACTAAACCTCTTCTCATAAGGCTTGCATTCTAACCCCTTCATCATTTTAGTGCCTGGCTCCAGATCCTGCCTGACTTCTCCACACACTTTTCAAAACTCAGATGTCAGAACTGCACACACTGTGCTAGAGGAGAGCTGTTAAACTCACTTGTGTCCTGGGCTGGATTTGGACTGTGGGTTTCCTTATGGGCTGTAGGGTTCCAACACAGGGCATGAGAAAGCAGTGGCTGCCACTCCAGCTCTGACCTGAGGCATACGGTTGGGGCCAGAGTCACCATCGTGTGTCTGGGATCAGAGCTGGAACAGCTAAGGGAGCGGAGGCCCTAAGGGACCATGACCCCAGGGAGACGGGAATTCAAGAAGAGTAGTTGCTTCTCAAGGGAGCGATCCTCAATGCACAAGCTACGTCTATTCCATCTCAGAGGAAAGGCAGCAAGAGGGCATAGCAGTCCCCCTGGCTCTCCAGAGACCTAGCAGACCTCCTGAGGCTAAAAAGAAAGGCCTACAAAGGATGGAGGATGGGAGTCACCTCCAAGGAGGATTATTCTG
>JAGPOW010003642.1:12479964-12499496 GCA_030014935.1 Caiman crocodilus
GAACACCTTCAAGAGCAAACTGGATGCTTATCTTGCTGGGATCCTATAACCCCAGCTGACTTCCTGCCCTTTGGGCAGGGGGCTGGACTCGATGATCTTTCGAGGTCCCTTCCAGCCCTAATTTCTATGAAATCTATGAAGCTACCTCCATATGTCCCAAGCCACTCCAGCTCTGCTTCCATCATGAGAAGGTAGAGTTATGGAAATGGCAATAGGTGATGTGGGTGAAGAGCAACTGGTGCTAAATCAGCCTTCGTTCACCCTTCTGATGCTGATTGTCATGTCCACCAGGGCCTGAGGACCACAGATTCTGCAGCAGGTCACTTTCCCTGGCCATTCCCCCCTAACTTCCGGTGGGTAAATGTTTGACACCCCTAACCAGTGCTAAACATAATGGCACCATTGCCACACATGCCTTCCCTGAATACTTCAATTGATTCATCCATTTTTTTTTTCATGGCTGCATTACACTGCTGATGCACGTTGAATCTATGAGCCACCAAAACCCCCATATCCTTCTTGGGAGTGCTATTAATTAGCTAGTTATCTCCTATTCTGCATTTGTGCTTTTGGTTATTTTTCCATAGGTGTGGCTAACTTGCTGATTTGTTGATGGTGATTGTTTCATTTATATACTTGTTCATGTCCATAGTGTGATTTTTTTATCATTTTCACATCCATACAGAAGTTTGATGACTCCCAAATGTTAGAATACTGTGTGTGAAAGCAGCTATTCAGTTTACATGTGTGTTTTGGTGTCTTCTCCTCCTCTTCCTAAATGAGTTTAGATTCCCTCTGTACCTTTTAGGGTGAAGGGGAGTTAAACTAAAATATTTCTTCTGTGATAAAGAAGGAAATAATCCCAGATGTTAAAGCAGGTTGTCAGAAACGTTGACAAGTGTAGATAGAATGTGATTTATGGACCTTTAACTTTTTAAATTAAAATCTTATATCCTTAGGTAATACAGTAGTGCTGGTGTGCATTGAATTCTGGCACTGCATTCCAAATTATCTATAGCACATTAATTTACCAGAGATCTGTTTCAGTTGTTTGAGTAAAATGGACAAGATAAATTGAATTAGTGTGATGTATAAGATTGGGGAAAAAATAAAAGCCCATGAAGACTGTCAAAGCTAAGGAATTAACTTTTACAATTTGAAATGCTCCTTGTAAAACATAGCAATGCTGGGGGACATGCTTCCATTTTCATATCCTATTGCTCCGCCATAGAATAGGGTATTATGTTTAGGGACCCCAAGCCACTAGCATTGTGTAATATAGTTTCCAAAATATTCACCCTGCCAATCTGCTTAACTAAATCTTCTTTAAATTTCTGAAGTTTGGGAACATAGCTATTGTGACATCAGATTGGACCAGTTGCCCATATAGAGCAGTATCTTTTATGTTACAATGGCTAGTCTCAATCATTTAAAAATGATGTGCAAGATTCCTATACAAGGGAATTATGGAATGAGCTTTCCACAAGGAAAGTTCCTTCCCAACCACCATTAATTGTGGGTCAATTTATATCTTGAAACACTTGGGTTGGGTTGGGTTGGGTATTGTTCCGTATTTTACTCATGATATGGAAAAAGGGGATGAACAGTGTTGTGATACAATTCACAGGTCAGACAAAGTTAGTTTTGTTTGTCAAGAAGCAGTAGATAGTGAGGCACTTTTAAGAGTCTGAACTAAGACAATTAAATGGACAGCACAATCACAAATGAAATTCAGTATTGACAAATGCAGGGTCATATTGCTTGACAGGGATAATTTGAATTGCAAGTGCATGTGGCAAACACATCTTTCTACTTTGAGAAAAAGAACTTGGGACTCCAGGTATACAGATCATTGCTGCAGTTAAAGAAATTCAGTGATAAGTTACATAAAGAATGGGACATACATATAATCAATGGATCAGACACGCTGTCCCTAACATATTTAATCTGTGAAACTCACTGCAATAAGAAATTGTTCAGGCCGACAGCTTTGTAGGATTAAGAAAACACAAACCCAAAAAACATAGAGGTAATTAGAGTGTCCACAGTATACTAGAGAGTAGTATTACAAACAAAGTGACTTAAACTGCATCGTTTAAGCCAAACACTAAAGTTCCTGTGGTCAGCTTAATCCATAATTGTTCCTTGGAAATGTCTTAAGTCATTCTTTGGGTCACTGGTCTCTACTGAGCACTGTTGGAAGAAGGGAAACTGTGTAAGGGGGGGACTGCTGCCTTGTTCTGGTACTGAAGTTTCTACATTTCAATAAGTTGATGGGCATGAGCAAAGCACTTTAACACTTGGTTACATCTTTGAACCAAACCCTGATTCCAAGTGATCTGAAATTCACCCATCTCTACCCACTGAACCCCTACCTCAGACTGAAAATGTTTTATTGTGATTATTTAATATTTACATGAAAACAGCAGGATATAGACACTTCTACTGGGAGCAGCATTCTATTCTTCTAGGTTGTGTGCAGTCACGTATGAAGATATTATAAACCACATGGTTTGCATTGCAGCATTTGACTTTGGCCTACGAAATGAGCGTGAAGCAATGGGCAAGAGACATAGATTTTGACTGTATCTTTGAACATGGGCTGAATTCGAGGCAAAAACATTGAGAAATAGGGTGGGGCAGACATGCTCAGGAGTTGCTTCTGACACAGTATGGGAAGCTTTCATTTGGAGACAAGCTGCCCAATGGTCAGACCCCACAGCCAGCCAATTCCCAAGAGGTCAGGCCATTAGAACAGGCAGGGGTGTTATGACAGGTAAAGACAAATGTGTGGATTTAGTGGCTGGTTATTGTATAACCGGTAGGTATTTAAGTAGGCTAGATTCCGAAAGGATTTCTGCTTCAGTAGGTGAATGCTAATCCACATTTCCTTACGAGGGCAGCCTTCTTTTATAGCAGTGTTTGCTCCATTCCTGTGCTCCTTACAACCCAGAGGGAAGCTGGGCTTTGAGCATCCGTCAACTCTAGAGACTACCGAGCCTAAGGAACTTAAAATAACCTAGAGATTACTACTGCAAAATGGGAATCTGTCATGGTCAAAAGAGCATAAAGAAGGACAGAGTAAGGGAAGAGTTTTTGCAGTTTGATTTGACTCAGCTGTGGTTATTGAGGGGTGGAGAGAGAGATTGTTTTATAGTGAGAGCTTTACATCAAAGATTGGGAACAGGTATTTAGTTGATGCTCTTAATACCTGCACTACGTTTTGAAGCAGACTACAGATTTATTTCTTTTATTCCCTTTTTTTTAACAGCAGTTAGGAGCCAATAATCTATTAATGCAAGAGCTGGAATTATGCTGGTTGTGGATCTCCCTTGACTATTTGCTGACAAAGTGTTGTAGCACTGGGGAAAGGACCACGCTGCTGCCATTCTTCCCAAGCTCTGGAACGTACAGGTGTCATCCACTATAATCCATGTATTTGTGCTGAGGATTGAACTAGATGACCTTTGAGGTCTCTTCCAACTCTATAATGAATTCGATTATAGTCAGACTACAAAAAAAACAAAGGCAGGATTCAAACTGTTTCTTTAGGCATCAGAATGGGATTTAGCTGCAGTTTAGCGCCTCAAGTCCCAAAGACAGATAAAAACGAGACAGTATCACAAAACCCACTTAGGGTAGATTTACATGTGCACATTTACTGCTCGATAACTTAATTTACTTTACAGTAACCAAAAATTATTGCACAGTATGGGTTCACATCTACACATGCACACATGTACTGTGCAGAAGCTATGACAACTTATGCTGACTTGGAAATAAATTTGATACCTGCATGATGCAGGTATCAGATTTAAATCCAATTAATTACTGCACAGTAACACACATGTAGATGCCTTACTGCACAGTAACACTGTGTGTGTGGACTGATTTGGGACTGACTTCAGTCCCAAGTCAGACCACACACAGCATGAATGTGCTTTAATGCCTGCATGTGTAGACATAGGCCTATTTCCACTTACTGTGCAGTAACTTACTATGCAGTAAATTTAATGTAATGTAAATGCATGTGTAGACACACCCTCAGTGTCCAAATTCATTAGGTCTGAATTTACTTTTGGCCTGCAAAGTTCCCTAGATCTCTATACTAGGGCTGCTCGGCAGTTCAACAGGAACACTTCATGGTACCATGGAAACTAATACCAGCCTAGGTTATTTCATGGTTCAAATTCTTGTCGGGTGGTGCTAAGTCCTCTGGGAGGTCACAGCTGATGGGTATTAAAAGAACCATGTCTCACTTTGATTGGTAAAATTGAGTTCAGCTCAGAATGGCTGCCACCAAATTTTGCTCACCAGTCCATGTCTTGTGTTTTTTCAAGACATGGAAGGCCTACCGGGGGCGTGTGGGGGGGTCTAGTCTCAATTCAGCCTGCCATTTGAGGCACTTCAGCATGTTCAGACTCTCTCCATTAACCACAGAGGGTGCCTAGGTGCCTACACTGGCCAAAACACATCACCCTTCATAGCAAAAAGCCTAAGACTTGGGCACTGGAGTGAACTGGAGTTAATTTGTTTGTCACGGAAAGAAGGAACTGTGGCCTGAGTTTCAGCAAAGAGTCATCATGGAGAAAAGAAGTGTAATAGTGATACATACTATTGCTTCAACCGTCTCCTGTAATGTTCAGCACTCTTCCTGAACCACACAGTTCACAATGTAAAAATATAAAACAATGAGAGTTGGATGTAAAATGTAAAGCATCGGCTCGCAATGAGAGTTGGAGCCCTGCTTTCGATATCTGCCCTCCCAAATTCACTTTCTTGCAGTCCATGTCCAACTACTATTACTCTCCTGTATGAATTTGCATTTTCCATGATGGAGGGCAGAGACAACTTGTAGGCAGGAATTATAACTGTAGAGATTCTCTCCTCCAGCAGAGATTTGTTCAGCACTGGAACGAGAGGAAGGTGTCAGGGAGCTAACAGTGACTTTCTCACCCCGAAGGCTGTTTTGCACTGGGCCCCACCTCAGCAAAACGGAAAGCATTTACGAGGCCTCCCGGAGTCCTGCCTGTAGGGAATAGAGGTTGAGTTGCGCTTTGCTCTGCTGTTCTCCTCTCAATCTTCCAGTACAACTTCAACTCTGAGGACGGGGTTTGGTGGTGCGGGGCTCTGCTGCACATCATTCTGTCAGAAAAATAATTCTCCTCTGGCCTTTTGCATTCAGAATCCATCCCCTTTTTGTTGCCTGAATGGCAAAAAAGGGTGAGATCTCAGTAGAGAATTTGGCTGCCTGTCTGTAACAGTAGCTCAAGCACAGACACACGATTAGAATTCTAATGCCTCTTTCCAGCCAAGGTTAGATGCATTTTTCTCTTCATCTCAATCTGAAAATGCTGAAAACATCTTGAGAAATGTTTTGCTATTTTGCTTTTGGTTCCCAAATTATGCATGGCTCAGATTTGTGTACCAACAGATAATGAGGGAACATCACACAATATATGGTAACAATAACAGGGGAGTAATGTGAGAAAGTCATTTATCTTTCTGTTTCCACTTTGCCTGTGAGAATCTGAAAATCACTACCATTCTGATTTGAATAAATATTTTGGTGGGAAATATTCATTTGAATATAAAGGACTGAAGAGTTCAGCTACTGACTATATGTACCTGGGGTGGGGGCGGAAAGAAAGAGGTGGAGTACAGCTACTTATCAACAATTTAAACTGCAGCTTTTGAATGTTTTGTTAGTATTAAAATACTTTCTGTTTATTTTTAATCTCTTTGCCAGACATAGTTTGTAAGGCTATTGCTCAGAAACAGTCTCTCTCTTTTTTTTTTTTTTCCTCCTCTCACTCTTTAAATTGCTTAGCAGCTTGGAGGAATCGGTTAGAAATTTCATTAAAGCTTCAATATTTGCCTCTGCAGGTAGAACTAATTAAGTTTAAAAGAATTATTAGAAAAGTGTATTTTCCTTTGGCCCTTCCTAATGTTGATGTTGGAATTAATAGTAATTGATTACAATCTGTGCCCCAATTACATCTGCATTTTCTAACTCCACCAATGCATCCAAGTAAAGCATTTAAGGAAAAAGCTAATGGGAACCGATCTTGATATCCCTTGTGGAAGATCAGGAGCCAAAGACAGAATATATCCATCCCTTATGGTTTGATGTGCTTAAGTTAGCATGAAATTAACAAAGGCCTAAATTCTTCTTAGTTCTTACACGAGCGAAGAGTGAAGGAAGGGTGGGGAAGACAGATAGGATCCGTTGCTTCTCTGGCGTCGGGAGAGCCAGACAGAACAGCAGGCCATTCTTTTGCAGGGTGCCTAATAGGGACAGGGAGGACAGTAGACAGAGCCAGACGGTTGCTCTTCCTATAAGTAACCAGGTGTCACAGCAGTGATAAAAGCCAAGATGAATGCAGTCTATGGGTTCTGTTCCACTTAAAAATGATGTGTGACTTGAATCTACCAAAATCTCACATGCTCTCAGATTCTAGAACTAAAAAATATAAGCCCTTATAATAACTTTTACAGTTGTTTCTTCCTATTTCCTAGCACTTGAGCCATGAAACCATAAGCACATTTTCTCGGGGAGGACGTAGTGAGCAGTATACCCTGTTATGGCTACCGTCTTCCAGTTTTTAATGACCTGCCTCGGGTGCTCGAAGGTGGCTTTCCTCAGCCTGCTTATTCCTGTCCAGTGAACACCATGGCTGCATGTACATGTGCTCAGGGGTTGGGAGGCGGGGCTTAATTAGAGCAGTTCCCAGAGAGCCACTCTAATTAAAATGTCTCACTGTCACATGTATTAACCCCCCGCGGGTTTAAAAATGGCCATGGGGCACTTTAAATCTTATTTGACAAGGTTTAGATAAAGCTCCCCAGTGGCCATTTTTATACCTGCAGTGGCTTCTAGATTCATAGATTATAAACATGACAATGAATTTATGCGGGAGATTTCTAATTACCTTGTGTAATTGTGCTGGCTTGGTTTCATAGTTAGCTCCACCAGCTTTGATTGCCTAGATCAGCCTTGGCACTCAGTAGTACGTCTACTATCGGGTGTAGCAAAAGCAACCCTGCTGCTAGGAGACAGACCCTATGGACTTAGCTTTACCTTCTCTGGGGTTTGCCCAGTGAAGTCATTTCTCTATGTGATTTAGAAACTTGGGGCCGAAAACCCAAAGCTGTGTAGGACCCCTGAACAGATCACTGCTTGTCCCAAAACAGCTTTGATCCGTCTCACACAGATACCCCTCATCTACCTTGTTTAATGGTAATTTCCTATCTACCCAGGTTTTCTATGGAATAATACAGGTGACATACTATGCCTGGTTCATTTATTCTCTTATAAATGCAATTACATTAACAGAATAATATCACTCATAAAAATCATTATGCAGCACAACCCAGCACTCAAAATTATGGGTAAACAAAATTGCAATTCATGTAAATTAAGCCCAATGAAGCATGCTTTTTCTCTTTTCTCCTATGGGGAAAACAGCATTTCTTTTCCATCTATGCCTTTGAGCTCTGGGGCTAGCCATCCAACTGTATGAAAAATTTTCCAGCAGTGGGCAAAAATGATGAAAAATATCCATAGTTTATGGAAAAAAAATCCTTTTATTTATCACTGTCACGTTCATGTTCACTTCCCTTTAAATGTAAAGGATGACCTTGTGCTGTGAAGCATTTAACTCTCATAAAGTAAGCAAGCTTATGCTGGATCAGAACTAAGTGCTGAAAGAAATGGGACTGGTGGTTCATTAGTTGACACTTCTCTCACTAAATCAGTGCTCATGGCTCAGCATGAGGTGCTACCTCTTAGATGAAATGCAAAATAGAGAGCCTGACCACTTACCTTCATTAAAGATCCAATTGTACTTTTCACTAGACTAGATGATGTTAATTGTGATGTTCTCACTAAATTCCAAGTTGGATAATTACATTTTGCTCCATTAAATTCTAACTCGGGTAAACTTAATTAAAACGAGTTGATCTCTTCCCAGTGCAGGGTAGATAGATGTCCATATCACAAAGCCACCAGCACGATCGATTGGTTCTTGTAGAGGGCAATCAGGCACGAGCAAACGTGGAAACTGCACTACTTCCTCAGTATCCGATATGACCACTCCCGGTGAGGACTGAGGATAGAGCAGTGCTTTGATTGCTTGTATTGCATGCGCCAAGCTTGTATCGGTAAAAACAAGACAAGCCTGGACTTTCCACAAGCAACCAGAACCAAATACATGGCCCAGAGATCCGTCAGCTGTTACTTAGTCCTTATAAGGCCTCACATCACCAACACCTGTATTTGCAGTACATGACAATGAGACAGATGAGGAAGTGGGAAAGAAAAGGAGGGATCAGTATATGGGGCAGCAGTTAAATAGCCCTGAAGTAATCCAGTGTGCATGTAATGCCACCTTCCTCCACTGGAAAAGAAACAGGGACCCTGCATAGCACTGACTCCAATCTGGCACCCCTTTTGCCCTATGCCCTGTAGTTTAAGAAGCCCCCACTGAGCAGTTCTGCTTTTATGGTGTGAACTCCCATCTCACACGTTAACAATATCACTAGCTAGGACAATGGAGGAGGCCCAGTAACATCAGAGGTGGCAGCTGGACTCGTCCCTGCATCTAGTTTAAGAAAGAGTTACAGAACTAACCCCTTCTGCTACTTCCGGCCTGACTGCTGCTGCTTTAGGCTAACTCCAGTTGTGCACTTCAGCACCAGACAACGCCAGATTGCTTGGAGATTTATGATTCCAGGTCCAGGGGAGAACATCAGGGAGCTGACAAGTTTGTACGGGTTTATTCCCTCAAATGCAAATCTCTTGCAAACATCTCGCTGCTGCTCGACTTTCTTTATGACAACAACTCTTTACCAGCTCTTAGCAATAGCTCAGCCTTATAAAGCTATAATTAAACTGTCTCGCTAATGGACAGTTAATGATTTAAAAGGAAACAAACCACCAATGTCATGTCCCTCTATTATACAGTACATGTGTTAATGGTTTGTATTAAATCGGCTGCTTATTAAGACCATGAGTATCTGAACAATCTCACTGCATTTTCTCAAAATAACATAACATGATACAATGTGGTTAAAGAAGAGTGACAGCAGGCGCTGTAGCTTGAATGCAAATGCTGTATTGTACCATGTCTTAAAAATGTCCCACAAATCTAGTGAGTCAGATGTAGGCTTGAGTTTGGATGATATTCAGCATAATGACATAGTTCAGAACTAATTTCCAAGCAACACCTCATACCTCACACTGCCTCTTTAGATACCTAAGGGCAGTACAAGCAGACTTCTCTTAGCTTCTGCAGAAGCTTTGCCCTAAATATGAATGCAGCATTGCACGTAGGGTGACTCAGGAAAACAGTCAAAGACAAACACAAAATCTATCCCTGCTCCATTTATATGGGCTGTATCACCATAGTATTGAGGGCTCCACTGTATCTAATGCTCATGGTACCTTTGTGGAGAGGGGAAAATACTGTAATGCCCTGTGATGTTAAATGTCATGTACTGTAATGTTGTGAACTGCAATTTTGAGAAGCTTCCTGAGGACTGGGGAAAGGAACTACAATGTGTACCACAACTCCCGAAAGGTGGCAGAGGGCAGGAGGAAAAGAAAAGAGCTGCGGCAGAGCATAGGTTGGATGGCAGAGGGGGAAATGCACGGCAAGAGAGTTGCAAGGAGAGGTGGAGCGAGGACTTGAAGCTGCAGCACCGGGGCTCAGATGTGGAGCCTCAGCGGATGGTGGTCGAGTATTTTATGGGACCAGAGACTGGTTTGGAGCCCTCTGGAGTTGTGGGAAGGTTTAAGGTTCGCAGGTGTATATATCACGGTGTTACTGTTCTTTACCAGTTACCTGTTCAAGGGTGAGATTCATCACAGTGTCATCATTTACTTCCTGTTACCCAGGTCCTTAATTTTAACTTTTTTTTTTACCTCTGCCTGGTCTCCTGTCCTTAGTCCATTGGCTTCCGACCCTAACCCCAGCATGATAATCGATTCCTATACTACCTCTAAGAACATTTCTGCATGGAAAATGATAGATGACCTTGATGACTGGAATAAAAAAAATAGCATGACATTCAATAATACCAAGTACAAGGTCACAGACTTAGGGACTGATAACAAAAAAAAATCAGCTATAACCTAAATAAGCTTTATATCAACTGTGCATTGGTCCAGTAAAATATATGAACCCCACCTCCTCCCAAATACCCTTGCCTCTTGCGTAATTCCTGGACCATCATGGCTATACCACTCTACGGTCTTGTTACACATTAATTTTAGAAGGTTTCTGGAGCTCTTAACCCCACTATTTTCTATCTATTAACATCTGAAATTAGTTTTAAGTACATTTTAGGCAACTTAAAATTATGCCACTCCAGGGCAGGTTCATCTCTGATCCATGTTACCCAGCTCTGTTCCATTAATATGTGACCGCTCCCCACAGGTGAGTTGCCCATGTTGCAGTCCTCCAGCATCCAAGGAAGCAGGTCCCCTCTTCTACCCTCCTGTTCTGTGTGGACAAACTCTCCACCCCCTGAACTCTAATGCCCAGGGGTAAGTTCTGGCACCAAGCCAGCTCCCCTTCTTGCCCCCAGGGGTATGATCTTCCAAACCCCAGGGGTGCAATCCTGTGCAAACAGCAGAGCACAAAAGCACATTCCCACGTCCCAGCCATCCCAGGAAGCTCCAGCTGCCACTTAAATTAATGTGTAACAAGGCCCTAACACCAATCAACAGTTGAGCAGCTCAAAGTGCCATGTGCAACAAGGCCCTAAGCTTATTATTAGCTAAACACTCATCAGCTGGAAAAAAAACAGAAGACTAGAAACACCTGACTATATTTGTTGATCATTGAACGGCTATAAGACTATAAGTACATGAAAGGATTATGTAAAAGGCAAATGTAATTTGGGGATATTTCAGGCAAAATCTTTCAAGGAAAGATGAAGAAAAATTAGTGCTAAAGTACAAGTTACTGGTGAGACCTCATTGGAATGTGGTGCATACGTCTGTTCACTTGCTTTTGAGAAAGATTTATTCAGATGGGTAACTGTGCACTGAAAGGCTAGAAGGATGATCAAGGAAATGGAGTCTGTCTTTCAAAAGAAAGCTAATAGAGCTTGGCATGTTTAGCTAAGGAAAACACAGGCTGAGAGGAGATATGGTTGCTGTCTATAAATGCATCATGGGGCTAAACACCAAAAATGGAGAAAATCTACGCAAGCTAATGGGCAATGTTGGAAAAAGAATAAATGACTATAAAAGGGCCACAAATATTTTGGCTGGTAGTTAAAGGTTTGTAGCGGTCAGAAGAGTCAGGTCTAGGAGCACCTCTCCAAGAGGAGTCGCGGGAGCAAAGCCAAAACTCACTAGTTTGTGGCTAAGCTTGTTCAGTGCATGAAACGTGTTATATAATGTAGTTGCCTACAACAACAAGGATCTCCATGACTCAAGAGGAACCTTAAATTTGATGTGGTTATATTCTATGGTTTTGTCATATATCCTCTCAGTCATTTGCACTGAAGACTAACAGCTCTACAAATCTTTCCGCCTATAGACATTACTTTCCCCATTTTGATCATCTTTGTGGATTTCTTCTAAAAAAACTTTTTGGCATTTTTTTTTAATGAACGATAAGTGCAAGACATTTTTTAATGCATTGTTTTGGCATTTTTCTGGTACAGCCTTAGGACATTAGGTGCCAAAGTTTTTCCAAAATTCAGAAATATTTGACTACTTAGCACTGGAATTTACAGTCGAGAGTTGGTAATTTCACTGGTTTACGTGGCAGGCTTCAGAGGGTTATATTCTGCTCTCAGGTATAGTGATGTTAAATTTGGAATAGTTTTATTGATTAATACGCAAGTAACTGAGATTGGGGCATGTTAGTGCTAATATTAATGACCCTGTACATCTGTTTTTCCTTACATCAATGAACAATACATTCTCCAAGGCTATTATTATTCTGTATAAATTCATGAAGACAGTAAACACCAGGGAAGAAGAAGAGCTGCTTTAATTAAAGGACAAAGTTGGTACAAGCATAACTTAGTAATAACTGGGTGTGCCTACATGTGCGTTAATGTGCTTCAATCAATGCACATTAAATCTAGTATACCTCCATTGTAAGGGTGCCTGTACAAAAGCATGTCAGAGCAGACTTGGTTAACCAGGCTTGACTAGCCTCCTGTGTCAAATGAGCTTTAGTTCAAGTGCCCCCATGGCCCTTTTGAAGTATGGGGACACTGATACACGAGATGCTATGTCACTTTAATTAAAGCGGCTCTTGAAGGTGCTCGATTTAAAGTTCTGCCCCCACCCCCAAAGCACATGTAAACGTGCCCTGAGGTACTAGAAAAATGTGCATTAGCCTAACAATGTGCATTAACTAAAGAACATGGATTTTAAGTGACACTTAATGTATATTAGCCTAGTTTAATGTGCATTAGCTACATAGCACTTTTAGTGATGCTTTAATGGGCATTAAACTAGGCTAAAGCACATTAGAACGTATGTGTAGATGCGCTCACCGACCATAAGTTTAGGCTGGAAATTAGAAGAAGTTATCTCATATCCAAGCAGTGAGGCTTTGGAACAGACCCTCAATGAGAAGAGTTGGTGCAAGAACCCAGGCTTCCCATATGATGAAGCTCAATTGGCTTTTGTGTAGGATAATAGAAATTAGTTGCCTGAGATATTAGAGGACTGCATTGGTGGATGCAAGATTTGTAAAGAGGGATGTGGGAGCAGTGCTCAGTGCTTTATGGTTGGCTGCACCCCCACTCCCAGCTCCCACCATCCCCACCAGGACCATACCACAGGAGCAGAAGCAGGAGCCTTTCTCAAGTCCCCAAATCAGATAAGGATTTCCCCAGCTTCTGCTCTCAGCACCCGTCCCTTCTCCTCCATGCTCAGCAGCAGCTCCACATCCCCGCCCCAAATCGTTCACCACTTCTGCTGCTTGCTGCTGTCAGCGTGCAAGGTGCTGTGCAATGCAAAGCTGCTGGGGGCAGTGGCTTTGATTGTGGGGCAAGGTGGAGGGCTCCCCCTTCCTGCGCCTGCTCCCGGACTGGGAGGGAACACATGGAGGGATCAGGCAGAGAGGACGAACCCACCCACTGCTGCTGACTGGCTGAGCCTGGCCCCTGTGAAACCTGGCTGGAGTAGGGCGTGAGTGGCTCTGGAGCTCCTCCTGCCCTCGAGGCAGCCAGAGACAGTGCAGACAGCAGAAACAGTGGGAAGGGAAGGGAACTGGAGAAGGTGGGGGGAAGATTGTTACCTTATTTAGGTAATTAAAAAAAGTCCCTGGCTGCTGCTCTTGTGGTATGATGTAAAAGGGGGATGCAACTGTGGCACTGCCCCCTATCTGGATCCATCCCTGGAAGGACTGTATTTTGTGACCTTGAGGATACTCAGAGACCTCAGAGGTCCCTTCTAGTCTTGTGTTCTTATGTCCCAATAATATCTTGATGGCTATAATGGGGTCCTTTTTTATTTTAAGCTATTAGTGGTGAAGGACTTTTAGTGAAGGGTGATCACAGCCCTTTCTTTGTAAACAAATTGACTTTCTTCTTTCTTACTGTTTTGTTTGGCAGAGTAATTGTCTGTTGCTGTCTAATAGTAGCTCTCTCCCTTGCAAAGGCTTGATACATTATTAAAAATAAAATTGGGTGACTGACCTTGTTGTCTACACCCACATCTTTTTTCCCTTTAAATTGAGAGTGAACTTTCACATATGTAAGCTTAATCAGAGACAACAATTTTAATTTATTAGCATTGATTCTGTGAATCGCCTGATGTGGGAGATGCACTCAACAGGCAAAATAATACATTAGCATTTATCAGTCCCTTGTAACTTGGAGTCTATCTTCTGATTCTTTCTGTTGGTTTGAGGACAAGCAAGACAAAACAATGAGCAGCAATCAGTGCTCTTCACCTCTTTGCTCCTTTATGGCTCACCACACTAAGCTGAACAATAATGCAATTTACCACAAGCAGAGAACTCGGAGGGAAAGCGGTATGGCATCAGATCTGGTCTTAGCATTTTCCTTTGGACAGGGAACAAAGTTCCTGACTCCTCCTGAGCCATTTTTATTCTTCACCCATAGAAGACTATTGGGACTTCTCTCTATTGTGAATACAGTTCTATGTTCAGGGCCATCCTGGATATTTTAGGATGAATTAAAGAGGGGAACTCTTGGGGATCCCTCAGACACACCTGGACCATTTTATATAAAAGGTCTGTGGAAAGGTGGAGGTGGTTCATCTGCAGGATGTGGATACACTTTATTAAAGCTAGTAAGTAATTTTAAAGGAGGGGACAATATTAAGGCAGTGTGTTTTAGCATATAAAAATATAAAATCAATTGAATGCAGTTAATAATCCTAATAGTAATACAACCCCATTTCATAGCGCTTTACAAGCACCACTAGTTTCTCAAATTGGAATTAAATTAGGTTCATATATGGTTAGGCATGTCCCTTAAAGAAAGGCACGTGCAATGGACTCATGGATGCTGCCTCTTGTTGGGTGTATGGGTCAAGCATTGGGGATGGGCTGTATTGATCTGCTTAGAATACAGTGTTTTAAATTTCTATAAATAAAAGCCCTTTTAGTTTACCTCAAGCCATACGGAAAGCAAACTTGCTGTCTCTCTCAAGCAGAAGAATGTAAGAAATGTGCAGTCCATGGACTTTGAAAATGTAAGAACTGAGCAAAGTGGAAGGAGTTAATGGATCCAATTCTTGGAGGATCTGAGGCATATAAGTGGTTCTAAACCTTATTATTTTCTAATATGTATTAGGCAAAAAAGCAGAAATAGCTTAAAAGCATGGGAGCCTAGTGGTAGACTCAACGAAGCACATAAGAAAAATCCAGACACACTGCTTGAGCTATTTAAATCCTATTGTTTTCTGAAGAATAATTTTCCATACAAAGAGAAAAGTTCTGACAAACAGGGGACCTATTGTGACAGCTGATGAGTAGATGACCTAGCTACAGCTGATAAAAAGTTTGTGCTTTCCCAAATAGGGATGACATATTGAAGGATGAAATCGTAATAGGCTCAAATTAAAAAGAAATATAAGGGGAAAAAGATTGTGTATAATTTAAAATTAGAAAAAGGCATTCTAACAACTGGACATATTAGACATCCAAGAGAGAGGTGGTTAGTTATATTAGTCTGAAGTCAGGCAGAAGGTAGACCAGGGTGGCATCATAGAGACTAACTGGTTCAAGGAGGCATGAACTTTCAAAGGCAATAGTCTACTTTGACAAATGCAAAAAAAAAAAAAGATGAAAGGACTCACTAGCTCTAGTCATCTTGTGTACAGGATAGAACAGAGATGTATGATCAGCAATTAGATATACAAACAAGGAGGTAAGGATGCAACATCAGGACACCAGGTACAAATAGCATTACAAAAAACCACACAGAAAAGGTATAGAAGGAGCAGGCTTGCAGTGGATGTGGAGGTTGATCGTGCATGGCAAGAGGAATCCTGAGCACTGAATAAGATATGCACAATTTTTCACAACACCAAGTATTTCGCCTGAGCGTGCCACACACACGAGGAGTAATGGACCAGGTGAACAGTTCATGCAACTAGTGAACAACTCCAGCTCAGCAGAAAGGGACAGACTAAAGACTAGTTTAATGAGGAAGTAGAGCGTGCACAGCCCAGAAGAAATAGGCATAAAATTAAAACCTGTTAATAGGGAATGAAAATGTTGTAAAGCCAAGAAAGAATATAGATAAGGCAGGATCCTATTCCACCTTCATGCACCTAAGTGACACTTATATGGTCACATCACAGACATGCAATTTGAATTCCATATAGTAGCTCTCTCCATATGAGCACACTTAGAAAAGAACCCTCTTACCTTTTATCTACAACAACCTCTTGATTAGTGCACTTGCCCACAGAGCAGTAGATATAGGTCCTAGGTCTCTAAAGGCACATTTAATCTGCCACTCTTGCTTACCTACAAAGTGCTCTAGCCAGGACGCTATGGGATAAGCAGTGCTCTCTATGGGCATTTTCACATGCCTGCAGTTGTATAAGTGGCGAAGTGCATGTCAACACTGAAAAAATGGTGGTGGCGTGCTTTTGAACTAAAACATCTCAGAAGTGCTTGTGGCAGGGCACTGTTTGTGCCTGCCACTTTAAGACCTGGGGCCAAGCAGCCAGCAGGTGCTTAATTGCAGTGGCCATGTTAGAGCTCTGGCCACCCATATAAACAGGGCATTTTGCAGCTGGCTGGAGGCACAGCGACATCACCCGGCTGCAAGGCTTCCTGGAACACCCTGGAGGTAAGGGAGGAGTGGTAGGAGATGCTCTGGAGGCTCCTGGTCCTGGGCATGACCTAAAACTGTACCTTGCCAGGAGTGGGTGGCCTGGTGGGGCTCTCAGTGGTGCAGGAAATGCCAGGCCAGTTATCACCCCGGTGAAAGGTGGGTCAGGGTGCCTGAACCCCAGCTGTCACAACCGGGTGGGTCCCCTTGTAGGGTCTGGAAGGTGGACCCCAGTGAGGGAGTGGGGCCATAGACTCAGAAACCTGTCTTGACATCCCCTGACTGGTCAATGCTGGGGCTAGGACCACAAGGGATTCCCAGAGCTGAAGACCTGGGGTTGTAACTGGCCTGGAGGTGAGGCCAGGGCCTGTGTAGCAAAGGTCCCAGGGGGACCACACCTGTAGGGGGAAGCAGTTCAGGGAGCTATGCAGCCTAGAATAAAGGTGGAGTAGGCCGCCTGAATGGAGGGATTCAGGGGGGCTTCAAATAGTAGGATTCTGGGACCTGGAGTGGGGCCGGTGACATTGACAACAGAGGATGCCATTTGCGAGGCATGGGCTGCAGTATAGAGGAGGTACGTAGCCATAGATTGTGGCCCCTGGCATCGGGGCAAGAAATGGGCAACCTCCTGCTTATTAAGATCATTAATTAATGAATTAACATCAAGACATGGTGGGTGAGAAGGTGGGTGGTTAGCCCAGAAACAGGTGGCAGGGCCACAGGGAAATCAGCTCAGAGAAGGCCACCTGTTACAGTGCTCTAGTCCAAAATTGCACCACCACCATTTTCAGTGTGCTAAGGCCCCTTTCACTACTTATACAAGTTTGCTTCAGCCCATGCGGAGCAGACTCGATTAATCTAGTCTGCTTCAAGTGGCAGATTTCCGGAGGATCGTGGGAAAAAAAGTGTGTATAAATGCACTATAGCACTTCTCTTGAAGCTGATGTTGGAACCTGGGTCTTCCATTCCCTGTCCAAGTGACCTAACTACTAGGTTAGTGTGCTAAGATAAGGGAGGGCCTTCTTCCATCTTCTTTCAAAAGGTATGCATGCAGGCCAAACCTTTCTATAACAGGGGAAAGTAGCATCCAAACAAAACATTGAGATTATGCAGTTAGGCTTATCCCACATGCAAATGAAATACGATTTATCCCCAAGGCTAGGTACAGAGAGTCAAAAGGCCTGAGGCTGAATTGATTCAGTGTTCGCAGGTTAGTCTAAGCTATAGAGTTTGAACCGATGAGCAAATGAACACATTCACTTTTGATTTGGGAAATGCAGCCACATGCCTACAGGGCTCAGCTCAGAAGCCAGGGGGTACTAAAGCATGCTTGCTAGCCACTCCAAGGTTTCCGCTGGAGTCACAGCCAGTACTATGTAAGCAGAGCAGGGCAGCTTTGTACTCAGTGGAAGGTGAGTTTAACCACCCTCCCTGACCCAAGACCGTAGCCAGGGTTTGTCTGCCCAGGGCTGGGGGGGTCAGACTTGATGATCTACTTAGGTCCCGTCTGACCCTACATCTATGAATCTATGAAATACACTAGCAAAACCAAAACTGGGACTAATAACCTTAAAATAATTGAGCTTGACAAACACTGGGCATGTCTACACATTTATACACAGTAGTTACTGTGCATTTATTTAGTACTTGATTATCCAAGTACTACATTAAATGCGCAGTAACAAGTTCAGTACTTGGATAATCAAGTACTAAGTAAATGCACAGTAACCAAAGTAATTGTGCAGTAGCACCAATGAGCAATGTTTTAGTGATGCCACTGCTCAGTAGCCCATTAGCACTGTCAGTGCCGTGATGCACTACTGCTCAGTGTTATTAGGCTGCTGTACAGTTAACGTCTCATGTCGATGTGCCTACTGTCTTGGTGGTGGAATTCATAAAAGTACATCTTTCAGAAAAGGAAATTAAGAAAAGATTCCCCAGTGCTTTCAAATGTGTAGAATGCCTGCTAGGACATTGCAAAATCAAGCTATCTACAGATGTGCTGAGAACAGCACATTCAGTGCCATGGTTGCCCTTAACAATAAAATCCAAAGTGGTATTCAATGGCTGTAGAAGAGAAAAAATAAAAGTAAAAATGAACCAATCAACCCCCAAAATGAAAGAAACAAACAACACCTCATTGTGATTAGGATATGCAAAGTCCTAAACAAAGCAGTAACTGGTACCAATCATAGGTAAAACACTTAGAGGTATCGTCAGTATTCTAGATCCTCAGACTTCCTTGACATTGGATGATCAGACTAGACAAAAAGAAAGTATTGCATTAAAGCACTGTAAGACAGAGCTTCAAGGTATATTTTTTACTGTATCATCTACATAAGAGATTCCAGAAAAATATCCATGACTGGGACTGATGAATATCAAAATCATAATCCAGGACATTATTGCACAGGGGTGGGCAATTATATTGGCTGGAGGGCTGCTTAACAAGGTTGGTGAGCTGTTGAGGGCCACAAGGGTAGCCCCACCCCTTGACAGGTGCCCTGCTCCCTCGTTGCAATCTTGGGACTGGAAGTCCCACCCCTAACCCCTGACCTTTGCCAGTAGAAGTCCCCCCGCCCTCTACCCCTTGGAAGCACTCCTTTTGGAAGAGGAGGCTTGTCATCCTGGAACCAAAAAAAACCCCCCAAATCATACAGTAAAAGTAAAAAAAACTACTGCTACAAAATAGTTTAATTTTATGACAAAGCATATTTTTGTCATGATTTGTGTTTGCATACTGTGTAGAGAAGTGGTTGCATAATAACTAAAAAATAAAATCTTACTCTTATATAGTATGTGTGGGGGGGTGTTTGGGGAGGGGGTGTGTGCGTGTGTATGGTGGAGTGAAGGAGGTGGGGGTGTGGCTGTATATGTGGGGGGCAATACGGGATGTCGGTGTGAGTGTATGTGGAGGTATTGTGGGGGCAGGGTGTGAGTGTGTGGGATGTGAGGGAGGACGGGGTGGGGATGTAGAGACCCCTCACACACTTGCCCCATGATGCTCAGCCCTTGTTACCAGTGGTAGCAGCAGCAGCAGGGGCTAGGCACTCGGGGCAATCAGGGTGCTCGGGGCCCGTGTTGGCGCTACCACCCGGATCACAGCCAGACCGGCCTACCTTTATTGTGCAAGGTTCCTCATAGAGCATGTCCAGCTCCTGGCACTTGCTTGGCACCAGGGGAATCCCTACCCAGTATAGCTAACACCTTCTCTGCCCCCTGCCCTGCAGGTCCTGGGACTC